>JAJAGP010001510.1:0-184658 GCA_025084515.1 Ancistrus triradiatus
AGTGTCTAGGGTGGACAGGATTAGGAATGAGATCATCAGAGGGACAGCACAGGTTGGAAAATTGGGAGACAAAATTCGAGAGGGAAGACTGAGATGGTTTGGACATGTGCAGAGGAGGGATAGTGGATATATTGGTAGGAGGATGTTGGTGATGGAGCTGCCAGGCAAGAGATGGAGAGGAAGACCAAAGAGGAGTTATATGGTTGTGGTAAATGAAGATATGCAGGGAGTTGGGGTGACAGTAGAGGATGTGGAGGACAGGGTGAGGTGGAAACGTTTAACTCGCTGTGGTGACCCCTGATGAAGGGAGAAGCCAAAAGAAGAAGAAGAAGATCATATATAGCATTACATTAGGACCAAAACCAGTCCTCGTTAGAACCATTTGGCTTGCTGGTCTGTCCCCACAGGGAGTTGTAGCACCCTTCCAGTCGTCTTTACCGTCTCTGACCATCCAGAGCCCATATGGTGTCGCTGTGCTGCGATAAGGGAACACCCACTGAATAAGAACAACTGATAACAATCACGTGTAGTGTTTAACACCTGGCTAAAGTGCCCGCTCACTGACTTACCCCACCGACAAAGCGATCCTCACCTTACAGCTTTTAAACTAACATTAGCCTTTACTCAACAACAGATTTGTATCTGATATGTAGATCACATGAACTTTCAGTAAACAGTGAATTGAATTTGAATGACAAACCAATCCACAGTGCATAAACAAAGCAGGGTTTATTAAATCTGAATGTAAGCCCAGGTTTGTTGCAATTTAAATGACTTACTATTAATGACTTCTTCAATGCTAACATTTGTCTAGTATCTACACTCATGGGCCACTCAACAAGGTGCTGCAAACATTCCTCAAAGATTTTGTCCATGTTGAAAGGATGGGATTCCTTTCCACCACATCCCAAAGGTGCTCTATTGGATTGAGATCCAGTGACTGTGGAGACCATTTGAGTTCCAAGAAATGAGTTTGAGATGATTTGAGCTTTGCGACATAGGGACAAAGGGATGAACATGGTCAGCAACAGTACTCAGCTAGGCTGTGGTGGTTAAAGGATGCTTAATTGGTATTGAGGCACCCAAAGTGTGGCAAGAAAATGTTCCTCTCACCAATACACCACCAGAACCTGAGCCTGAACCTTTTATACAAGGCAGGATGAATTCATGTGTTCGTGTTGTTTACACCAAATTCTGACCCTACCATCCGAATGTTGCAGCAGAAATCAAGACTCATCAGACCAGACAACGTTTTTCCAATTTTCTGTTGTTCAATGTTATTGAAACCCGTGGAAATTGCAGCCCTAGTTGCCTGATCATTGCGGACAGGAGTGGCACCTGGTGTGGTCTTCTGCTTGTACCAGTCTACAATCTCCTCTGGCATCAACTAGGCACTACTCCCTCACCCAGGAACTGCCCTCACTGGATATTTTCTCTTTTTGGACCATTCTCATTAAACCCTAGAGATGTCTGTGTGTGAAAATCCCACTAGATCAGCAGTTTCTGAAATACTCAGGCCAGCCCGTCTAGCACCAACAACCATACCACGTTCAAAGTCACTTAAATCACCTTTCTTCCCCATTCTGATACTCGTTTTGAATTTCAGCAGGTCATTTTGACCATGTCTACATGCCTAAATGCATCGAGCTGCTGCCGTGTGATTGGCTGATTAGGTAGTTCTACTGTACAGCTCTGTAAATAGTAGGACAGTAAGCAGAAAGTTTGGCATATTAGTGCAGTAATACACAGACTAATCACATATGGATTTGATATTTCGTCGTCCAGGTGCCATTTTAGACAGTTCATGGAGTCGACTACTTGTTGGCATCTGCAGCCACTCGGATTTTGGCAGGTATTGGTTAACTGTGATTTCTGTCTCGTCAATTTCAGGCCTATCTTTATCATTGAGTCCTCAGATAAATCGAAGCTGAAATGTGGCAGAAACTTGAGGAGACTCCGAGTGACCTGCTGTTCCAGAGGAGAGGTGATGGTGAGGTGAGTGTGTGTCGGAGTGTGTGTGTCTGTGTGTGTCATGTTTTATCTCTTTATTGAAACCAAATGTTCCCATAATGATATTACTAAAATTACAATATTACAAATTAGTGAGTGGCAAAAGTATGTGAACCTCTAGGATTAGTTAATTTGAAGGTGAAATTAGAGGCAGGTGTTTTCAATCAATGGGATGACAATCAGGTGTGAGTGGGCACCCTGTTTTATTTAAAGAACAGGGATCTATCAAAGTCTGCTCTTCACAACACATGTTTGTGGAAGTGTGTCATGGCACGAACAAAGGAGATTTCTGAGGATCTCAGAAAAAGAGTTGTTGATGCTCATCAGGCTGGAAAAGGTTACAAAACCATCTCCAAAAAGTTTGGACTCCACCAATCCACAGTCAGACAGATTGTGTACAAATGGAGGAAATTCAAGACCATTGTTACCCTCCCCAGGAGTGGTCGACCAACAAAGATCACTCCAAGAGCAAGGCGTGTATTAGCTGACGAGGTCACAAAGGACCCCAGGGTAACTTCTAAGCAACTGAAGGTCTCTCTCACATTGGCTAATGTTAATGTTCATGAGTCCACTATCAGAAGAACACTGAACAACAATGGTGTGCATGGCAGGGTTGGAAGGAGAGGAAAACACTGCATTCCAGTATAAGTATAAGTATATCCCATCTGTGAAACATGATGGTGGTAGTATCATGGTTTGGGCCTGTTTTGCTGCATCTGGGCAGGACGGCTTGCCATCATTGATGGAACAATGAATTCTGAATTTTATCAGAGAATTCTAAAGGAAAATGTCAGGACATCTGTCCATGAACTGAATCTCAAGAGAAGGTGGGTCATGCAGCAAGACAATGACCCTAAGCACACAAGTCGTTCTACCAAAGAATGGTTACAGAAGAACAAAGTTAATGTTTTGGAATGGCCAAGTCAAAGTCCTGCCCTTAATCCAATCAAATTGTTGTGGTAGGACCTGAAGCGAGCAGCTAATGTGAGGAAACCCACCAACATCCCAGAGCTGAAGCTGTTCTGTACGGAGGAATGGGCTAAAATTCCTCCAAGCCGGTGTGCAGGACTGATCAACAGCTACAGGAAACGTTTAGTTGCAGTTATTGCTGCACAGGGGGTCACACCAGATACTGAAAGCAGAGGGTCACATACTTTTGCCACTCAGTAATATGTAATATTGCTCAATAAATAAATGACCAAGTATAATATTCTTGTCTCATATGTTAAACTGGGTTCTCTTTATCCACTTTTAGGACTTGTGTGAAAATCCGTTGATGTTTTAGCTCATATTTATGCAGAAATATAGAAAATTCTCAAGGGTTCACAAACTTTCAAGCACATGCATGACACCCGAGATGGCGACACCACTGGGAATTCAACCACAGGTCCTGGCGTTGCTGGGTTAGTGTTTTAGATCGCTGAACCACATGATCCCACGGCAAACAATTTCCTTTTTGTAATGGAGTTAATGTTCGAGTTTAACATGGTAATACAAAAGATGGTCATAGACTGTATGTGTGTGTGTGTGGACAGAAATACAATTCCACTATACATTATAATATATAGTATTTCACATCCTTGAACGGTAATGGATTTTAAATAATGTAATTGACATTTCTGCCATAAATATTTCACTGGTGTTGACATGACAGGAATGTAGAGCATTATGTCTCAGAGCATCCTGTCCTTCCGTTACAAAGGTGACAGAGAGGTGAGGGCTACAACAAAGTGTGTGTGTGTGTGTGTGTGTGTGTGTGTGTGTGTGTGTGTGTCTGTGTGTGTGCTATACTTGTGAGGATCAAATGTTCTTACGATGTTAGGAAAACCTGCCAATTTTCACTTCTAAGGACCACTTTGTGGGTCCTCACTTCTTTAATTGTTTTTTTTTACAAAAATGGCCACTTTTGTTTGAAGAAAAGAGCCAAAAGATTTACTTTAAGTTACTGAAGTTAGGGGTAGGTGTCTTGTGAATGGAACATCTTACAAGGACGGCTGAGGTAGCATTATTTAATCAGTATTTTATAAGACAAAGGAAATTACAGTTAAATATAGTAATACAGTAATATAGTCTGTGTATTTATTCATCATTGTAAGAACCACAAAGATAGAAAAACATGACATTTCTTGTCTTGGGTATACATTTCAAAGTTCCTCATAAGGGAATTTAGGTTTAGGTTAGGGTTAGGTGTAGCATTACTTAGCTACAGAAATATTATGCCAATGGAAAATCATTCAATGACAAAAAGACAATTTTGTGTGTGTGTGTGTGTGTGTGTGTGTGTAATATTGTTTTTGCTCGTGGTGACAGATACACCGGCTGAACGCGTGCTAGTAAGTCGTCCCCCTGTCATCGCTATCGTGAGAACAATGTCGACCTGCTTCAAAGGGTGAGTCTGTCTCACACAGGCACATTGTGTTTGTGTGTTTTTCGACATATGCGAATAATTGTTTGTCATTTGTTGCTGTCAGCAGAGATTTTTCAGAGGCTAGAGTACAAGAATGCACTGTGGTGTCCCCTAAAGCTCTGTTCTAGGTCCTGTCACACATTATATAGTTTATATACAGCTGTAACATCACTGGAAAGTTTGTTTTTCACGTTTATTCGCTTATTCTTATTTGATGTTCAGCCCATTCAGTTCAACTGTCTGACAGCGTGTGATTTTTTTCCACTATGGAATGTAATTTTTTACGTATTGGGGACATGTTGCTGGTCCCCAGGAGGAAAAAGTCGCTTTTTTTTAAACAAAAACTGTAACTTTCTTTTGAAAAACCAAAAGAGTCAAAAGAGTTAGGCTACTGGGGTTAAGGTTAGGGTTCGTGGTAGGTGTAGCATTAATCAGCTACACAGATCATTCCATGTCAGTGGAAAGTCCCCACAATGATGTGTGTGTGTGTGTGTGTGTGTGTGTGTGTGTGTGTGTGTGTGTGTGTGTGTGTGTGTGTGTGTCTAAGGTTTAAGCAGTAATTTATAAGACAAAGGAAATTTCAGTTAAATATAGTGTGTGTAACATAGACAAGGCTTTAATTCTGCTGCACTGAGTAGCACTTTAAGTGGAAGTTGCATCTCTAGTGTAGTGGTTTTTGTGAAATATTCTGTGCTTTATTGTCTCTATGCATGTGCATTTTTTTGTAAAAAAAAAAAAACTCACCATTTTACAATGAATTATGGCTTATTGGCTGCAAATGTAAACGCACGTAAACTTGTACGAAATACTGATTTTTAGAATCAAAGATGTTCTCCTAAAAGATTCAAGAGGGGCAAAATCAGGCTTTATTTACAATACGAACCCAAATCTCACTAGCGTGCCTGCGTGCGGGTGCGAGTGTGTGTGTGTATGCACGTAGACCCACTGACAGAGTCGAACCCAGGTAGGAGTGTCCGACTTTGTGTTCTTGTCATCATCCGTCCGATCTCACGTCTAAACCCTTCTTTCAGGTCGCTGTTTGTGTTTGTACGAGCGCAGAAGCGCGAGCGTCTGGAGGGAACCAAAAAGCACAAACAGGAGGGCGGCTAAAACCTTTCCATCATCTGTCTGTCAGGGTGCATAATTATCACCCTGCTCCCTGCACCCTCTGAGTGCATACTTTCATCCCGTGTGTTGAAACAGAAGCTTCGTGCGCATTGAGGCTAATGAACTCGTGCATTCTCGCCCCTATGACGCCGAGGCGACGCTGGCGGTGTTTCCGCAGACGTGGATAGAGGGATTCATAAACGTTAGCTCACCGGGGACGGTTCTTCAGGGGAAGACGACGAGAGATGGAGGATCACTTGAAACATTTTGTGCTCATCTATCACTAATATAGCACAAGATGATGGTATTTGAGAGTGTTATGAAAGGATTGGATCATATGCAATGCCCTGCTCACCCCAAAAATGGTCAGTCGGCCAATATCACATGAACCTGGCCCGTACCATAGAACTTAGAACTGAAGAGCGGTAATCTGATTGGGGATGCCACTTCAATCAGGGTTAAGTGCAGTCAGGAGAGATGGCTGAAGCAGTACCTCACCTGTTGTATTCCAATGTGGATATATTTACATTATTTATAATATATGTACATATTAATTTATATTTGTACAGATGTATTTTACTTTTTATTTACATTCTTCTTTCTTCTTCTTTCGGCTTCTCCCTTTATCAGGCGTCACCACAGCGAGTTAAACGTTTCCACCTCACCCTGTCCTCCACGTCCTCTACTCTCACCCCAACTCCCTGCATATCTTCATTTACCACAACCAAATAACTCCTCTTTGGTCTTCCGCTCCGTCTCTTGCCTGGCAGCTCCCATCTCCAACATCTCCTACCAATATAGCCACTATCTCTCCTCTGCACATGTCCAAACCACTCATTCTTCCCTCTCGAATTTTGTCTCCCAATTTTTCCAACCCTGTCTTGTCCTCTGATGATCTCATTCTAATCCTTCCACCTAGACACTCCTAAAGATACTCAACAATCTTAAGTTCTGCACCTCCGGCTCTGCCTTCCTGTCTCTTTGTCAGTGAAACTGTCTCTAACCATACAACAAGGCTGGTCCTCACTATATGTAAATGTGTGGTATACCCAACCACACACACGGTGTGTGTGTGTGGTGTGTGGTGTGTATATATATATATATATAATATCTAAATATATATCTATATATATATATATATCTCTAAAATATCTTCATAAAGAAAAAAAAGGAAAGAAGGAAGAAAAGCTCTCTCAACTTTGTCCTTTCTTTATTGAGGAAAATGATCCAATATTACAAATTAGTGAGTGGCAAAAGTATGTGAACCTTCTATGATTAGCAGTTAATTTGAAGGTTAGATTAGAGTCATGTGTTTGTCAATCAATGGAATGCAATCAGGTGTGAGTGGGGCACCCTGTTTTATTTAAGAAAAGGGATCTATCAAAGTCCTGCTCTCACAACACATTTTGTGGAAGTGTATCATGGCATTCGAACACGGAGATTTCTGAGGACCTCAGAAAAAGAGTTGTTTGATGCTCATCACAGGCTGAGAAGGTTACACAACCATCTCTAAAGAGTTTGGACTCCACCAATCCACAGTCAGACAGATTGTGTACAAATGGAGGAAATTCACGACCATTGTTACCCTCCCCAGGAGTGGTCGACCAACAAAGATCACTCCAAGAGCAAGGTGTAACTTATAAGTATATGTATATATATATATATATATATATAGATATATATGTGTGTGTGTGTGTGAATATCACCACTGTGCTGTTTGTAGGCCCCTTATTTGCATGTCATCACCTTCCACAAACTAGGTAAATTATTTCATGTGTGTAAAATGTATTTCGGCTTGTTGCTATCGATAAAACTGTACTGAAAAAAGTACCATGAGAGGCAGCCATTACCTCTGCCACAATAATGTGGGAGTGCGAGAGCCCAAGTTCTGATGGCGCTCCCACTGTTGAATGAATCTGAACTTTATTAACAGAAAGGATCATCACGGGCACACGTATGAGTCAGAGCCGTTCGAAAATTCAACAGGTTCTTCCCTGGTCCAGCCCACATCTTTCCAAGTGATATTGAAAATCAGGCTTAGATCCTATAGACAGATTTCACCAAAAACACACCAAAAACCGGGGGAACAAAACGTGACTCATAGCCTATGCATGTGTTAAGAATCTGGTATTAAATAGGAAAAATATTGCATGATCAGACCAAGTTACTGAGAATTTATTAATGTAATCTCTGAGGTTCATATATGTGTAAATACGACTCTCTCTGTACAGTGCCTCACCTGCCCTTAACCTCACTGCACGTCACTGGTTCAACAAGAGCACGGGAAAAGGAAGCCAGACGTCACTACTCCAAACGGCAGTTCATATGGCTGAGTCTCTTACTGTTGACTGCTATGCTGTAGTGTAAAAAAGTGAGTGTAGCTAGTGATTTGTCTAAACATTTTGTACTGTTCTCACTGCACACACATGCCCTTATTCAGGACTCTTCATTTCAAGACAAAAATGGGCACAATTTCAACCACAGTCAGGCTCACTAACCAATTGAAATGATAACAAAATGCATTATTTCTTCAGTTAAGGTTTGGAACTGTAGCTGGATGTTAGATTTCTATTGCTAGTGCTGTGTAAACACTCCAGGGTTCTATCATCTTCTATGTAGCTGCATGTAGTATATATATATATGTGGTTAATTGTGCAATAGTAGTTTATTTTGTATAGGTTTGCGTCACTTAATTTTCATGATACGTTCTGTAACATTGGATGTTATATGATCTGGGCGTTTTTTATATATATATATATATATATATATATATATATATATATATATATATATATATATATACATCAGATATTGAGTATTGAGTACTCTCCCATACATTGTTTTTTTATATAACATGTTTTTTAATGATTTAGGATGGGTAAAATCTTATCTCACTGTAAAGCTGCACATAATCATGCACACACACTTATTTAATGACACACTTTTATATGAGAATCTATATATTAATAATAACTAGATCGCAGCACATTTGTGTACTGTAGCTGTGAGACAGTCCCAAATGGAGACCCTGCTCTTAGAGAGGCAAACGTTCACTCACATATAACAGACAGACAGGAGGACCAATCAGAAAGCCCCCTGTTCCGCTTATATAATGCTGACATCTTTGAAAGCATTATTTCCCCCAAGATTACAATGGATACAGGGTTCTCATGATGTGAAAATTCCTAATTCGAACCATTCAGAATACAGGGTTTGACTGTATACACTTTCCTTCTGTGCTGTAACTTCTTCTCACTGTGTCATTCTTCCTTGAAAAACATCAAAGCATCAACATTTTGAATCGTATCCAGACATAGCAGCTTAAGTCGGCGACTTGTGTTACGCGGTCCTTTCAATAAATATTTCTTGTCATCCCATTTATATTAGGGAAATGACCTGCATGTAGTTTGTGCCACGAAGGTTGCCAGGTTTTTAGTAACCTTAGTAAATCTCTCGAAGCATGAGCTAGCACAAATTGTCATGGGTCAACTATTTGCCAGAAAATCAGAACGTCAGGAAAAAAGAGTCAGGCTGTAGAAAATAAGAACTAAAGCATTTGTGGTGGAATTGGGGTTAGTGATCCAACCTTAAGAGGTACAATCCAAGCAGTTGTTTGTTTAGAGTCCTGCCCAAGGGCCCAACATCGAGTGCGTTTATATGGACTTCATAATCCGATCATAGTCTGGTTTCTGCAGATATCTGATTATTGAAGTGGTCATGTATACAGCCTACTCTAGGTGATCTAGAAATCAAATTAAGGAATCTGATAAAGAGAGCTGGATTTGACCCTAGTAATCGGATTACTTTTTTACATTTACATTTACAGCATTTAGCAGACGCCCTTACCCAGAGCGACTTACAATTGGTACAATCTTACAATCCAGGCAATTGTGGGTTAAGGGTCTTGCTCAAGGACCCAACAGTGGCAGCTTGGCAGAGGTGGGATTTGACCCCTGGACCTTCTGGTCCATAGTCCAGTACCTTATCCACTAGGCTACCACAGTCCCTGTATTCTAAAGACTTAGCATTTTTTCCCCACTGGATCTGGCAACCACGGATTTAAATGTGCCATGTAATTAAATCAGCGAGAGGTGGTCGACCACTTTGTGGAGACTCTGAAATGCAGTATATATACTCAAGAAAATAAAGAATTGGATTATTTAATATTAAAGTTGGAAGTTTGCCTTAATAACATCTATGCACTTAATAATTCAATAACTGCAGAAAATCAGAGTTTGTCAGTAATCCAGTTTATATCCACTTGAGTATTCAGATAATGGGAAACCTCCAGGTTTATGACTCGGGCAATAATCGGATTTCTACTTCGCAACCAGCCAATAATCTCACAGAAATATGTGACATAAACTGCAATATTTAATAATATATAATAAAATTATTCATTTTCTCAAGTATACACTGCGTTTCAGAGTCTCCGCAAAGTGTTCAATAGCCTTCAATTCTGTGGTGCGTTTTTAAAGGGGTTGCCAGATACTGTGAGAGTAAAACCATCACAGTCAATGGAAAAAAAGAGGACAAATAAAGTCAAATCTTAGAATGGGCGGATCTGGTTAGGAAATACATGCTAAAAGTAATCCAATTACTGATATAAAATATTTCTTAATCTGATTTCTAAATGGGAGTATGCCGTATACATGACCACTTTAATAATCAGACAACTGCAGAAATCCGACTATGATCAGATTATTAGGTGCCAGTCCATATTTGTGAAACCTTTAAGGAATATGTTTTAAAGGAAAAATGGGGGAGGAAATGAAATAAAAGTATTTCCCACCCACACAAACTGTCTATCACCGGTGGAATTTATTTAAATGTTTATGCATCCAAACAAATAATTTAGAAATGTATTTCAGTGGAGCAGAAGCCAGGCCTAATCACTAACATTCACCACCAGTAAAACGGGGTTGCCAAAGATGTTCCCGACAAGATTCCTGCTGTTTAATCATGCTAGACTATATGCTAATGCTAGCTATCTTGTTTTCTGTAAGTTCCTCTGGTTAGGACCATCTGCTAAATGCTGTAAACGTGAATGTAAATCTTGATTTAGGATTTAAACATGCAGCTTTTGTTAACACTGCTGGTTAGTGTAATGACTAAACATTAATAGCTAGCTAATCGTTTCATGTAGCATAAAAGGAACCTGCTTTCTAATTTAATGTTCAATCTCAGAACTGCCGCTGTCTGACATGAAACCTTGTGTTAAAAGAAATTTCTGGTAAATCTGTACCACAGGAATTCCTCCTCTTGTTTACCTTGCTTCTGTTTAGTGCACGTCTGAAAGCCTCCCCTATCCGTGGACGAGTCTCTGGTTCTCTGTTGTTTGTTCCTGCGGTTTGTAAATCTCAGGGATTAGGGGAAGGAGGGTGATCACTCGTTTTTAACACTGTCTGAAGGATTTCAAGGGATTTAGAAAGAAGGAAGTGCACTTCAGTCTCCTTTGTTTCCCCAAACGTCTTCATCCTGAGCTAAATTAGCGACATTCCCTGTAATCCCGTATCTGTCATCATCTGACATTATACGAGAATTCGACCACACTGAACTTGCATCTGTGAAAAATATTTGGGCATTTTTAAAGACCTGAAATAATGAATTATGGGTAGGATAGCAGTCATACACACTCAAAGATGCATGGCTTCATTTGTTAGACTAAGGATGAGAGGACGGATTTATCATAAAGGTATATCTCTGATTGACTGGTGACTGATTCCCATACATGGCACATACGCTGTACCCTGTGGACTTGAAAAAGTGAAAAAAGGTCAAAAATTAGACATTATTCATGTTTTAATTCAGGTTTTCCTGATCTGGGGTGTGGAGTTTCCAGCACCCGTCCAGAAAATACTGTGGTGCATGAACATTTTCAGCATAAAATATCATCAGATTTTCATGCAGTTCCTAAAAGTAGACAGGAAAATTAAACAAAATGTTACACTTGTTGAGCTTTTATTGAGGAAAATGATCCAAGATGGAATTAGTCAAGTGTTCAATAAGATGACAATCAATTGTGAATGGACACCGTTATATATAAAGAACAGCGATCTATCAAAATCTGATCTCACAACACGTAAATGTGTATGCCACGAACAAAGGAGATTTCTGAGGACCTCAAAGAGTTGATGCTGATCAGTCTGTAAAAGGTTACAAAGCCATCTCTAAAGAGTTTGGACTCCACCAATCCACAGTCAGACAGATTGTGTACAAATGGAGGAAATTCACGACCATTGTTACCCTCCCCAGGATTGGTCGACCAACAAAGATCACTCCAAGAGCAAGGCGTGTAATAATTGGCGAGGTCACAAAGGACCCCAGGGAACTTTAAGCAACTGAAGGCCTCTCTCACATGGGCTTAGGTTATGTTTATGAGCCACCATCAGAGAACACTTGAAACAACAATGTGTGCATGGCAGGGCTGCAAAGGAGAAAGCCACTGCTCTCCAAAAAGAACATTGCTGCTTCGTCTGCAGTTTGCTAAAAACAAACGTGGACGAGCCAGAAGGATATTGTAAGAATGTTTTGTGGATAAACGAGACCAATAGAACTTTTTGTTTAAAAGAAAATGCGTTTGGAGAAAGGAAAACACTGCATTCCCGCATAAGAACCTTATCCCATATGTGAAACATGGTGGTGGTAGTATCATGGTTTGGGCCTGTTTTGCTGCATCTGGGCCAGGATGGCTTGCCATCATTGATGGAACAATGAATTCTGAATTCTATCAGAGAATTCTAAAGGAAAATGTCAGCACATCTGTCCATGAAGTGAATCTGAAGAGAAGGTGAGTCAAGCAGCAAGATGGCAACTTTTAGACGTTTTTGGTCATTAACCATCAGTGGACAGGCAAATCTGATCTTTTCAAATCCGACCTGAGTCACTTTCATCTGTGGCCCTAGTTCGAGTTCGGATACATATCCGATACGTGGCCATGTGACCTGAACGAGAGCGCTGAGCTCGGAATTGATGTGGCTTTTACATCGTTCCAACTTCGCCATAAATACGCTCTGAGGAGAACTGAACATGACAGCAATGAGGGAGGTTTTCAATGGCAGGATGGCAAGGTATCAATCGTCATTAATATTTGGGATGATGAAACAAAAATAGAAGGCGCGTTTCCCAACCACTCAGTGTTTGAGGAGATGCCTAAATAAACGGACGTGGCTGCAGTGTTGAAGGGAAAATAAAAAAGCTTAAAAGCAAAGTTTAAAGATAACGAGGACGCAAACCAAAGAAATAGCCGTGGAAGAATAACGTGGCCCTTTGAACATGACCATTAAAGAAGTGCCATTATAAGTTTTGCTCTTTTGCACACACTGGACAGTTTCAGAGCTTGAATCATTCAGACTGATATAGGTCACGTTAAAGAGATAGTGAGAGCAGGCTTTTAAAATAAATCCGATTTGGTGAGAAGATCAGATCTGGGCTACTTTGGCTGCTGTTTGAACGTCGCCTAATACAGCATGTAACTGAAGGCACTCTGCATTTTCCAAGAAAGAAACAATAAAAGGGTGCAAAAGGTGTCGACCTCAATAAAGGACCCATTTTTTCCAGGGCTTGTAAACGTGATATACACTTATAAGCCATGTTATTAGACACCTAACTTGTTGCTACAGCTTGTAGGTGTATCGTCATGTATTCCATGCATTCCTGAATCTGGATCTGGACTCGTTAATATGACTGAGCAGTTCTTAATAAAGTTCCTGCTAATGCTCCTAATAATGTGGGTAAAGTCAGCGTATACCATTTAGGGGTTAAAAGGTGGCTCTCTCTCGCTCCTTTCACCAGTGCACTCCATCAGGCTATTACCCACCTCTGCAGCAATAACACCCCCCACGTTAATGCTGATAATGCCGGCGCTGAGAAAACACCAAGGTAAATTCCTTCTCCTCCTCCTCCACCTCCTTTTATTGTTTTTTCTACCCCCTTTATTGCACATCTTGCTCTTCTGCTTTCGACACCGGCATCTTTTTAACTCGCTTTATCTGCACTGCTCTCCAAAAAAATCCATCACGATTAGCGTTATTAACGCTGGCGTTTTTATAGACTGATTCATTCGAAGCAACTCTAACATGTCACAGCTTCAAGCCTGGCTCTGGTTAAGAGAAAGAAATGGCCTATTCTCTCTGACTGAATTCCAAATATATATATATAAATGCCAGGCAGATCGATTGGCTGGCAAACTTGGCGCGATGGCAAAGTACATGCCTTCCATGGCGAACCCGCGTCCAAAAAGATGAAGTATGCGGTGTTAGGGAAGCAACGCAGCTCATAACTGGGCATGTTTTCCATATACATGGACTCGGAGGCCTGTTTTGCTTATTATTATTTATGATTCATGACTGCTCGGAAGAGTTTATTAAAACGCTTGGTACTGAAAAAGATAAGGCCCCGTTTTAAACTCGCTTTTCATCTTGATGTCACAACGGCAAATCGCCCTTATTGCTTCCAGACGAGCGATATTAATAATCAGCCGTGCCTATCTGGTAAAGGCCGCGGCGCTGCGCAGTGCAGATGAAAGGGCCCGTGTGATTCGGGACAGAGCCGACCCCATGTGCTCGGCATTACGATATTGGCTAATGCATGCTTTTAATAGTGGAGCGCATCGTTTTTAATCACCGCCCCCCCAATCAAATGCCTCTCTGAGTCCTAACAGCAGATTAAGTGTCAGGTCGTATTAAAGGCCAGATTGCTTAAAAGAGACAGGCGGAGCATGAATTGTGGGAGCTATGCGGGGTTTTATATCGAAAAAAAGCCCATAAACATCCCAAAATACACAGCAAACAGAAACTTCAGCTGTGATCGCTGGCTAGATGGAAGAGCAGGATATTAAAGTCAAATCAGGCCGCTGGAGCTAAATCAAAGTGTAGAACAAACCAGCGTTGAGCCGTTGCCAAAACTGTCGCCACAAAGAGCATTCCGTTCTATAGAATGTGTGTGGTAGCATTATGACGTCCCACTTTCTATCAAAAACAGCCCCAGACTATTATTCTGTTGTTCCTTCTCCACCTTACTTCACAGTTGACAATAAATCTGC
The DNA here is from genome assembly GCA_025084515.1 of Ancistrus triradiatus. Taxonomy (NCBI): domain Eukaryota; kingdom Metazoa; phylum Chordata; class Actinopteri; order Siluriformes; family Loricariidae; genus Ancistrus; species Ancistrus triradiatus. The sequence continues at coordinate 14,568 of JAJAGP010001510.1, forward strand.
TCACTGCGTGTTAATACAAATATCTAATCAGCCAATCACATGGCAGTGGCTCTTAAATCATGTAGGCATGGTCAAGATGCATCAGAATGGGGAAGAAAGGTGATTTAAGTGACTTTGAACATGGCATGGTTGTTGATGCTAGATAGGATGGTCTGTGTATTTCAGAAAGTGCTGATCTACTGGGATTTTCCAACAAAACCATCTCTAGGGTTTACAGAGAATGATCTGAAAAATAGAACATATCCAGTGAGGGCAGACTGGTTCAAGCTGATAGAAAGGAAACAGTACCTCAAATAATTATGCAGAAGAGCATCTCTGAATGGCCAACACATCAAAACCTTGAAGCAGATGGACTACAGCAGCAGAAGACAACACCAGGTGTCACTCTTGTCAGCTAAGAACGCAACTGAGGCTACATTTCGTATGGGCCCACCAAAATTGGACAATAAAAGATGCCTGGTCTGATGAGTCTGGATTTCTGCAGCGACATTCGGATGGTAGAGTCAGAATTTCGCGTAAACAACATGAAAAGAACTCTGGGAAACGTAGTTTCTTTGTTCGTAGCACACAGGCTCGAGCTGTGCTCCACACACTGACAGATGTAGGAGAAACAATGACCGTTTAGCTTTTGTCAGCCTTGATAATCTAGAAATGTGTGTTCCAGCTAACACTCTTAGAATAAATGTGTTTGATGCTAATCCATCAAAAGTGAAAACCTTTTTCCTCAGAGTGATTGAACCTCTTTAAATGCTGTTAGTCAGTATGAACTCTGGTAATTCTCAAAGTCTGAAGTGCAAAATGCCCAATAAACACACAAGGCCCTGCGATCGGGCAGCAGGTAGCAGCGAGCTAGCGTTAGCATTGGCACAGCGCCTCGACATTCTAATGAGGCCGCCACGTCGCACCTCGTGTGTGAGTTGACACACACGCAGGCGATACGCAAAGCGTTGCCGTGTCACCTCGAACGGTTTGTGACACCCTGGCGAGACGCACTAATGATATTACTGGCCCGGTGCGAGTGGGTCAAGGTGCTAGCATAGAAACAACTGTTTATACACCAAGACACGCAAAGGACTGGATGATGTTTCTGAATGGTGGCAGCACGCATTAGAAGATCTGAGCTAACTTGCACTATGTACACAAAAGTTTATAAATATACAAAAAATATTCAGCTGCTATGGAATTTGCCCCTCACCTTTGCAGCTACGACAGCCTTTGTTCTTCTACAAGGGCTTTCCACTACATTTTGGAACGTGACTGTGAGGTCTGCTTTTGAAACTCATTTTTGGCATTCCAGTACATTTTAAGGTGTCTAACGAGGTTGAGGTCAAGGTTACTGGCAAGCCAGGCAAGTTATCCAGAGCTTATCCAGAGCGACTTACAATATTACAAACCAAACAGTTTTGGGTTAAGTACCTTGCTCAAGAACCCAACAGTGGCAGCTTAGCAGAGGTGGGATTTGAACCTTGGACCTTCTGGTCCATAGTCCAGTACCTTAACCACTAGGCCACCACAGTATCAGTACTACCCGCGTTATATTATAATTGTGTCCTGAAATAGAAGAGCTCAATAATTAGAAAAGACGTCCACATACTTTTGTCTACAAAGAGTATTTGGTGTGGCAGAGGTATGAGGAGAATGTAGGGGAATTTTATTCATTTCATTATTTATTTTGATTCCCGTGTCTAAGCTTTGGAAAGCGTCTCCCTAATCCGTCCAAAGCCTCACGTTCGGGTCGTGTTTCCAGGCGATTAGATCACGTTCCATCGCCGGGAGATTTGCACCGTACTCCGTCTCTCTTTACACGCCCTGTCGGCCAGGCCCGTCGGATCGTGCCGAGATCGGTTTCCAAAGTTATCGCTGTGAAAATAGCACCATAATTCTTTCTAAACACACTGACCCGGCGTCGAATCAAAGCCGCTCGCGATTAAGCTTCCGTTAAGAACACCTGATTAATTAAAACGAGGGCTCGGAAAACACGAGCAGGCCCTTCTCCAAACGCTGATCCGGCTCCAAGGAAAATTCTGGAAGGAATAACTGTTGCGGGGCTGAAAAATAAAGCAACTGAGCGATCAAGCCGCAGACATGTACGATAGGGAAGAGCGATCTTAGGGCAGCGTGAGGAATGGTTCCGAGGTTATTTTCGTAGGCCGAGCCTGACGGATGATGTTACAAGGTGTTAGAATGTGGTGAAATACAGATTGCTGGAAAAACAGTATTTTCAGGATAAGCATGATACTCGGCCAATGCTAAATGTAGAACGTCTGCTAATGGCGTACAGGCTGATCAATGAAGGTGAGGAGGTGATTCGGAACCTGTGCTAATTTTGCACGCAGTTATTTATAGCAAATGTCTAAGAAATAGTTCTGAAAATCTTACTTTAAAAATATCTAGCACCATTACCATGGTTAACAGAAATGCAATGGAAAACAACCTAATTAAAGATCAAAATGAACAGCACAATGCTGAATACACAAAAGGGAAAGAAAACGAAAGGAAGAACGAGGAATGGGGAAAGTAAATATATATATATATCATCATGTGGGGAAACCCCAGTACCCCTAGACCTGAGTGGCTGAGTTGGTTTTCACTGGTCTTCTTTAACCATTCTTTGGTAAAATGGCTTGTGTGCTTAGGGTCGCTGTCTAGCTGCATGACCCCCATTCTCCTGACATTCATTCATTCACTCATTCATTCACTTTCTGTTCTGCTTGATCCTGGGCAGGGTTGAGAGAGAGCCGGTGCCTAACTGGCAGCATAGGGCTCTAAGGCAGGAACAACCCTAGACAGGGCACCAATCCATCGTAGGGCACATACACCAGTTAACCTAACACTCGTCTTTAGACTGTGGGAGGAAACCAGAGTACCCAGAGTAAACCCACACGCACATGGGGAGGATATGTAGACTCCACACAGAAAGGACCCAGACTCCTACACTGCTGGGGACTGAACCCAGGAGGTGACAGTGCTACCCACCGAGCCACCGTGCCACCCTCATGACATTCAGCTCACAAACAAACGTCCTGATATTTTCAGAACTTACTGGTATAATTCAGAATTCTCTGTTACATCAGTGATGGCAAGCCGTCCTGACCCAGATGCAACAAAACAGGACCTAACCATGATACTACCACCACCATGTTTCACAGATAGGATTAGGGGTCTTAAGTTGTAATGTAGTGTTTTACATTTTCCCAGACATAACGCTTCTCAATAAACCAAAAAGTTCTGTTTTGGTCTCATCTTTTGGAGAGCAGTAGCTTTCTCCTTGCAGCCATGCCATGCAAATGATTGTTGATCACTGGGGAGGGTAACGGTGGGCTTGAATTTGTGCTCAAACTGTCTGACTGTAGACGGGTGGAGTCCAAATTCTTTAGAGAGAGTTTTTGTAAAGTCTCTAGCCTGGCGAGTATCAACAACTCTAATTTGTTTGTGGCATGAGACACTTCCATAAACATGTTGGCAAGATCAGACTTTGATAGATGTCTGTTCTTTAACAACAACACGGCTCCCACTCACAGCAGATTGTCATCCCATGGATTGAAAACTCATTTCAACTTCAGATAAACTGCTAATGCTAGGGGTCCACATACTTTTGACACTCATTTTCTTCAAATAAGTGACCAAGTCTAATGTTTTTATTTGGGTTCTGGGTTCTAGGACCTGGGTTTTAGGACTTGTGTAGTATCCTGGTGATGTTTTAGGTCATACTTAGAAATATAGAAAACTCTAAAGGCTTCACAAACTTTCAAGCACCAGTCTTGATAGTCATAATAAACACCTATGATACTCTATGGTCATCGCACAACATCTAAATCACATACAGTGAGGCAAAAAAGTATTTAGTCAGCCACTGATTGTGTAAATTCTCCTACATAGAAAGATGAGAGAGGTCTGTAGTTTTCATCATAGGTACACTTCAACTATGGGAGACATAATGAAAAAAAAAAATCCAGGAAATCACATTGTAGGATTTTTAAAGAACTGAATTGCAAATTATGGTGGAAAATAGTTATTTGGTCAATAACACACACTGTAGCTGGTATTTTGGCCCATTCCTTCATGCAGATCTCCTCTAGAGCAGTGATGTTTTGGATGTCGCTGGGCAACACGGACATTCAACTCCCTCCACAAATTTTCTATGGGGTTGAGGTCTGGAGACTGGCTAGGCCACTCCAGGACCTTGAAATGCTTTTTATGGATTTCTGAGCGATGTGTTTGGGATCATTGTCATGCTGGAAGACCCAGCCACGTTCCATCTTCAATGCTCTCGCTGATGGAAGGAGGTTTTGGCTTAAAATCCCACGATACATGGCCCTGTTCATTCTTCCCTTAACACGGATCAGTCACCCTGTCTCTTCTGGATCATCCATATGCTCTCTGGCAATCTTCAGACGGGCCTGGACATGTACTGGTTTAAGCAGGGGGACACGCCTGGCACTGCAGGTTCTGAGTCCCTCTTGGCGTAGTGTGTTACTGATGATAGCCTTTGTTACTTTGGTTCCAGTTCTCTGCAGGTCATTCATCAGGTCCCTCCATGTAGTTCTGGGATTTTTGCTCACCGGTCTCATGACCATTTTGACCCCATGGGATGAGATCTTGCGTGGGGCCCCAGATTGAGGGAGATTATCAGTGGTCTTGTATGTCTTCCAATTTCTTACAGTTGCTCCCACATTGATTTATTCACACCAACCTGCTTGCCTATTGTAGATTCACTCTTCCCAGCCTGGTGCAGGTCTACAATCTTCTTCCTGGTGTCCTGCAACAGCTCTTTGGTCTTGGTCATGGTTGAGTTTGGAGTCTGACTGTTTGAGGCTGTGGACAGGTGTCTTTTATACAGATAACGAGGTCAAACAGGTGCCATTAAGCAGAGTTCACAGAACGTATGGTGGATGTTACACCATGCATACCCGTATAGAGATTAGACACCCGGTGCGCCCCTCCAGGTGTGTTTGGCGATCGTGTCTGGGTTTACATATCACAACTGTTGGTATATAAATGATAGAGGAGACGAAGGCAGCAGGTGAAAATTTGACGCGACTAAATTAGGAACGAAAATTAGGGTGAGCCGAAAATATAGCGTGCGCCGTATTCCGGCGAGTTTGACAAGACGCAGGACTTCAGGAAGGCCAGAAACTTCAATGAAAAACGAGCGCTAATAACTCATTTAACCCTGACAGCGGATCTGAAAGGACCTCTTAAACAAAATTCAGACTTGCACAACATTCCAGTGTTTTCCACCAGGTTTGCCAGCATAGTGCTAGACAGGATGGATCAAACCTCCACTCCTGACATCCATAAGCATGGACAGGGAGCTTTATTTAAGGCCGGAATTTGTCAAACATGATTTGAGGCACGTCGGGTGAAGCCTGAGAGTCTGCTCTTTTCCCCAGCTCTTGTCTTTCTCACCGAGAACAATGCGCAGCCCGCAACCTGATATTAGCGCGAACACGCACCGGCTACTAAAACAGTGCTGTGTTGCAACGTAATGAAACAATGAATGCTATTCTTCTCCAGGAACCTGTTTTTTTGTGGTGCTGTTCATGTTTAAGTTTCCTAATGCTCACGTAGCAGTGATGAACCGCAGTCTGTTAGCAAAACACTGTGTCTCATGGAGAAAACCTTAATTACTTCAGATAAACTTAGTATCACTTCTTGTTTTAAGTATGGAGCCGTTCCTATGTATATCTGTCCATTTTGAAAACTGCCTTTAAAGAAACAACAAAAAAGACCTTAGCACACCTAGCAAAGACAGCCTGCGACTTTAGCACATTTGCTAAAAAAAGTACTTTGCAAATCAGGGGGTTCTGATACCTGAAACTATTTTTTTTGACACAGTAACAAAGTAAATCGTATGTGCTTCATGTAAAGCTGCTGTTTTAAGTCAGTGTTTAAATCTGTGAATCATTTGGCCATGAATAGCATGCCTTTAATTCTCATTCAGAGAGTCAATGTTTGAGTCAATAAATAATTTAATAATGATTGAGATTCGCTCCTGTCTCATTCAGCAGGTCAGAGTTTAAATCGTTGAATTATTTAGGCATGACAAAGATTCTCTCTTCTTTCACTCAGCAGGTCAGTGAATGAATCAGTGAAGTATTTAGTCATGACAAAAATTCACTCCTATTTCCCTCAGTGGGTCATTGAGTGAATCAGTGATTTGGTTATGACAAAAATTGCTTCTCTTTTGTTCAGTGAATCAGTTATGTCATGACTGAGATTCAGTCCTTTTTCATTCAGCAGGTTACAGACTGATTCTGTAAATCTTTTGGTCCAATCAAATCAAATGAGTCAATGAATCTTTAGGTTCCTAAACGAGGCTTCATCCAGTATTATTCAGTGACTCTTCTGTCATGACTGACAATTTCTTCTCTCGGTCAGCAGTTCAGTTTTTGTACCGCTGAATTATTTGGTCATGACTGCAATTCATTCCTGACTCATCCACCGAATCAGTGATTGAATCAGTGAATCAGTTGGTCATGACTGAGGCCCACTCTCCTCGTTCAGTGGGTTAGTATATGAACCAGTGAATCATTTGGTCATGTCTGAGATTTGCTTCTCTCGCTTTCAGCAGGTTGGCATTTGAATCAGTGAATTGTTTGACCAATTGAGGATCGCAGTTATGATCAAATGATTCACTGATTCAAACACTAACCTGATGAACAAGCGCAGAGTGATGCACAGGTTCAAACACTGACCTGCTGAGTAAGAGAGGAGTAAATATCAGTATTGACCAAAGACTGATTCAAACACTGACATGAAAAAGAGAGAGAAATGAATCATAATCATGGCCAAATGATTCACTGACCAGATTATTTACCGATTCATACACTGACCCATTGAGGATTGCATTTATGATCAATAACAGAGATTTATTTGTCTCCCATTCTGCATGTTAATGTTTGAATCAGTGAATCATTTAATCATGATCGCAATTCATTCCTCACTTTTCCATTGGGTAAGTGATTGAATCGGTGAAACAATTTGTCATGACTGGGACTCGTTCCACTCTCATTTAGTAGGTTAGTATATGAACCATTGAATCATTTGTTCGGGGCTGGGAGTCATTCTGATTCAGCATGTCAGCCTTTGAATCAGTGAACCTTTTGGTCTTGACTGAGACTCAGTCTCCTCGTTCGTTGGGTCAGTGTACGAATCAGTGAATCATTTGGTCATTTAGCGAATATTTAAGCAAATCTGAACCTAGATGCATCATTTAACTGATTCAAACGACTCACTGAACTGACACAAACGTATCTAGTGGTCATTACTCAGCTTCGTGTCCATTGTTCCGACAACATCTTCAGATGAACCAGACAAGAACACATAATTTAGTCTATGCTAAATTCGTGTTTATATTACAAAGTGACCCTGGCTGACATTTTACGTTCCGAACCCTCTGTTCGGTTCTAGCTTTGACGGCATGGATTTGCAATTGCAATGCAGAAGCTACACACTGGGAAAAATGAATCATAGCACGTTTTAAGTCTTGTGTGTGCATTTCAGTCTTTAAAGTGTTTAACTTTTAGCAAATAAAAGGGCACCACAAGAAAGAAACCCCAGTGCCACCCAACATCTGACTGACAAGTGTTTTGTCTTGATTGTGTGTTTTGGTGTGTACCGCTCGTATGCGTGTATGTTCTCTGCTTCGAATGTTTAGCCGAGGTTAGCCGCGTTGCTCTTGGAGGACGATCAGTCCCCGGTCCTGCGCCTCTGCATCCCGCAGGTTTTATTGTGGTTGTAGTTTTAGATAAACTGCCGCTCCGGAGGAGAGGTGACTCCTCGCCGTGACACGTCCTCGTGCTCTGTTTTGCCTCCAGCGCTTCATTGGACGGGATTTTTGGTCTGAATAAATAGAGAGGAAAGAAGAGATAGCGTCCGGGGGCCTCAGCTCTGTCATCGCACATTACTGTAATGCCTTCAGCGTTCTCGTGCTCCTGGAATCACATCAAGGGCAAATTCAGGGCAAAGTAAAACAAATGTTGTATTTCTAGTGTTAATTGTAGTCCGGCAAATGCACAGGGTTTCGATATTTAATGTATGCAACGGATGCAAAATTATGCAATCTTATAGTCCAAGCAATTGTTGGGTCTTGCTCAATGACCCAACAGTGGCAGCTTGGCATGTCCTGCATGCCATGTATCCACAGTCTGTAAGAAATGACCAAGGATGGAGGAGCAACCCCAATAATTGACATTACTCTCTAAAACCTGTACAAATCTGTATTGATTGGTAAACAACAGTGCCTCGTTCTCAGCACTGCAGTAACACTGATGTGGTGGTGTGTTAGTGCGTGTTGCCCTGGTACGAGTGGATCAGACACAGCAGTGCTGCTGGATTTTAACACCTCAGTGTTACTGCTGGAATGACAACAGTCCACCTACCAAAACTCTCCAGCCACCAGCAACCTGTAGGCAGCGTCCTGTGAGCCCTGATGAAGGGTTAGAGGTTGACGAACATGGACAGTGCAAAAACAGATCAGCAACAGAAAACCCCAAATGAATAAGGCTAGATTTCATTTAATTTACAACCACGAATCAGAAAAAGTTGGAACAGTGGAGTAAATGCATATAATGCAATACAGTGTTTCTTACCTTGACTTTGGCTTTTATTTCATTGCAGACAGTATGAACCATTTCAGTTCATACAGCATGACAGTATGAGATCTGTCATGTTTTGTCTGGTCAACCTCATTTCATTTGTTAATAAACATCCAGGAAAGGCTGAGTCTTTGATGAGAGGACTCCAGTTTATCAACAAATGCGTTAGAAAATTATTGAAATGTTTAAAAACAAGGTTCCTCAAAGAAAGATTGGAATGGATTTGCATACCCCTATAGTGCATCATATCATTAAACCATGCCAGGAATCAAGAGGAATTTCACTGCGTAAAGACCCATGCCCATGATCTCCGATCCCTCAGATGGCACTGCATCAAGAACCGTCATTCATCAATAGCTGATAGAACCACATGGACATGGGCTTACTTTATCAAGCCTTTATCAAGCACTGCAATACAGAGTTACGTTCACAAATGCCACTTAAAACTGTGCAAAAAAGAAGCCTCATGTGGGACTGTGGTAGCCTAGCGCTTAAGGTACTGGACTGTGGACCAGAAAGTTCAGGGTTCAAATCCCACCTCTGCCAAGCTGCCACTGTTGGGTCCTTGAGCAAGACCCTTAACCCACAATTGCTTGGATTGTAAGACTGTACCAATTGTAAGTCGCTCTGGATAAGGGCGTCTGCTAAATGCTGTAAATGTAAATGTAACCATGTCCAGAAGCTGGGTCGACTTATCTGGGCTCAGAGGCATCTAGGATGGACCATCACACAGTGGAAAGATTATATGGCCAGACCAATCAGTATTCCAGATCTTTTTTTTTTGGAAGAAATGGACCATCCAGACTATTATCAGCAACGAACCCAAAAGCCCCGATCTGTCATGGTTTGGGGTTGTCAGTGCCCTTGGCAAAAGTAATTTACACTTTTGTGATGCAGCATTAATGCAGAAAAGTACATTGAGATCTTAGAGCAACATTAATTCCTTCAAGATGACATCTTTTCCAGGGACGTCCAGGCATTTTTCAGCAAACCACAATAAGGCATGGCTGCGGAAGAAGAGCTTTCGGGTACCAGGCTGGCCTGTAGTTCTGACCTGCCCCCAATAGAGAATGTGTGGAGAATTTTGAAACACAAAATGTGACCCGGTAGTGTTGAACATCTTAAATATGGTTTGCAGGAGGAATGGAACCAAATAACACCCGAAACATGAAATCGCCTGGTGTCCTCTGTGCCAAAACATCTTTTAGAAAGTGGTAATGCTTTACGTCCTAACTTTTTTTGGCTTGGGTTGCAGGGCCTGAAATGCAGGAATGGATGTTTATTAACAAATGAAATGAAGCTGACCAGACAAAACATGACATATCTCTGGTTCATACTGTCTGCAATGAAAAAGTCAAAGTAAATGCATTTTCCATACTGTCCCAGCTTCTTCTGATCTGGGGTTGTGTTTCGGAGCAGTTTGTTCCCCTGGTGTTGTATAGTACTCCCTGAGGCACAGTCTGTAGTGCATTAAGCAGTAAAATGTTAACGATGAACATGCATAAGTCATATTCTTTTGTAGGGCTGATTGAAAAAAACATTTGGGTGATGCCATTCGAATGTAAGCTAAGATAAACACACTACAACTGTCAACACTGATACACCGTCCGCATCCAATACACCGCACACACGCTGAGTAGCTTTAACATGGTGACTTCCTGTTCTTGTCGCACTGATCCAGTAACTCAGTACCTGCTGGTTCCACTTGTCTGACTAATCCCCTCTCTCCTCCCTGACTCACTCAACTGCCCCCCACCCCAATCTGTTTTTTTAAATGGCTTTCACAGCAATATGACTATCTCCAGTTACACACCTGCCAAGCCATAAGCTGAAAGAATAACAGCCGAGTGTTTGGGGGTATTTGCGAGCGGATTATGGTGAAATTCAGGTACAAATCCGTCAACAGCCACTGCCAAAAGAACCTGTCTGCCTTTAGGGCTATTTTACTTTCAAAGTTTATGCTGAACGTACAGTATGGCACTTGTCCAACTGAGAATCATGTTTTCACACACTGTCAAATGGGGCAAAATATATTCGGTGTAACTCCTCAACAGAAGTTAAAACATTTTGTTAGCATAGGGTGAAGCTGTTCGCTTTCTTATTACACCTGACACTGGAATATACAGTACTGTGCAAAAGTCTCAGGCCACCTTTAGATTAGATATACTATTGTTTTAGCGATGGTATAATGACCATATTATGAATATTTCCCAGTCTCTTTATTAGACCAGACATATATGCCCAGACTATACAGGAAATGTATTACACTTGAGCAATAGCAGCATCTGGCAGCTTGAGCTGAATACCAAGTTGGACCCTTCTACAGTCTACAGCTTAATCAGGAATGGTCTTTTTGGAAGGGTAGCAGCCAAGAAACCACTTTTTCAGAAGGGGAGCAGAGTGAAAAGGCTAAGATATGCTAAGGCTCACACAGATTGGAATGAAGATCAGCAGAAAAAGAGGATTATGGAGTGATGAATCCAAGTGAAATTGTTGATGTGAAATGGGAACAGGTGAGCAGGATTACAGCTTGGGAACATGGTCTACCAGAGTAGAAAGTCACTGGTTAGTCAGTTGTTACTGGTTTATATGCAAACGCTTCTTTGTGGCTATCTTGTCTGGATTTGTGGCATCAGGAGTGATCAAGTACAGGGGTACCTCGGTTCTTGACCACCTCGGAACTCACGAATTCAGATCTTTTTGCGTAGAAAAACTTGTCTCTGTTCTCTTCGTTTGCTCGGTACTTGGCGCACTTGCTTAAACTTGTATGAGTTGAGCAGTGTGACTCGTTTCAGCTGAAACTCGATTTACGATTCACAATTCACGATTCAGTACACAGTGATTCAGTTTCCGATTCACACCAGCTCGTTCAGTGACGATCTGCGCTGTGTTTATTGTGTTTTTCTTTATTTTTACATCTACAGAACTGTACTCTTAGTGTCTAAGTCTCCATGGGTCCTAAAAAGCTTAGTTAGAAGAGCCAACCGAAAGGAAACCTGAACTGAATGCTCCAGAACACAGGCTGCTGTTAGCTTAGCAGCTATGCTAGTGCCCTGAGTTCACCAGTAGAGTAAGTGTCTTGCTTTACTTTTCACTTTCAATCCATTACTCCCTAAATGACAGGACATTTTTCAACACTTTTATAAAATACGCTTTGTGTTAATGATTTTGGCCCACTGTAGGTTAATGTAAGTGGCAATGTGTAATAAACTTCGCTATGATACAGTCTAGACTTTATAAAACTCATCGGTTCATGATGCATTTAAGTCATGATGGATTTGTCGGAACATATCCCCATCGTAAATCAGGGAGCACCTGTACAATACAACTCCATTGATGCATATAATGTCTTGGTGTGGAACGGATTCATTTACATTATTCCTTATGGGAAAACTTTGCTTGGTACACATCGTTTTTGGTTCTCGACAAGAATTCTGGAACGAATTAACCACAAGAACCGAGGTACTGCTGTATCTAAGTTCCCAATTACATTTAGACATTTAGCAGAGGCTCTTATCCAACTAATAGTTCTACAATCCAAGCAATTCTGGGTTAAGAGACTTGCTCAAGGACCCAGCAGTGGCAGTTTGGCAAAAGTGGGATTTGAACCCTGGTCCATAGGAAAGTATGTAGGCTAAATAACTGCTAAGCTACTAAGCAGTCCCTCTACCAAGGAGCTATCAGGAGTAAGCCCTTGTAGACACAGAAAGGACATGCAGACTCCACACCAAGGTCCAAAGGTGGGGATCGAACCAGGGATCTCTGACCTTTCCAGTCCTTTGACCTAACCCAGACTGGAAACCTGTGGGCAAGCTGAAGAGATTAGTCGGACGGTATAATATAACGTATTAGAGTTACTAAAGCAGTAGAGTAGTAGGACAAAAAGTAAAGCCCTGCTGCCTGATCAGGGTATTCTGTGTCAGTGATATATCGTCAGACCCGTAATGTCAGCTCACTCTGCAGTGTTTTAACGGGAAGTCATTTAAATGATGGATGGTGGCGCGCGAGCTTTCATAAGAACCAACCGAAATAGAGGGGGCAGCAACAAAGCGCCTGCGACTGTTTAAATTCATAAAGACATAAAGCCTTTTATTCGGGATAAAGCCTTTTATCTGAAGCTGTTTCTGAGATCTGTCGGGGAGGGGAACGGAGCAGATCACAAAACAGAAGTTCCAGAGTCAGGCGGCGGATGAAAACCAGACCGAACCGAGCCCCAAACTTCTAGGATCTCTCCCACTTCCTGTTTAATGTAGAGCCGGACAGTTTGATATACGGCCCTGCGCGCTTCTGATGTCGTAAATTCTTGAGAGTCAAATACGTCGCCTGTCTTGTTTGAAACCACATGAGTCGCGGCCCGAGCTTCTTTGTTCCCTCAAGCGACGAGGTCTGGGTTTCGAACGGGCCGATTTCCGAGACGATTTCCACAGACGTGTTTTGAACTCTTTACACACGTTCACAAGAAGCGTCTCTTTTGCTTTTGAACCTGGCGCTACCCGGCTTGTGGCACGCGCCTCTGTGTTTTGAAGGTGGGTTTTGGGTCAAACGTGATCTTCCTGAGGATTAGTCACTCTCCTGCGTGGATAAATATAATGAGGAAAAGCAAATGAAACATGGAAAATAGCGCCGACGCTCTGCGGCGCATTACAGCCTGTCCTAAGTGACCCTGGACAGTGTTCGAGACGGCTGACTTGAATTTATGCCCCCTTCTTTCATGTGACACACCCTCACGTGTGTGTGTGCGTGTGTGTGTGTGGGGTTGTAAGTGAACTCTGTATTCCCTTCGATGCCCTCTGTGATTCACGCCATGATGCTGGATGGAGAAAGTTAGCCTTACATCATTACATTTTACTGTATGTTTTTGAGTGTGTGTGTGTGTGGGGTGGGGGTTTGTGGAGGGAGGGGGGCGGCAGGGGGTTGGGTGTGTATATCTTTCCTCCTTTTGCAATTCTCCCTTTGTTCCATTAGCATAACATGTCTTCATGGGGTAGCTAACAAGCTGGAGAATAAACAAAAGAGAAAAAAAGCATTTTGTGGTGAGAGAGAATGAAAAAAATGAAAGGAAATAGAGGGGGGGAAAGAAAGAAGAGGATCCCCTTGAAGTAAAAAATGGCCGTCAGCACTTGTGCCATCTGCTCTGCCCACACAGAGTCTCGGCATTCAACGAGAAACAGACGGCTGGACGTGGAAACAGAGGCTCACGTCTATTAAGCTTTCTGACTAGCATGTCTGCCACTTTTCGACATGCCCCAAACGTGAATAAACAGCACATTGTATCAATAGAGTGTGACGTCTGAGGGAGCCCGTGTATTACCCATAAGGCACTTTGTCCGTTTAACCCTTGAAAGTCCACTCCATAACTATAGGCTATAATTACAGCTATGCCTCTTAGTTCCAGGGACCCACGCCTGATCCTCACCTCAGCACAGGTTACAGTCTATGTGAAATTTGGCATGTTCTTCCTAGTGTATTTTAAAGTGTCAGTAGGATTGGCTTCTCTAATTGTCCCAAAATGTGAGCGACTGTGTGATGGCCTGTCTAGGACACAATCTGGACCCAAAATTAAACATTATTTTATTGAATACTTTATCCATTTATCTGGCCAACAATGGTGAATTTGTATTTTTGGATTAAATTATTGAAAAAGTCTAAATAAATACATTTTATTGTGTTTTATTTTGTTGTTGTTGTTTTTTTGCTTGTTTTTTTTTATTAATAATATAAATAGTCCATTTTGTTAGATTTTTTAACAATTAAATTTTAATGATAATTAGAATATCATAACATATTTTAGTATTGTATATTTGTAATATTGTATATAATGATGATGATAATAATAATAATAATTTACAATAATAAGAATAATAATAATAATTATTATTATTATTGTTATTATTATTATTATTGTTATTATTATTATTATTATTATTATCATTCCTATTATTTTTGTTTGTTTATTATTTACATTTATGTCATTTAGCAGACGCCCTTATCCACAGCGACTTAGAATTGACTTACAATTTACAATCCAAGCAATTGTGGATTAAGGGCCTTGCTGAAGGACCCAACAGTGGTAGCTTGGCAGAGGTGGGATTTGAACCCTGGACCTTCTGGTCCATAGCCCAGTACCTTAACCACTAGGCCACCACAGTCCACAGTAATTTATTTATTTATTTATAATTTTTGTCTTAATTATCAGATTATCAATAATAATAATAATAATAATAATAATAATAATAATAATAATTTCTTTGTTTGTTTATTATTCATGCTTAATTTTTTTTCATCAGCCCTATCAGGTTTTGCCACTTTCATCAGACATCTAAAATACACGTTTGTCCCAGACCAAGTCTGGATTTCAGTTTAATGAGCCATGTTTCTGCAGTTCCCTTCCCTCTCATTCCTGTTGCATGATGGTCCGTGTTAGTGCAACAGGAGTGCATAGTTACACATCGTTTGTTCAGTATACAGTCTCTCATCATTCAGCTCTTTACTGTACTACATTTGTTCAGATTTCTCAGTTTTAGTTACGTACATAGAAACATCGACCAGCAATTAAGAACGTAACTTGAGACGAGGCTCATGAATTTAATCGAATTCCACCAAGATTTATAGTGTGTGTTTCATCACAAATCAAGCAAAAGTGCTTTTTAAGCTCTTTATAGAGAAATATTTATTAATGATTATCAGGTGTTTCTACTTAACAGAGCCGCGGTTCACCTTCAGTGGTTTTACAAACTAAACAAAGCGTTCATGTTGATGCAGATGTTTATTTTACTGTCATTTCAGATTATATTGATGCCTAACAATATCTGTGTGTGTGTGTGTGTGTGAGAGAGAGTGAGATGGATAGTACATCCTGGGGCTAAAGGTGATTAATATATATATACAAAGTCAGTCAGTGAAGGGGAAACGAATCGACACGCAGCACCTGCACAAAGACAAAATATCAACACGACACTGTAATGAGATCCCACAGGGCTCTCACACACACACACACACACACACACACACACACACACACACACACACACACACAGACACACACACACACACACACTCACACTAACCAGACATCGAATTGAGCATCAGAAGGCAGACTGCAGGCCCACAGCCCAAAACTCTTTTATGCAAATCACACCTCGGCTAAATATAGCACTTATACTGGAATTCATTTCACGGTTTAATAGTTTAGTAACATTAGTTGCTAATCTAAACTCGCTAATCTAATCTGCTCTTAGCCTGCTAGATTTCCATGTTGCTTTTGCTGGTAAAGCTGAGAAAGCTGGTTGACCAAAACACAACACGTACAGTTCTTAGTTTGTTTTGGCAGTGACAACACTTAACCGGTAGTCCATCAGGCTAAATACAAATTACAGGTACAAATTCACTTTGTTTAGCTAATCTTATACAAATAGATATTGTAGATGTTTAGCTACTAAGTCCTAGTTATACTTTCCCATGAGTGATCAGGTTAAACGTAGCATAGCTCCTTTTTAACAGTGGAAGATACTGCCTGGCTCATGACCAAAGACCAACATGGAAATAATTAAATTAATTAATGAATAATTCATTATACATTTATATTATGCATTACACATTTACAGCATTTAGCAGACGCCCTTATCCAAAGCGACTTACAATTGATACAGTCTTACAATCCAAGCAATTGTGGGTTAGGGGTCTTGCTCAAGGTCAAGGGTCTTGGCAGAGGTGGGACTTGAACCCTGGACCTTCTGGTCCAAAGTCCAGTACCTTAAGCGCTAGGCTACCACAGTCCCTTTGATATACATATTTGATATAAATTCCTTTTATTTTTATACCTTTTATATAATATATGTAAAAGGTGTGTATGTATGTATATATATATATATATATATATATATATATATATATATATATATATATATATATATATATATATAGATAGATAGATAGATAGATAGATATATAGATATATATACGTATATATATCTATATATATCTATCTATATATATATATATATATATATAAAAATACCTATTATATAATAATATATAAATATAATATACATATATATATATGTATATATATATTATTGTTTATATTGTTATTATTAACATTACTAATAATAATAATAAAAATAATAATAATATTAATAATAATAATAATAATTTACATGTTTGTTCATTTGTTTGTTAATTATTCTTTTTTAATTTATTATTTTATTATCAGTCCTCTCTGACCTCTCTGTATTAAAGTCAGTATTTTTTTTACTCTTTTTGACATTTTAGTAAAGCATAGTCATTTAGACAAAACAATCTAATTTATTTTTTATTATATTTTGGCCAACACAGGAATTATTTCTTGAAATTCATTTAAATCTCTTCACTTTTTAACAATTTTAAAATATTTTTGACATGTTCACTTTTTTAGCATTTAAAGGATCTGACGAATTGAATTGTATGGAAATGTCACAACGTGTGTGTGTGTGTGTGTGTGTGTGTGTGTGTGTGTGTGTGTGATTTTACTGTGTAAAATAATCTTTCTGACAATACTGAAATAGTCCGTGTGGTCTATAGTTGGTAAGAATCAAATGTTCCCATGAAACTCCTTTAGAAATGCTTATGGAGTGATGGAGTAATACAAACACTATATTTTTTAAATCAGTAAGTTAAATAAGCTTAGATTACATGAAATAGAAAAATGTATTTTGAGGAATACATCAATTATGGAATTATAGTAACATTTTAGTTCAAATATATTGCAAAAAATAACCTCACCGACCTATGCTAAGTGTTAATAAATATTCTATTTGTCCATATTTTATATAGTCTCAAATTATTTAGCATTATTATATTACAGGCTTGGTCAACCTAAGGCAGTGTAACTTTTGTGTGATGGTGATGACTCTGTTTCCCTTCTTCTCTCAATCAGAAGTTACCACATAAAGTCACCTGAATATAAACAACAAGATCCATTCTATCCATTTTTATTATTAAATGTGAAAACATAATAATAATTCCAGATTTGCAGACGTAAAGTAAAGCGAGTGGGTTTCATGTCAGACGATTCAAAATAAAACGTGCTCATTGATTGGTTACTGAACGAGAAGAGCAGGGACTTGTTTTTCTCTGTTAGCCAATCAAAGTGCAGATTTTATTTAGTATTGTAGAGAAAGAACTGATAGTTCAGTTTATAATTAACGTTACCTCAAACAGATGCATTGGACTCGGCTGGTCTCGAGTCCAAGTGAAGTCGAGACCAAGACTGGACTGCAGTACTGTAACAGTACCTTATCGCCTGTGTCTTGGCCATCATTTAACCAATACTTGCTTTTCCTCAGCGGTTTAATGAAAGCACATTTGTTTTGCACTTCAAAGGAGTATCCAGACACATCACCGACATTTGTATTTATTTAGGGTACTTTTTCTCTGCTTCGTTCATTGTCTGGTACGACTGACATTACTGCTGAGCCTTTCCCTCTCCTGGACAAGCTGCTCCAGTTTCTTTAGCAGTGCATCCTCAGCCGTGTGGTGCTTTGTCCAACCAAAAGCGTCCACCTTGTAGGAATAAATTGAATGAATGAAGCACGGCGCATCTAAATTTAGAAGTTCACATGGCCTCATAAAATTTGATATTCTAAATGTTCTAGGTCTTTAACTGGCCTAATACAAGTAGATGTTCCCGATGCTCAGCTAGTCTCACACAAGTCCAGATGTCCTTTAAATAGTGTGTTCTTGGAGTAATAAGTTTCAACTGTGGAAAACGTTGTATTAATTTCTGATAGCTGAGGAAATGTGTTCTGTATTTCCGATAAATTCTAACCAGGTGTTTTAGGGCAATGTAACAGAAAAAAAAATCAAAGTTTTCCAGCTGTTTACTCTTCATTCAGCATCGTTTGATGAGCAGCTACCGCAGAATGTTTGAAATCCAGAGACTTCTTCAGACCACACACACACACACACACACACACACACACCGTGTGTGATCCCTGTGCTGCAGTCCACACTCGTTAGCCGACATACATGTGTGTTTTTGCCCCATCGCTTTCCATAAGTAAGCTGCACATGGACAGTACAGAACCAACTTCAAAAGGCCAGAGAGAGAGAGAGAGAGAGAGAGAGAGAGAGAGAGAGAGAGAGAGAGAGAGAGAGAAACAAAGATGAAAGCATAAGGGAGCAAGAGCATGACAGATGGAGGAAAGAGGAGCGATGAGAAGAAGAACAGGAGACAGGAAAGGAAAAAGGAGAGCAAGAGACAAAGAGAGATACTGACAATAAAATAGACGAAAACGAAAATACAGAGGAGGAAAAGAATAAAGAGAAGAACAGAGCGGAAACATGCATTTTCAGAGGAAAAAAAAAGATTTTCAGATTTATTTATATAGCACCTTTTTTTTTTTTTTTTACAGGGGAGCAGTGTCACAAAACAGCTTTACAAAGTTCTAGGCCCAAAGACAGTGGCAAAGAAAAACTCCATAAATGTTATTAGGAAGATACTTTGGGAGGACCAAGACTCAAAAAGGGGCCCAACCCAGATAATATATGTAAGATGAAGCAACAGAGAAGGAGATGGGATGCAAAAAGAAGTGAATAATATAAAAAAGAGAACAATGGAAATAAAACGAATAGGAAATGGACAAGTTCCTGAAAATACGAGCAAAATTAAGGTGACAGTAGAGTTGGAAAACTGACAGTGATTCAGTTGTCTGGCACCCTGTCCATTGTTGGCTCCCATTCCTTGGACCCCTGTGACCCTGAGTTAGATTAAGCAGATATAAAAAATGAATGAATTCAGCTGGTAAGATTTGAAAATTAAATGGAAATGATAAAAATGGTGAATGGAAAGAAGAGGAAAAAGAACCGGGAGGAGAGCCAGTAAGATATGGTGTATATTGATGACAAAGTGGAATAGAATTCCAGAATCACTGAATACTTTAAAGAAGGAAAAGTAAAATAGAACGAAACCTAAAGGGGGAAAAAAGGAGAAGAAAAGGAGTCAAAGGAATGAGAAGAAAGAGATAGCAAATAACAAGAAATGTGGAAAGAGAAATGTAAAGGAACGATCATTAGAATAAATGGAAAGGAAAGGGAAACAGAAAAAACTGAATTAGTGAAAAGGATTGGTAAAAAAAAATTGAAATCAGTAAAATGAAAAAGGCAAGGGAAAAAAAGAAAATATCAGGAAAAGATGGTAATGGAGGGATGTAATGGGGAAAGGGAAGAAAGAGGAAATAAAAATTAAAAAGAAAGGAGAAAAGTTCAAAAGACATGGGAAAAATGTATTTTAAGGAAAGGTAAGGAAAGGAAGGTAAGAAAAGGGTAAACGAAGACAATGAAATAGAAAAGTAAATCTAAAAGGAAGAGAAGTAAAAGAAAAAGGCAAAGAAAGAAGAAAGGGCAGTAAACTATGAAAGTGATGGAAGGAAAAGGACAAGAAATTACAACAAAAGAAAGGGGAAAAGTAGCTGAAAGCAAAGGGGGAAATGAAAATGAAAAGGAAAGAAGAGTGAAGAAAACTGAGATTTAATAGTGGACAAGAACACAATATGAGCAAAAAAAAGAATCTAGAGTATTAGCAAGTCTCTGGGCTTTAGTTAATCCAGTATAAGTGCAGTCACTTAAGGCCTTCATGCCTTCTTCCAGGTATCCCAGAAGTTGAATCTGTTCATCTGGACATAGATTTTGTCGGAGAAACGATAAATGTCCAGATGAACAGATTCAACGTCTTGGATTTTCTTACCTGGATTATCGAGCATGCATCAAGACCTTCTTCCAGGTAGCAGTTTTGGGGGTGTGGTGACCTCAAGCCAAGGGAAGGTAAGGGGGTCAAGGACCTCTAAGGTAGTCTGAGAAGAGGTGTGAGGGCTGGAAACTGCCAATTATGCGTCTCGGTTATAAGGCACTGCCAGGACTCAGACTCGGGGTACAGTGGTTGTGGGCCATTTGCCACCCAAGTGCAGGAAATAGGTGAACAAAATGAAAAGGAAGACAGCGTGAAGGTGAGGAAAAGATGAACTGAAGGGAATGGAAGGGAGAGGAAACCAAAAAGGAAGGAAAAGAAAGACAAAGTTAATGTACAGCAGAGAGAAAAGAGAACAAATCCTGGATTTCGTAACCCTACTGGCCATCATTAAATTGTTATTTAAATAATCACACACGCCCGTATGTGTGGGTCATGTTTCTATATCATTCTGAGGACCAAATGCTTCTAATAATTTAAATATCTGAAACTCTGTGGGGACGTTTTGCTGGTTTCCACAACAATTTTTTTTTTACTTTTGAAAAAAATTGCAAAAACTCATAAAAAACAAAGAAAAAAGCCATAATATTTGCTACTTAGAATACTGAGGTTAAGATGAGGCTAAGGTGAAGGTGTAATATTAAATAGCCACGGGCAGGTCCCCACAACTATAGAAAGCTCTGACAGTTTGTACATTGTGGAGACATCTTTCTGGTCCCCACAAGGAAAATGGCTTTTTTTAAATGTATTTATTTTTTATTAATTTTTTTTTATTTTATTTACAAAAACTGTAGAACCAAAAGAGACAAAAGATGTAGGTGTAGGTGTAGCATTAATTAGCTACAGTAATCATGTCAATGGAAGGTCCCCACAATGATAGAAGACAAACTTCCTTTCTGTGTGTGTGTGTGTGTGTGTGTGTGTGTGTGTGTGTGTGTGTGTGTGTGTGTCGGATCTTTGATACTGAATCCCCTTGTCTGTTAACTTTGGCAGCACCAGGAGGATTCTGGGGATACTTGCCTGCATGTTACATCTCCCCACACACACACACACACACACACACACACACACACACACACACACACACACACACACTTTACGTTAATATACGTCCCCTTACAGAGGCTCTCCATGTGCGTTCAAGGTCATGCAGTCCCGAGTCGCCGGGTGTGTGTTTGTTCTCCAAGAGGCATGTTGAGATAGAGGGATGGACGAAGTGAGAGAGAGGAATTAAGACCTTGTGTGTAAGAGAGAGAGAGAAAACCAGATAGAACGTGAGCAAGAGCCGGAGAGAGTAAACAGAGGAGAGAGAGAGAGATGATTTTGGGCTCATATTAGTAGAGAAGCAGAGCTGAGGGTGTCTAATAAGCCCAGAATACCTCTCTCTCTCCTTTACTGTCTCTTCCCTTAAAGCTCGTCCTCCATCTTCCTCATTTCCTCTGTATTTGCGCCTTAAAGTTCAAAAGTATATTGGGATACCAAAATCTACCTAAATATCCATGCATATTATGTTAACTGCATTTCATTGCACTGTACTTGTACTGAGCAATGCCAATAAAGTTAAATCTATTTATCTAGCTATAAGTGAGGAGACTCGTGTGTTGCCAAAGCTGTACAAATTGTACAAAAGTCACCAGACATTTCGTTAGGTGCACCTGT
This sequence comes from Ancistrus triradiatus, assembly GCA_025084515.1. NCBI lineage: Eukaryota > Metazoa > Chordata > Actinopteri > Siluriformes > Loricariidae > Ancistrus > Ancistrus triradiatus. The sequence goes on from JAJAGP010001510.1 coordinate 36,549, forward strand.
TCAACTGCACATCTAATCAGCCAATCACGTGGCAGGACTTTTAGTTGTATTGTACGTTGTATAAGTACGTTACCGAACAAGCGCCTTTATACTTGTAGTCAGTTTATGGTTTCACTGGTGTAATATTTATTAGCGGTATCTGTACTCTCACTCAGATATAGGAGTTCTGTACTTCATCCACCACTCACAGAACTGCATGTCATTTCTGATAGTTAAATAGTTCCTGGGTCATAAAACGAACAGGCCGGAGTGGAAACGCTGCTGAATTGCACTGTCAGCGCTTTAGGGTTAACTCATGTTTAAGAAATGTAACGAATCCCCGAGTGAAGATAATTCCACACCATAAATCAGAGATAAAGATGGCAGTTTCACACCTCAACTTGGTTTCATGCTGGGTTTCGGGAGATTTCTTCCTTCTCCTGACTCCCCACTCACCTCTCTTTATCTGTCCGACGGACTACTGCTCAAATTTCACAACACACACACACACACACACACACAGAGGGAGCATCTGGAAGTTTTCCTTAAAACTGATAATGAAGTGTTAGCTACATCGACTAGCCGAGCTCACAGACTAAACAATTTCTCAAAGGGCAAATTCACAGGTTTCAGGACCAGATTGCAATTAGGAGAAACACAACATGCTACGTTAACATTTTAAACAGAACTTTAATCCTCCATGCTAAGTGTAAGTCAAGTTGTTTCCTGAAACTAACATCTAGGTATAGGCTAATGGGTTTTTATGCTTCCATTTATATAGGTATATACATTGTTTTTTGATAGTTAACTAATGGCTAGGCATAAGCTAATGGTCAATTATGATAGCTTCTATATAAGTATGTACATCATTTATGTTTTTTTATATTAGCTCTTGGCTAGATATATGAAAATGGGCATTTATGCTAGCACTATGGCACTGCAGGAACTGAGTCCCTCTCGGCAGAGTGTGTTACTGATGGTAGCCTTTGTTACTTTGGTCCCAGCTCTCTGCAGGTCATTCATCAGGTCCCTCCGTGTAGTTCTGGGATTTTTACTCACCGTTCTCATGATCATTTTGACCCCACGGAATGAGATCTTGCGTGGAGGCCCAGATCGAGAGAGATTATCAATGGTCTTGTATGTCTTCCATTTTCTTACAATTGCTCCCACATTTGATTTATTCACACCAACTTGTTTGTCTATTGTAGATTCACTCTTCCCAGCCTGGTGCAGGTCTACAATTTTCTTCCTGGTGTCCTTCGACAGCTCTTTGGTCAAACAGGTGCCATTAATACAGGTAACGAGTGGAAGACTGAAGAGCTTCTTAAAGAAGAAGTTACAGGTCTGTGAGAGCCCGAAATCTTGCTTGTTTGTGGGTGACTAAATACTTATTTTCCACCATGATTTACAATTAAATTCTTAAAAAATCCTACAACGTGATTTCCTGGATTTTTTTTTCTCATTTTGTCTCTCATAGTTGAAGTGTACCTATGATGAAAATTGCAGACCTCTCTCATCTTCTAAGTAGGAGAACGTGCACAATCAGTGGCTGACTAAATACTTTTTTGCCCCACTGTATATACATAATTTATATTTTTTTTATTAGGTAATGGCTAGATATAGGCAAATGGGCATTTATGCTAGTGCTTATATAGGTATGTAGATCTTTTAAGGTAATGGTTACATATAGGTTATGGGCATTTTCTAATATAAAAAAAAACATAAATGGTGCACATACCTATATAACACAAATGCTCATTATTTCATTTTATACAGACATCATTTCTGTTTTTTGATAGTTAGCTAACCTGGCCATCCACATGTTGTAAAAGCAGCAGGACTCCATCTACTGCTCCAAGCTCCAGTTCTGACTCTCGCATGCCAATTGTAGGCGATGGTGGTCTCATACGTTGACCAGTCTGCGGCTACACAGCAAAAATATGTCTGTGGCTAATTTACAGTAGGTCTTCTGTCAGTTTGAACCAGACAAGATGCTTTTGTTACCCTCGCACATCTTTGGCGTCCAACCACGTTGCTGATTTGTGGTTTGTCCATACTGGGGATCACTGTCAATATGTCCTCACCAAGGCTGACGAGGAACAAACCACAGTGCTTGTCATTTCAGAGATACTCTGACCCAGCCATCTGGCCATCATGAATTGGCCCTTTTCAAAGTCACCCAGTCCTTTATGTCTGGCCATCGATTCCACATCCAACAATTCTCCACATCCCACATCCAACAATTTTGTTGTCTTATGCTGAGGCATGATGCTTTATGACACATGACGATGACTCATGGGAAGTCACACCTGCTCTGAATGAAAGGGTAGGAGACCCACAGTGGCCATTCCTTTATCTCCTGATTGCAGACTGGTGATGCAAATGTTTAGGCACCCTGGCCAAATTACAAGGTACGAGTTAGCACAATTAATCTCTGCAGGGAACATCTGAAATCTGACATTTTTGCGATTTATTATCATACATTTGAAAACACGTTATTGGTTTTTGTGCAGTCTCAAAATTGATTGGTTCATTCAACTTTAAAAAAAAAAAATGTCATAATTAAGGCTGTTTCCTACAGAAGATCTGGCAACTTCATTCTGAACATGAACATAACACGGACTCTGACAGGGTGCCCTGGTATTCGCTTACAGCTTCGCAGCTTTTAAAGATTTCATAGTCAGCAGTTGACTTAAGCAGTTCCCTCCAACTTATGGTTTTGATTGGGGCCGAAATGTCTTTTTTTGTGACAGCGAAGTTTTCTTTTGTTGTTCTTCTTCTATTTTATAGGGGTGTGTAAAGTTGAAAGGAAGCAGATGAGACCATTTGGTCGAGCCACTTTTGCTTATCTCCAAAAATGCACTGAGCCCTTGCAAGCAGTGAGATCTTGGTCTTAGATATCAGATAAGAAACACACACACACACACACACACACACACACGTGCCCGTTATCTAAATGATCCTAATCCAGGCAAGGACCTTGTGAACTCTTCTAGCATCAAAGCATCCTATCTTCGTGATCAGCAGATCACCAACTTACTGTTTTTATTTTCAGCTTTCCTACTGAGTCACACACACACTGATTCAATATCATAGGGAAATCCCACAGCTGTCTGTTGAAATGTGTCCTACTTGCTTTGTTTTTCTGAATTGTTGGGATGCTGCGTATCTCGATCAGATCCCAGCACACGCTCCCCTAATACATGCCTATTATTTTCCAATAACTCACCATACTGGACTTTAGGATCTTGTTAAACTTGGTTCTGTCATGGAGGCACCCCATGAAAATCTGGTAACATGCCGAACCATCTCTAGTTCCTCATTACACGTGGACAGTACTGAGTCACTTCTCAGTGCCATGGTAGCACTTAGAGGAAATGCCATTCCACACATGCATGCAAAATAAAGATCGGATTACATTTAGGAAGTTTAGGAATCTGCGATCGGATTGACAAATCTCTGCACGATAACGTAGCCATTGTACATCAATCTGGTTAAGTGGAGTCTTTATCAACGGGCTGCAATAGCTGCCAATAAAGCAAGTCTCAAGGGTCGTGTTAATGCCTTAGTGTACATTTACAGCATTTAGCAGACACCCTTAAACACAGCCACTTACAATTGTGATGGGCAATTAGAGGTTTAGGGCTTTTCTCAACCTTTCGACCAGCAGTCCAGAGCCTTAACCTCTGAGCCACCAGTGAGTGCGTATACATACATGCACTTAACAATGTGATTAATGCAATTTGAACGGCATGAACTCAGATTTGGTCAGTAATCTGATCGATGACTTTACATGCACTTGAGTAATCAGGTCATGGGGAAGCTCTGGGTTTACATGGACCAGACAGTAATCGGATTTCTACTTTGCAATCAGCCATTAAGCTTATAGACATATGTTACAAACTTCAATTTGAAATAATCAAATTATTCATTTTTCTCGAGTATAAACTTCGTTTCAGAGTCTCCACAAAGTGTTCGATAGCCGTTGCGCGCCTTTAATTCCGTGGCACGTTTCATTCCGGGGTTGCCAGGTCCTGCCAATGGAAAAAGAAGACAAATAAAGACACCTGTTTAGTTAAGGCAGACCTGGCAACCGTGTCGGCTCAGTAAATCGAGTAACTCAACAAAAGCCTTGAATATTAAAACGACAAATTAAAATCGGCTAAGAAATAATTAGGTTATTGTGTATTTAAACTAAAAAACGCAGCTCCTCCGTTCACTTGTATTTGTTTACAAGCCAGTCTTGCCTGGACCAATATGGCGGACGCGTTGATGTATCGCAGCAACGACCCGAAGCAGCCAGTGTAGGTACATATCGCTGCCTTAAAATGTTCCTCGGAAATTCCTACTTACGAGTTCGGAGGTCGTAAAAACGACATGATATGCGTTCAAGTGGTTTTGGTTGAGTGGTGAAAATGGACAGCACGTAGTTTTTACTTTTGTTTTTGTATAGTCAAAAGCAGCAAGTTTGTTATGTCTTACTAAAAGAAAATGAAGCAAACCGGAAATGCATTTTTTGAATAATGTTCATTGAATCTCATAGGTTAGACTGTTATGTTTTTTTTTTTTCGCTTATTGCTTAATCATTTTAAAGTCTTTATCCTGCATGTGTTCATGTGTTGTCGCTGCTTAATAATGTCTACATCAATTATTTATTGAAATCACAACGCACACGCATCAGTAGCAGCATCCGAGTTTCCTACTAGTAAATACGACATTCATGTGCGCTCATCTCATAAATACGATATTTCCGACACCTTTTAAAGGCAGCAAAAGCGTAAAAAAGCTGATGCCTCTTAAAAAAGATCACTCCAAGTCATTCCTAGTGGTCAATAATAGTAAGTGTTTGTGCTAACGTACACACACGCTGGCCTCTGGAGACTTTCATGTATTGTATAAGTTTGTCTGTCAGTCCATCCTTTCTCCATCCTGCCGCCCTTGACTTCACCCCAGGCATGTGTGTGACTGAGAGAGAGCTCTAAATGTGTCACCATGACCCCAGTGGGTGGTGTGTGAGGCTCACACCGCTCCCGGATTTTAAACATGTCATCGCAGAGCCACTGTTAGCTGACCTATGGTGAACTGTATCTGTGTGTGTGTGTGTGTGTGTGTGTGTGTGTGTGTGTGTGTGTGTGTGTGTGTGTGTGTGTGTGTGTGCGCCACCCACCTTCATAATGATTTCTTTAACAGGTCAACTGGAATCTCTAAAGTGTCCCAGTGTGAGTGTGTGTGCCAAGTGCTGGCACCCTGTATGGGGGTGGTTCTCGCCTTGCACCCCGTGCTGCCTGCCCCAGCCCCATGTGACACTAAATTGGTTTTAGTGGCTATAGGGAGTGAGTGAGTGAGCGTTTAGCATTTGTACTAATGCAGTGAAGAGCAAACTTTTGGGTAACGTCTTAGAGTTACTCACAAATGTGGGAAAAAAAGTGTATATTCTTCTTGCTGATTGATTAATGCTACCACTGGCACACGTACTGCATTAAAACAAATTATCACATGAAAGAATTAATACAATGCATAACATTTCCATTTCCAAGCTAGTGCAGTGCTAGAAGACAACTACAGTGGGGCAAAAAAGTATTTAGTCAGCAACTGATTGTGCAAGTTCTCCTACTTAGAAAGATGAGAGAGGTCTGTAATTTTCATCATAGCTACACTTCAACTATGAGAGACAAAATGAGAAAAAAAAAAAACAGGATTATGGTGGAAAATAAGTATTTGGTCAGTAACAAAATTTCAACTCAATACGTTGTAACCCAACCTTTGTTGGCAATGACAGAGGTCAAATGTTTCCTGTAAGTCTTCACCAGGTTGGCACACACTGTAGCTGGTATTTTGGCCCATTCCTCCATGGAGATCTCCTCTAGAGCAGTGATGTTTTGCGGCAACACGGACTTTCAACTCCCTCCACAAACTTCTATGGGATTGAGATCTGGAGACTGGCTAGGTCACTCCAGGACCTTGAAATGCTTTTTCTGGAGCCACTCCTTCATTGCCCGAGCGGTGTGTTTGGGATCATTGTCATGCTGGAAGACCCAGCCACGTTCCATCATCAGTGCTCTCACTGATGGAAAGAGATTTTGGCTTAAAATCTCACGATACATGGCCCCGTTCATTCTTCCCTTAACACGGATCAGTCGTCCTGTCGTCCTGTCCCCTTTGCCGGTATGGTGTTCTTGGGATGCGACTCAGCATTCTTCTTCCTCCAAACACGACCAGTTGAGTTTTAACCAAAAGTTCTATTTTGGTTTCATCTGACCACTCCCAATCCTCTTCTGGATCATCCATATGCTCTCTGCCAACCTTCAGACGGGCCTGGACACGCCTGGCACTGCAGGATCTGAGTTCCTCTCGGCGTAGTGTGTTACTGATGGTAGCCTTTGATACTTTTGTCCCAGCTCTCTGCAGGTCATTCATCAGTTCTGGGATTTTTGCTCACCGTTCTCATGATCACTTTGTTCCCACAGTCGATTTATTCACACCAACCTGCTTGCCTATTGTAGATTCACTCTTCCCAGCCTGGTGCAGGTCTACAATTTTATTTCTGGTGTCCTTCAACAGCTCTTTGGTCTTGGCCATGGGTGAGTTTGGAGCCTGACTGTTTGAGGCTGTGGACAGGTGTCTTTTATACAGATAACGAGGTCAAACAGGTGCCATTAATACAGGTAACGAGTGGAGGACAGAAGAGCTTCTTAAAGAAGAAGCCACAGGTCTGTGAGAGCCAGAAATTTTGCTTGTTTGTGGGTGACCAAATACTTATTTTCCACCATAATTTACAATTAAAAATCCTACAATGTGATTTCCAGTTTTTTTTTTCTCATTTTGTCTCTCATAGTTGAAGTGTATCTATGATGAAAACTGCAGACCTCTCTCATCTTTCTAAGTAGGAGAACTTCCACAATCAGTGGCTGACTAAATACTTTTTTGCCCCACTGTATATATAAACTGCCCACCTCTCCTGTAAAGATAACTTGTAATTGGACATTTTAAACAATTTAACAAAATTGTTTAAATTTAACAACAAGACTATTCCAGAGACCGAAAGAGCAAATGAAGTCTACTCTTTGAAGTAGAAATGAACTAAATATAGTGACTAAATTGTTCTTAAACAAAATGTAAATGTAAAATGTAAACATCTTAGGCCTTCTCTGAATGTCCAGAAGGCCCTGACGCTTCCCCACTGTATATTTGCTTGTATATTGTTTACCCTGCTGCTACAAGGCTAATGTTGCTAACAAATGAATGCTTGTATCAGCCTGTTGAGCTTAAAAACAAGCTGCACTGTAAATCCCACATTCACCTCTAACCGTGTAGAGTTCAATTTCAGTAAACACAAACAGACATGCTTCTGTGGTTTCTGTCATTCTGTAACACAAACCACACAGAGATGATAATGTTACACATAGAAAAACACAAGTGGCCATTGTGAGGCCGGAATCATTTCTCTGTGCAGTTTGTTATACTCTGTGCAAGCATTTGACCTAAAGTGTGGAAAGATTTGTGTAATGGTATAATGCCAGTTGAATGTGTATTGTACTTGTACTTGTTTTTGAATATATAAAATAGAATTAATTAGCCAGACAATGTGTTTGAGGGAGGAGTAGAGCTAGTGGTTTATTGCTTACCATGCTAACATGCTAGCTAGTGTGTAATCATTTATTGAATGTTAGATGTGACGCTAAAACAGGCTCTACCTGTACGCTTTTATTGCTTGTTAGCTTTTGGTAGTAGTGGAGGACAAATTATTGTTTGAAAAGTGAGCATCAGCTGTCTGATTACCTCACTGTGCTTAATTTTAGGTTTATTAACAGTATGTAGTTACTTAAAACGGTCAACACATTTTTTTGACATTTTTTGGCTGCCTAGCTTTACTTTATATTTTGGCAAGATTAGCCGATAGCATTTCAGATCATGAGGAAACGTAAGATTCATTGCCGTTCCAACATTTTTCCCCCAGCTTTCATATGTTTCGTAGAGAAAAAAAGCTTCCCAGTCCCTGATCCGTCCCAAGAAAGCCTTTTAACAGAAACAGTGAGCACGGTTTCTTCATTTGCTTTATCAGGTAGCAAAAGGCTCCCTTAAAAACTTCCCGTTGGAGATTAAGCCCGCTGATAGAGCCAGCATTACAATTTGTCTGGGAGTTGCCTCCCAAATCGGCCTCCCACCTAAGAAATCATGGCGTTAGCTAAAAGGGGCCCTTCATTTCCTAGCAGCCGTCTCTGAGGTCTCTCTTCTGTACAGAATGTTTCCTCTTTAAAACAGCATTTGTTTGTATCAGATGTCCTGTACGGTGGAAAATCGGCGAAATGTCTCCGTTTACAGCTCATTACCATGACCGGGTCCACCTGCCCTGGAAAAAGCCTCTGACATGAGTCCTACATTCATAGGCTAATAAATCATGGCAATAGGTCAGCTGCTTCAGGAATAAGCACACTAACATAGTACTAAGTGCATATGGAAAACCAACCTGCTCTCACACGAAAGCTGCAGAACAAAACTATTTTGTTTGTATTCCTTTTTATATATGACTGAGCAGGGTCGGCTGTAGTTAACAAAAGCCTCTTCTCTATTGCTCAAGGTAATGTGATGATTATATCACCCCTTAGAGCAGCATGTGTCCAAAAGAGGATATCAGGGCTTTGTCTTAGCACAAGATAACATCTAGCCTTAAGGTTCTATACGTTATATTAGGCGATATTGTTTCCAAAAGTTTTACGTCATCATAAGGTTTTGAAAAGAGCAGTTGCTGGTTTGTTGCTGGTTTTAGATATGCATGTTTGTTTCTTATCTTTAGTCATTGCCTCGCTGGTCCAGGGTGCGTCCCATTGTCTTGTACACCTCAGTGCCAGTGGTGTTTCTTGTTTTGCTACTAAACTTTCTCTTACCTGTATCTACATCCACCCCAGTCCTCATGACATCCAACCAAACATAACATAACCAATAATAAGTTTACACACGTCCCGACTTGACACTTGTGAATGCCATACCTGACTCATTCAAGGCAGGTCTAAGATGCCACAGTAGGTTGCATCACCACAGTGAATGTCGGCTATTTAACTTTGCTCCCTGTTTTATTTACACAATACAGATGTTTTCCTTTCTGTACACTGCAAATGATTGCCAATATTGATCTAAATATTATGCAAACCATGTTCCCTGCAATGGGTGCGACTTCATTTAATGACTGAAACATGCAGCATGCAGTATGACCATAGATGCCTAGGGGCTAGGGATGTTCTTAGACCTATGTTACTTGTTTTCTAGGTGTACTAAGACGTATTAGTGTGCGAACGGGACGGTTTTACTCCAGGAAAGAATTTCCACAGGGTGCCCCCCTGCTCGAGTACATGGATCAGTGGCTGTAAGCGAAGCTAGCGGACATGTGTAAATGATTAAACAGGAAACGCGGGACTCATAAATAATAATCTAGCTGGCATTTTGGATATGGCTGATTGCATGCTAGTGACAAAGTGAAGATTACCGAGATGAGATGAGGTTTCGGCGTGCGATCTGACGAAGGATAGCTCCGGGCCGATAAAATGTACAGTAGAGCATTCTGAGTCAGCCTGACATTGATCATATCGCATCCCAATCATACTTTCTTTCAGTTGTGTGGCTTAATGTAATGCTAGCTTATCTAGAGTTAGCATTAACTCACTCCACCTGGGATCGAACCCAGGACCTTCACACGGTGAGGTGGCGGTGCTACCCACTGAGACGCCGTACTACCCAAACACAGTGTAAAATCTATTTTTTAATTCGTATGATTAATACTGTTTGTGATATTGTTAGAAAATCAATAGGCAAATGTTAAAGAAAGCTAAGGCATAATAAAGATAGTATTCTGCCCTCAGTAAATGCAGAAGGGCTGCTAAGGATGTTATTTCTGGGATATGTAGTGTGCACCTGCGTAAGTCTGTATTCATGGTGTCTTATACATTATAGAAGTGTGAGTATTTCTATAATATGAATAAGAAACCCTGAAAGTGGACTGATGCCAGGGCACATCCCGACTCTGAATGAAAGTAACCATTACTGCATGTGACGTATAGCTGTCGACCAGTCGTTAACTCTGAGTACGGATACAAATGTGGCCTTGCACATCCCAGTGAAGCACCACAATGTCCTCAAAATGAGGCTACACACTTTGTATTTTGAATTCACAACCCACAAATGACATCATGGCCCCAGAACATTGCAGAAACATAAGTGAGATGGAGCCTTATTAGAACCTGAAAAATCTATCACATAATATCCTTTGATAGCTGACTAGATCAAACCTGGTTTCACTAAACGATTCGAAATCTTGACACGGGATCGGGTTATGCTAACGGGTCTTAGCGCTCTTGCTAATAATGGACGGTACAGCCAGTGAAAAAGTCGAGCTGACCCAAAGTGTGTCCAGATCTTTGAGTTGATCTATCTCCTTGTTTTCCCACACTCGCCCCATATTTCTCTGTCTCTCACTCTCTCTCTCATTGCTGGGCAGGATGCCATCTGGAGCAGTGGGATGCCAGCGAGCCCACGCAGCACAAGAGCGAAAGAAAAACTGGTAAAAATAATAATCATGTGGTTATTGAAATCAGATTTGTGTGCACCCTGTTGTTTGGGGACCTGAACTGAACATATGGCTTCAGCTGTCTGTCTCTCTCTCTCTCTAATGCTTTTGTTTCTCCAGTTCTCTTTCCGCTGTTTCTTTTTCCATTGCTCATGTTTGTGGTGGTGTTTATGTGACACAATGTGACTGTACCATCACGCAACAGGCCGTGTGCTGCACCGAGCCGTTCCTGAATATCATTCCATCGGTTCTCCCAGATGTGTGCGCTGCATATAGGGCTTTTCAGTCCACCTCTTTTGAGAATGCACATGCTTGGTGGTGGCCTACGAAGCCCGGTTGCCCCAGAAAAGTCTTGGAAATTACATATGTACTTATGAAAATGTTACAGTAACAGCCTGCCATTTTCCCCCAAGGCATGTTGTTAGATGCATAACAGCAGTTGTTAGCAATTACATTTGACTTGCTTAATATTTGTGAGATGTCTGAGTCGAAGCTGTACGTCTGCGGTAGTTGTTTTTCTGAAATGATTTGAAGCCTGAACGCACTTATGTAAGAAGATATAGAACTGTGGGACTGTAGTAGCCTAGCGGTCCAGGTCCAGGGTTCAAATCCCACCTCTGCCAAGCAGCCACTGTTGGGTTCTTGAGCAAGGCCCTTAACCCACAATTGCTTGGATTGTAAAACTGTTTCAATTGTAAGTATCCTTGGATAAGAGTGTCTGCTAAATGCTGTAAATGTAAATGGTTGCAGACCACTGCGTATGCACACAGAGTGCGTCATGTAATCAAGCTAGTATTCTCCCTAAAAGCGCATGACTGAAGTTAAAAATGAGTGAACCAACTGCGCCAGGAGACAAAAAACAGACACCTCCAGCCTCACAGTCTACATTGTGTGCATTTACATGTGCTTAATAATCTTCAGAAAATCAGATTTCGTCAGTAATCTGATCAACGAGTATCCCTGCACTTGACTAAGATAATGGGAAACCTCCGGGTTTACGTGACTCAGGCAGTAATCGGATTTCTACTTCACAACCAGCCATGATCTCTCAGAAAGATGTTACATAAACTTCGAACTTTAATATGAAACAATCAAATCATAAATTTTCTCACGTATATACAGTGTTTCAGAGACTCCCCCAAAGTGTTGGCTGCCTTTAATTCCAGGGTTGCCAGATCCAGCAAGGAAGCCAAATAAAGCCTGTGTACTGACTCGTGAATCATGAATCACGACTTGAGTTTCAGCTGAATCGAGTCATGTGGCTCAACTTTAAGCAACAAGAACCTAGACAAATTTTTCTAGTCAGAATGCGAATTTGACGAGATCTTAGGTGCTCAAGAACTAAGGTACCACTATATAGAGAGTATTATCAAGAGCAGTTTGTGTAAGAGAGAACCAACTTGCTTGGATACTACTGAATGTTTTAATATATAGACATAATTCATTTGCAACCAAACTCCAATCCTAGAACGAAAAAATTCTACCCATGGTAGATGTCAAAATCATCCCAGTTCCGTGGGAAAGAATGGCAACTGCTCCAAGCAACACACTGCCTCTAATTTACACTTGGATTTGCAGGGTAATGAAGCCATGCCAAACCTCTGCCACTCATTGCCAAGACCCTAGTAGATCAAATAAAATATGTCATCAGATGCACTCTGCTATGGTGAGGTAACTTCTTGAACGACCAGGCATAGCACAAGAATGCTGGGTGGAAAAATGTTCATCTCAGGCGGTTTGTTCTAGAAACCTAAGAAAAAAGCGCTAGAGATGCTGTAGTTCTTCTACTTGGTTACAGTGATTAAAATTTTTTCAAACCATGACAATTTACTTACAAGTCATGGAAGAACTTGATGGGAAATAGTCTTTGTGGAAATCTTTTCCATAAACACGCGCGCAAATCTTCGTATGCTTTCTTCAAACAACACCAGTGAGCTACGTAACCTCACTTGTAAATACATGAGTTTGTAAAACAGCAGCGATGTCTGTATTTACAAAGTTCACATGGTGGAACTGTGTCATTTGCTTCATAATAGCGGCGGCTCAGCGGTTAAAGGGTTTGGACTACTATTTAGAAGCTTGTGAATTCAAATCCCAGCCAAGCTGCCACTGCTGGGGTTTGCTCCATTCAGTAAGCCACAGTGGATATCTGTTAAATACTGTACAAGTAAACTGCCTGGGGAAAAAAAAGAAAGACAGTCACACACTTTAGTATTTTGTTGGACTGCCTATGCTAACTTTGAAAACAATTTGTTTTGGCGATGTTTCTCCAATGTTTGAAACGTCATCTCATTTACTTCAACTATTCCTATTTAAGTCTTTTCTCTCTGAGCTCTTCTTCTGGTAGCAGTTCCGGCTCCACTCAAGCCATTCTTCCATCATCAGTTCATCATGCCGTTACTCAAACCACATCAGAGGGCAATAGTCCCCTCCTCTGGCAGACTAAGCATGCCATGCCACCAAAACGTACCCACTGAGGACACAGAACCTACACTGACTCTTTACTGGACTAAATAATGCAGATACTCAATCTTTTATATTTTCTTATATAGTTTATGATTTCTGTTATATAATTATAATTTTTTATATTCTCTATTATTCTCTTCATAACATTGGATTATATTTAATTTATCAGTCTATAAATTATTCCATTTTATTTATTACACTTTCTTTAAATATGGTCTCTTTTAATTTTTATAAGTTCACTTAGCTTATGTGCATTTAAACTATTACTATAAATGTATTAATTATGGTTTAATATCTTACCAAGCAGGTTGGGTCACTTTATGAGTCTTGATCCTCCCAAGGTGTCTTCCTTGTCGCACTACGTTTGCTCGGTTATGGCTTTAGGCCTAGATATTTGCAAAGCTGCTTTGAGACAATGCTCCACTGTAACAAAAAGTGCTAAATAAATAAATTTGACTTAACTTCGGTCCAGAATTGCATTCATTTTTAGCCAAGATCTACCTGATCTAACCGTTAAGTCTTCTCCAGCACACCCCAAAGTCTTTCAATGGGTCAGGACTCTGTGATGGCTAATTCATGTGGGAAAATGAGTGCATTTAACATTTTACATGCATTTACCAATCTGATAACTGCAGAAAATCCGAATTTGTCAGTAATCCGATTAAGGAGTATACATGCACTTGAGTAATCAGATGATGGGAAACCTCCGGGTTTACATGACTTAGGCAATAATAGGATTTCTACTTTGCAACCAGCCGGTAATCTCACAGAAATATGTAATGTCAACTTTAAATAATCAAATGTTTAATTTTCTCGAGTATATATTGCGTTTCATGGTGTCCACAAAGTTTTCGATAAACGTTTAGCGGTTAATTCTAGGGTTGCCAGATCCCACGAGAGAATCCCCCACCTGATATATGTAAGTAAACCCAAAGAAGCGAAATCTTCAAGAAAAGGCGGACTTGGCAACCATGTTTTTCCCGCTTGACGCTTTACTGAAGACAACCAAATTCGATTGAAATGGAAATATAACATATATAAATGGTATACATACTATCAGTACTCCGATTACTGGGGTTAAAAAAGCCTTTTTTCTGTTTTTTGTGCGGTTCGTTTATGGCCAGACAGCAGCTTAGTCGTAATCATATGAGTTTTTAGAATGAGCTCTTAGAACCACAGATAAACATAGCCGTGACTACTGTCAATTTTTGACGATTCAACCTCTTAAGATGCTTATTTGAAGCAACTTAACTACGTAATACATAACTTGAAACTGCCTGCAATTTTCTAAAAGTAAAATGGCCTTTTATTAGAACAGTACATTCATGTGTTTTACTGCAACAGTAAGAAGCTGTAATTCAGAAAACAGTACATAAACTGTAAAAAACAGCTAACCACTGGGAAACCTGCTGCCAGTAACTTACTTTATTGTAAATATTTCTACTGTGTGTGCAACGACACTGACTCGTATCAAAGTGATTCAGTTTGGACAAAATTGTTGCCCAGACCATTTAAGCTTCACTATGATTATAGATTACATGTCCTGTGTCCAAAAACCACACTGGGAAGGCTGTGACTGGTTACACACAGAACTGGATGTGGTTTGAGGTGACTCTATGGGGATGTACACTACATCAGAGTTTGATTATGCTAAGATTGTGAGGCAGTAGGGCATCCGAGCTCAAAGGGTCTGTTCTACCTACAGACCCTCATTACCAACACCAGAACCTGTTTGTCAGGACCTTAACAGAGCAGCAAAGAGTGGACCAGCTCCATATTAATGCCCATCATTTTAACTGTGCTCAGGTGCCAGGTGTCTTTAACCTTTTTATCATATAATGTACAGATATGCGTCGTTTAACGACCATTTGATCAATGACCGTTTGCTTTTCAATGAGGTTTTGAAAGTTATAATCAATTATAATAGGAAATTAAAATCTGTCTTTTAGCTCTGGACGTTGCGGCCTAAACAGCCAATCAATTCTGGGATCCACAAGCAGAGACGGGCGCATGGATCCCAGCAGACCACCATTTGTGTCATGGTTGGCAGGTCCATAAATTTAAGGTACTTTGGACTTATTTGGGATTACAAATACTGTATTGGTAGTTGTGGGTTGCAGGTTTTTGGGGCTTGTTTCTAAAGTGTAGTTGCTTATTTGGGCTTTCTCCCTTATCCTGTTTGTCTCTCCAATATTCCTACAAGTTGGTTTTGTTCAACCTATAAAATTAGAAGGCTAATACATAATATATAATACATTTTATAATAAATAATACTGCCAAAAATACTTTTTTTAAAGCCTATTTGCTTCTTTTGGGCTTGTTTCCATAGACCGATTTGCTTTGTTTCTGTCATGGAATCTGGCAACCCTGGTGTGTCCATTTACTTTACCCAGACTAGAGACTGTTCTAACTCTGATGTGTATAGAGACTTTTTTTGTGCAAGTTACTCATGTTTGTGTGTGTGACTTTCAGCTACTTATTTGTATCAAGATGTAAATAGCATTCGAAAGTGTATGTACCTGTCCTATTGTAAGTAGTACTCCTTTCTTTGTCCCCCCACTACCTGTATAGTCTTGCTAACCTGTAACTATATAAACAGGTTCGCATTCACCCGTTGAGTCTCTTTTTTGTCTGGCTGATCTTCTGAATTGTTTATAATAGATGCTTGTCAATGTAAACAAAACTATGAGACTATTTGCTTTGCTTACCAGACCAGTCCATAAGTGGTTCTACCAGAGAGTTTGCTTCATCTTTCAGATCTGGTCTTTTTTATAAGGCGTTCATTAAACTAGCAAAAGAATCAGATGACTGCAAATAATAAAAAATTACTTACTGTTAATTTGTTCTTCATTTCTCATCCATGGCAGTCTAACGCCCACTTTAGCATTAAATGACTTCATCTAGTGTTTAACAGCCTTATTTTTTGTTCACAGCTGTGTCCCTATGATTGATTGATAAGCAGATTGGTACAGCTGTGCCCCTCTAAATTCTGTGTGTGCCCCAGTTTGACAAGTAGTCTAGAAACGCCCCTGCTGTTGAGTGTAAGCGCTACACCTTCTAAGAGGCTTGAAGGCTCACAGATATTTTTAAGCTCTGGAATTGTCTACACCTGACCTGGATTAAGGCCCAACAAGGCAAGTAAGTTCTGAGCCCTTACAAAAAACCACATGTGGATTCATTTATAAATAGGAACAAATTGTAGTATATGTCAAATGTAATGTTTCATTCGTTTTCCCCCTCATATGTTACTGTAATGATACGTTAATATTCGTAAATCTGATTTATTTCACTATTCTCTGCGTGTGCAATGAACTCACGGTGTGCATCTGACGCGCCGTGAATCTATAAATTACAGCTTTTGCACAACAGACGTACAAATGCAGACGATAATTAGAGATCAGCTTCTTTAACCACAAACTGGAGCTCGTCGGTAGGAGAGGAAGCATTCCATCATC
Organism: Ancistrus triradiatus; assembly: GCA_025084515.1. NCBI lineage: Eukaryota > Metazoa > Chordata > Actinopteri > Siluriformes > Loricariidae > Ancistrus > Ancistrus triradiatus. The sequence goes on from JAJAGP010001510.1 coordinate 53,007, forward strand.
TGGCCCTCATCAATCAGATGATAAAATGGCCATAAATCACAGACATGCAGATCACCGGAGCCATAAACATGGCTGTAGCTCAGCAGGTCGGGATTACGTCATGCTATGCCTACCAAAACACACAAACACACTGCGGCTGGAGAGCAAACACTCCTGCTGGGGATGAGGAGAGAAGAGGAAGGCTCCCCAGGGGGTCTCTTCTTCAGTTCTTCAAGCTGAAGAGCCTAAACAGAGTAGGGGGAGGAAAAGTTCGTGGAGATAAAAGGTCTCGTCGTGATTGATCCGTTTGGAACAGGTTACGAAGAGTTATGAGCAATCAGCCAGGCCTGAGCAATCACACAGGGTTTTGCAAGAGTTCTGCATGTTCTTTGGCTATAGCAAAAAAAAAAATCCTTTTTTTGACCCGCAAAGATTTGATCCAATTCAGAATGCTCACGTTTAGCTAGCGTTTTTCTTCAAAAAGGAAAATTGCACACACCTGTTCGAGAGCGTTCCAAAGATGCAGCGTTCAGTGATGAATGTTGATCAGTAGAGCCTACAATTAGCACCCGCTCACTTGCAAACCAAAATCTGGCAGTGGCATTCACCAGGCAGAGCGCCACTGTGGCATGACGGGTAGAGCTCGAGCCTCAAAGTTGGCCACTTTAATGGATGATCTTATGGTTAGTTCACAATCTCTTCTTCCAGTTCATGTACACACTTCTTCTCTCAGCTTGATATTTACAGCAGTTAGACCCCTTTATCCAGAGTGACATAACGTATAAAGCAGTTGAGGGTTATTCAATTTGTAATTATTCGATAAATCGGATAATTTTGTCAGTAATCCAATAGTTTCAATCCGAAGTTTACATGCACTTGGGTAATCAGGTAATGGGAAAGTTCCGGATTTACATGATTCAGGCAATAATCAGATTTCTACTTTGCAACCAGTAAATAATCTCACAGAAGTATGTGACGTCACCTTCAAACTTTAATATTAAATAATCAAATTCTTCATTTTTCTCGAGCATATACGGCGTTTGAGTCTCCACAAAGTGTTCGATAGCTGCTTAGCAGCTGCTGAGTTTAATTCTGGGGATGGCGGATCCAGAGAGATAAAAAAACAACCAGGTCTATGGAAACAATCTCAAAGTCTCTAGGAATGAAAGCGGACCTGGCAACCCTGTTCCATTTGCGTGCATGCACAGACTGAGAAAGTCGATTGAAATCATAGTATGGGTATATGTGCACTGAGAAATGACCACTTGAATAATTGGCTAACTGCAGAAATTAGACTATGATCGGATTATTAAGTGACTGCGATTACATGCATTTAATAATATGATCAAAATCTGATAAACAATAACTAACTACATTGTCTCTTTTCTCTTCGAGCTTGCGTTCCGGTACAAATTCCAGCCCCACACATTAAGATGTTCCTCTGCATCAGCTCCACTCAAGTTGTTTCCGTCATCTGCCCAAGCCCCATCATGCCCAGGCCACGGTCAGCAACTCTCTCCTGCCTCCTGTTGGTTGGAGACGACGTGCCGCCAAGGACACTCCTGCCGAGGACTCAAGATCCTAAAGTGACTCTGTGTATTGGACTAAATAATGCCGATATGCACATTTTTACGTTATTTTTTGAACTATTACTATAGACTTATTTGACTATATAAATTATTTTCATTCTTACATTTATCATCTAAGCCACCCAAGAAGGATGGGCCTCCCCTTTGTGAGTCTTGGTCTTCCCAAGGTTTCCTCCTTATAACGTTTAGGGAGTTTTTCCTTGCCACTGACGCCCTAGACTTGCTTTGAGACAATGCTCCACTGTAAAAAGTGCTATAAAAATAAATCTGACTTGACTTGACTTGATTACTGCAGTTATTCGATTATTCAAGTAGCCATGTAGACAGCTTACTCTGATTTTTTCTGACTGGATTAAGGCCTAGAACTCAAATTAAGAAGTCCGATAGAGAGCTGGATTTTAGCTCAGTAATCTGATTTGTCAGCACATGTATACGCTGACTCTGATTGAAATTGGTTTCCTCAGTCTGCGCATGCATGCAAAGCAAAGCAGAGTAAAACATGGTTGCCTGATCTGCTTATTCTAAGAGACCGCACTTCTTTCCAGCTTGTTTCTTTCCTGGTACCTGGCAACCCTGGAATTAAAACCAAGCACTTTTTGGGAGAATCTGAAACGCAGTATACGGTATGCTTGAGGAAATGAAGAATTGAATTATTTCATTACTAAAGTTTGAAGTTTACATTGCATCCTTCTGTAAGATTATTGGTTGGTTGCAAAGTAGGAATCTGATTATTGTCCAAGTCATGTAAATCACATTCAAGGTTTCCCATTATGTCACTACGAAAGTGCAAGTAAAATTGTAAGGCGTGTAATAGTTGGCGAGGTCACAAAGGACCCCAGGGTAACTTCTAGGCAACTGAAGGCCTCTCTCACATTGGCTAATGTTAATGTTCATAAGTCCACCATCAGAAGAACACTGAACAACAATGGTGTGCATGGCAGGGTTGCAAGACAACGACCCTAAGCACACATTTCGTTCTACCAAAGAATGATTAAAGAAGAATAAAGTTCATGTTTTGGAATGGCCAAGTCAAACTCCTGACCTTAATCCAATGGAAATGCTGTGGAAGGACCTGAAGCGAGCAGCTAATGTGAGGAAACCCACCAACATCCCAGAGATGAAGCTGTTCTGTACGGAGGAATGGGCTAAAATTCCTCCAAGCCGCTGTGCAGGACTGATCAACAGTTACAGGAAACGCTTAGTTACAGTTATTGCTGCACAGGGGGGTCACACCAGATACTGAAAGCAAAGGCTCACATACGTTTGTCACTCACTAATATGTAATATTGGATCATTTTCCTCAATAAATAAATGACCAAGTATATATTTTGTCTCATTTATTTAACTTGGTTCTCTTTATCTCCTTTTAGGACTTGTGTGAACAAATCTGATGATGTTTTAGGTCCATATTTATGAAGAAAATAGAAAAATCCTAACGGGTTCAACAATAATTCAAGCACCACCTTAGAAGCTGCCCTTAGTGAGACTGAAATGAACGCCAGTCAGAGGAAGGGCATTTTTATGCTGTTGTGTGCTGTGGGTTCTGTATTACTGTGGGTTCTGCAAACAGGATCACCAGTTACAAAACTCCCCGAGAGGGACATGGAAGAAACCTTAAGGTGAACCTGAACAAATGGGAAGCCTTTGCTAGTCTGAGTGAAACTGCAGTCTTTGAAAAGACTGGACTGATACATTTGTACTGCATCAAGTTCATTCCTACCTAATGCAGTCAGAGTCTATAATGAGACCCATTACTGCATGGTTTGATTGGTACCAACTGACAGACTTAGACTGTAATCAGACTGTGATATTGCATATCGACTGTCTGTCTAATGTTTGGTCAGTTGGACATGACTTGGAGCTCCATATAGATGTTAGCAAATTTTTGTTTGCAATGGATAAATGTTTAATGGACATTAGGGACGCTAACAGCTCGGCGATATGTGCAGGACATCCTGCAGCCACATGTTATGGCAAGATTGCAACACTTCCTTGGCCTGCCCAGATGCCAGATTTAACGCCAGTCGAGCATTTATGGGACCAGCTGGGACTCCAGCTTTAGCAACCCTGCAACTTTGCAGGATCTACAGGCCTAGCCGCAACATCTGTGGGCGAAACATTATCAGGATACCGTATGGAACCTGTATGCCTCCATGCCCAACCGTGTCTCGTCTTGTATCCAGGCTAGCGGCGGCCCAACAGGGTAACTAGAGCCTCCTTTCAGTTGTACAGTTCCCCCCAATAAACGTATCCTTTCGCTCTAATATTATAATCACTTACATACATGATCATTATATTCATACATATAAAGTTTCCTCCTGATGACGAGTTAGCAAACGAGCCGAGTAGCATGCTAGCTCCTTAGCAAGCCAATTTGACTAAAGGAAAACCATGTGTCCAAATGAGCTTTTGTTTATCCCCTTCATCCTGCAAGTGACCGCTTACGTGAGGGTCGTGAGAGAAAGTATGTGTTTGGCATCGTAACGGAACACAGGACGTTCTCGCATGCATATGAAGCGTGTTGTCACTTTTTCCGTTTCCTTTGCGAAAGTGGCAGCACGTTTTAAGGACTCTTCCAGAGACATTCTTACACATCCACACACACACACACACACACACACACACACCCACGCAAAACAGATGAAGGCTATAGCGAAAGCCGACACCATTTCATTTGGAGGAAAATATTTATTTGGTGGTCATTTCTTCTTCTTCAGAAGTATCAAACACACACACTTGGCAGCGGCGGGCTTCCTGCGCTTTTAGAGATAATTAAACAAACATGGCCACAGCGTGGTAAGCGCTCCGCTGCCTGCCAAAGCCTAAAGCTGGAAGCTCTTAAACAGAACCAGTGTTATTGGACCGCTCTGAGACGCACCTGTTTTGAGAGAAAAGAAATGCGACCAGAAATGCTTCGGATCGACATTTTTAGCTGGATTTGTCGGATCTGGTGAACAGATTTCACGAGCGTCTCGGAGCGGCCCTCTTCTGAGCGATCCTCTTAATAACAGACGTTCTGCGTGCTGGAAAATGGCGTCCTACCAACTCCGTCTCACGCAAAATTTCATGCCGTTCTGACCAACGATCGTGCTTTAGACGGGTTTGGTTAAGAGTAATTAAACAAATCTGGAAGCCAGTTCTTTTATCCTAATAGGAACCAATTCACATTGCACACCTGTCACTCCTGTCATCCTGAGACTCACTATTCAATAATAACCTAAAAAGGCACGCAGTATCTGACTGGGCGAGAAGTGTCAAATAATGTGCACCAGGACCTTGGGTGGTCTGTTGACAGTAGCCATCAAAAGGCAGCATGTCGAGTCAGGCTACAGCTTTTGGAGGACTCTGAGCATGTGATCCTTTCTTTGTGAGGTTTTGTATGTGCACTGAAAGAGAACCTCACTGTCCAGTAGAACTGCCGTGAAATGCCGCTTTATTGTAACAAGTAGCAATACAATCTGTTCCCCAAACTAATGCTGAATAGACTACGAACAGATGAGAGTCAAGCAAACGTCTCATCATTCTTGCCAGATTTGGCTTTAGTTCTAAAGTCAGACGTGGATGAGACGTTTTGCTGGAGCAACTTCAAGCGAGCGTGTCGTTGGGTCTAATTATGACTTATCTTTTAAAAATGGGACTTTAGTGCGAGTCCCAGCATTCAAGTGAACCAAGGATCTAGCAGTATTGGTGTTGATCCTGTTAGACCCTGTGTCTTGAATTTCTGTCCATTTTAGACTACTGTTTCATCAAGAGAGGCACAGTTCAGACCTTGTTTCACTTAGTGCCTCCATTGTTCTTTGGGATTGAGGTCAAGTTTTGCTGCTATTCACAGTGTCCAAAGACTTTTTTACTTTTTTATTTTCTTTGACTGTTGTGCTTTCTCCACATCAATCCGTGGTACCTTTTTCTGACCCTTACACTGTAAAGTATAGTATCTCTGTGACACCACTCTTGTAACATGTTCAGCACTTGGATTGGGACATGTCCACAGTCAGTATATACTGTAGAGGATGAGCGATTTAGGACAAGTCCATAGCCAGTATGTAACGAATAGGGTCAGTGATTTGACACAGGTCCATAGTCAGTATAGAGAGAATAGAGTGAGTGATATGGGACATGTCCACAGCCAGTATATAGAGAGACGGATGAGTGGTTTGGGACATGTCCACAGTCAGTATATAGAGTGTAGGATGACTGGTTTGGGACATGTCCACAGCCAGTATATAGAGAGAAGGATGAGTGGTTTGGGACATGTCCACAGTCAATACATAGAGAATAGGGTGAGTGATTTGGGACATGTCCACAGCCAGTATATAGAGGATAGGGTGATTGGTTTGGGACATGTCCACAGTCAGTATATAGAGAATAGAATGGGTGGTTTGGGACATGTCCACAGCCAGTATATCGAGAGTAGGATGAGTGGTTTGGGACAGGTCCACAGGCAGTATATAGAGAATAGGGTGAGTCGTTAAAGACATGTCCACAGTCAGTATGTAGTGAATACATTGGATGGATTTGGGACATGTCCACAGGCACTGAATAGATTTAGTGAGTGACTTGGGACATTGTAGGGCACATACACTCCAGGCACCCTGTCTAGGGTTGTTCCAGCCTTGCTCCCTGTGCTGTTGGCTAGGCACTGGCTTTGCCACGACCCTGACCAGGATCAATCAGATTAGACAGTGAATGAATGAATAAATGATTGAATGAATGATTTGGGACATGTCCACAATCAGTATATAGAGAATATAGTGAGTGGTTTGGGACATGTCCACAGTCACTATGTAGTGAATACACTGGATGGATTTAGACTGTCCATTTTAAACTACTCTTTCATTAACAGAAGCACAGTTCAGACTTTGTCTCTCCATTGTTCTTAGGGACTAAGGTCAAGTTTCACTGTTAATCACATTGTCTTTTTTTATTTATTTATTTTTTTACTACCTTTGACTGTTGTCCTTTCTCAACACCAACATTTTTCTTACTCATTTTACACAATGCTGTCTCTGTGATACCGCTCTTTTAACATGTTCAGCACTTCGGTTTCCAGCGCCAGTAGTAGCACCTGGATGAATTTTCAGTTATTGGACAGACTGAGCTACTTCTTTGTCCTGGGAGCATAATAACTGGGAAATTTAATGGCCGACAAGAATGTGAAGGGCTTAATATACAATCGTTTAATAAAAGTCAGAAGCTGACACGTTTCGTATTGGAAATTTCATTTGCACAAACCTATGATATCGGACTGTATGTTCGTAAACAATATTTCTGGAATAAATAATGCTCTTGGATCCTCCTCTGGCAGGTGTGAGTGAATGTGTGTGCTTATAACTCTCAGGCTAAACTGACCCCAAACCTCTTTCGTGTAATAGAACGAGGATTTATGGCAATTATTTCCCAAGTTCAGGAATGGGAATCTAAAATAATTTGAATTTCACAACTGGAAGGTCTACTTAAAGAGTCGTTTTGACCTGACCACAATTGTTGCGTTAAAATTTGACTTCTCCGAGGTGGTTGTGAGTCTTGATAGGAGACCACGGAGAGATATGGAGATAGAGGGAGAGAGATAGAGAGAGAAAACCTCCCTGGCCTCTCTGCAGTCTCGTAAAACGCATGAACACCCGTGTTATTGTGCAACCTCTCTGATTTATTTTGGCTTGCGTTTTTATGGCCCCTTGTACACTTCCTATCTGCAATCAGGGGCCAAAATATGAAACATCAGTGCAGGCCAAGTGTGTGTGTATATGTATGTGTGCGTAAATACCACAGTCATGTGCGCCGCATTCCTGATTGACCAAATCAAAGCAAAGGTACAAATCCATCACAGATGATATCGGACATTTTGAAAGATTGAGATCGGAGGAATTTTAATTAAAGGTTTTCCGGTGTGCTCCAATCCTTCGCAATACAGGATGTGCCACTGAGATAATTGTTTTGTTATACAAGCTCATATTTTCATTTTTTACGCACCACGTAGTGCACTATTTTGGGTTCTAACCCACATGCCTAGTTCACCTCTCAGCCATGTAAACACCCTAACAAAGGCATCACCGTCATGTCCCAAACCATAGATCTGATTCACTGTGTAGGGCACAATTCACAACTCAAAGTCCATTTGGACTTGTCCCAATCCTCACACCTTATTCACTACATACAATACTGTGCAAAAGCCACCATTGTATTAGCTATACTATAGTTTTAGCAGTGGTATAAAGATCATACAAAAGCATTTCCCAGCCTCTTTATTAGTATACAAGCAGAAAATAAAGGAATATTTATATGCAGTAATACAACTAAAAAATAGGCTACAGTAGTACGTATAGCAGCATCTGGCAGCTTCATCGGGATGCCAAGTTGACCTTTTTTGCATCTGCATATTAAACTGATCACCGGTCCCATTGTTATGCAATGGTGCTGGTACCAGTCGTTATGCAAAGGTGCTGTATATAAGATTGGGGAAGTTTTCCAACTGCTGAGACTGAAGAAGTCACTTAGATGAGTGACGGACAAAATCTCTGACAAAATCTATGTCCAGATGAACGAGATTCAACTCCTGGGACAAGTTGACCTTTCTACAGTCCAAAGAAGCTTGGTCAGGACTGGTCTTTCTGGAAGGGTAGCAGCCCAGAAACCACTTTTTCTGAATGGGAACAGGGTGAAAATGCTAAGATATGCTAGAGCTCACAAAGATTGGCATGAAGATCAGTGGAAAGGAGTGTTATGGAGTGACGAATCCAAGTTTGAAATATTTGAGTCCGATCGTCAACAATATGTTATACCATTGCTAAATCAACAACTCTAATGGCAGTCTAAGACTTTTGAACAGCACCGCTGGTCACATAAAGACCATACATCTCACCATCAACAGGCCACTGTAGAAGTACAAGTGTAGAAGTGACCTACTGTGGGCATATCTCAAATCACTTGCCCTATTCTTGCTAATTATTTATTCCCTAATTTCGTCCACAATTTGATAAGGTTTCCACGGCAATTTTCCCCACCATGTGCTGATCCCTCCACCAAGGGAAGCCAAGTTTCTTCATATATTTCACAGCTGCCAACTGCTTCACTTTGTTTTTACACAGGACTGTATGTAGTGAATATAGGCATGCCCAAAACCACTCACCTTATTCTCTATGTAGTGACTCTTGATGTGCCTCAAACCACAAGGTTGTGAGGTAGTCCAGAGTCTGTCCCAGAATTCACTGTAAGCAGGCAGAGGTACACTCTAGACAGGGTGATTAGTCCAAAACAGAGTCCGTCCAAACCATATAATCATGTCCCAAACCCCAGTGCTCTCCTTATACCACAAAATGGGTTAACCAAAATTTGAAATAATTGACTCCATTGGTCGTATCAACACTATTACTGTCCCAAACGACACCCCCACTTTATGGCAGACTAGACATTTATTATATTAAGGTATATATTTGGCCTAAATGGTGAAATGTTTGGAACACATCCACAGTGGGCCGATGATGGTGGGACATTTATGTAGGTGGCCTAAACAGAGAATGGAGTGAAAGGTTTGGGACATGTCATTAGTTACACTATAGAGAACAGAACTGGTGGTTTTTGATATCTCCCACAGGCAAGTAGAGAATAGCATGAGTGGTTTGGGACAAATGATGGTGAAGTGTGTCTTAAGGTGTATATAAAGTACAGTATAATCTTAATGGTACATAGAATGTGTGGTTTTGTATACGTCCACAGTCACCACGTAGAGAGTGAACAGATGATGGTGGGATAGTAATTAAGGTCTAGAAAACAGGGTGAGTGGCTTGGGACATGTCCACAGTCAGTATATAGATACTAGGGTGAATAGCATGAGTGATTTGGGACATGTCCACAGTCAGTATATAGAGAATAGGGTGAGTGGTTTGGGACATGTCCATAGTCACTGTATAGAAAATTGAGTGAGTGGTTTGGGGCATGTCCACAGTCACTATGTAGGAGAAGGTGAGTGGTTTGGGACATGTCCACATTTAGTATATAGAGAATGGAGTTAATGATTTGGGACATGTCCACAGTCTTTATACTAGAAAACAGGGTGAGTGGTTTGGGACATGTCCACAATCGCTATGTAGGAGAAGCTGAGTGGTTTGGGACTTGTCCACAGTCAGTATATAGGGAATAGGGTCAGTGGTTTGAAACATGTCTTCAGTCACTGTGTAGAAAATAGGGTGAGCGGTTTGGGACATGTCCACAGTCACTGTATAGAAAATTGGGTGAGTGGTTTGGGACATGCCCACAGTCTTTATATTAGAAAATAAGGTGAGTGGTTTGGGACATGTCCACAGTCAGTATATAGAGAATAGTGTGAGTGGTTTGGGACATGTCCACAGTCAGTATATAAAGACTAGGGTGAGGTTGTTTGGGACATGCCCACAGTTTAGTATATAAAGACTAGGGTGAATGGGGTTTGGGACCATTTCCACAGTCTGTATGTACAGTATAGGATGAATAGGGTGAGTGGTTTGGGACAGGTCCACAGTCAGTATATAGAGAATAGGGTGGAGTGGGTTTGGGACATGCCCACAGTCTTTATATTAGAAAATAGGTGAGTGGTTTGGGACATGGTCCACAGTCAGTATAGAAAGAAGGGTGAGGTGAGTTTGGGGACATGCCCACAGTGAGTATTAAGACTAGGGTGAATGGTTTGGGACTCGGGGGGTGGGGGGTTGGGGACCATGTCCACAGTCCTGTATGTGACAGTATAGGTGAATAGGGGTGAGTGGTTTTGGGACAGGTCCCACAGTCTCTGTATATAGAAAATTGGGTGAGTGGTTTTGGGACATGCCCACAGTCTTTATATTAGAAAATAAGATGAGTGGTTTTTGGGACATTCCACAGTCAGTATATAAAGAATAGGGGAGTGGTTTGGGACAATGCCCACAGTTAGTATATAAAGACTAGGGTTGAATTGTTTTGGGACATGTCACAGTCTGTATGTACAGTATAGGATGAATAGGGTTGAGTGGTTTGGAACATGTCCACAGTCTGTATGTACAGTATAGGATGAATAGGGTGAGTGGGGTTTTGGGACAATGGTCCACAGTCTGTATGGTACAATATAGGATGGAATAGTGTGAGTGTGGTTTGGGGACATGTCCACAGTCACTGTATAGAAAATAGGTGGTGAGTGGTTTGGGACATGCCCAAACAGTCCTTTATATTAGAAAATAAGGTGAGTGATTTGGGGACATGGTCCACAGGTCAGTATATAGAGAATAGTGTGAGTGGTTTGGGACATGTCCACAGTCAGTATATAAAGACTAGGGTGAATGGTTTGGGACATGTCCACAGTCTGTATGTACAGTATAGGATGAATAGGGTGGAGTGGTTTGGGACAGGTCACAGTCATTATATAAAGACTAGGGTGAGTGGTTTGGGACATGCCCACAGTTAGTATATAAAGACTAGGGTGAATGGTTTGGGACATGTCCACAGTCTGTATGTACAGTATAGGATGAATAGGGTGAGTGGTTTGGGACAGGTCCACAGTCAGTATATAGAGAATAGGGTAAGTGGTTTGGGACATGTCCACAGTTAGTATATACAAAATAGGTTAAGTCGTTTGGGACATGTCCACAGTCAGTATATAAAGAATAGGATGAGTGGTTTGGGACATGTCCACAGTCAGTATATACAAAACAGTGTGAGTGGTTTGCTACTCATGATGGAAAACTGTTTCTTATGGAACCTTAATAGTAAATAGTGTGTGTGGTTTGGAATATGTCCACAGCCACTACAGAGGGAGTAGGGTGAGTGGTTTGGGACATGTCCACACTCACTATATAGTGAATAGGTCGTGTGGTTTGGGACACATCCACAGTGGACTGATTATTTTAATGGAGATATGATGAACTTGCTTCTTACAACATGTTTGTAAGTCATCACTGAACTATGACGTGTTTATGGGATAATGACAGAGGTTATAAAAAGTATCATGAACTAATTACAAAGCCTTAGGGTCCCTCGGATTCATGAATACTGGCTTCATGGAAAGTGGCGTTTTACCTAAAGTTTTACTGCTTTAATTTGTCCCCACATTTACGTGCTCCAAAACTGGAGGCCGATCAAAACGGGCCGATTTCCTGTCCACAGGAGCGCGCTGGTAAACACGGCATGTCCCTGAGCCACATGTCCGTCAGAGAAGAGCGAGCCACCCACGAAAGAAACAGTAACAGATCAGAGATGAAAGAGCCGTGGCTTCCACTGTGGTGTGTTAGCGGTGCGCTTTATGATTTACAGGCTAAAGCCATCCAAACCCAGATCCTCTCCCACTTCCTGCTTATCTCAGCCAGAGATCTGCTGTACGAGCCGAGCCGAGTTCAGGACTAATGCAGCTGGCGGGTTTGTGGTGAGTTTGAAACGTGGGAAAGAGAGCCAGGGAGGCACGGTGGGATGCACACTAAACCTCACTCCATCTACAACTGTTTGCTGCATGTTCTCCTAAATTATTCCGAACTGTTATACTGTGTGTCTCATCCGGTTTTAAGATTGTCTTAAACTGAGCGAATTTATAACCTTGTTAATTCCTGTTTGGCTTTGGAGCCAGACAGATTTGTTCTCGCAAACCTGAACAGTTCTGGGATTCATAAGCTCTGGCTCTAGAAATCCCCTGTGGGATGCAAAGCAAGATGAAGTGGCCTAGAAATAACTATTCACATTTTTAGCAGACATGCTCATCCAGAGCGACCTACAGTTGCCATAAGCGGTTGAAGGTTAAAGGTCCAGTGGATTTGAACTCACAGCCATCCGATTAGTGGTCCAGAACTTTAAAAGTTGAGCCACCCTGTACAAGTGTGATGAAAATTGAGTTGTCTTGCTGCATTCTCTTGACATTTGGTTCATGAACAGATGTTCTGATATTTTCCTTTAGAGCCGTCGTAGCCCTGATGCTGCAAAATATCATGCGAATTTTCAGGGTATTACTGTACACCTTACCTGGTGTAAAATCGAATATCCTCGTCGGAGCCGGCAAAACGATTTATTAGTCCAAAACTCAGCTGGACGCGTAGTTCCTGTAGCCAATTTCTCAGCTCTTCCACTTCACATTTACAGCATTTAGCAGACGCCCTTATCCAGAGCGACTTACAATCGGTACAGTCTTACAATCCAAGCAATTGTGGGTTAAGAGTCTTGCTCAAGGACCCAACAGTGGCAGCTTGGCAGAGGTGGGATTTGAACCCTGAACCTTCTGGTCCAGAGTCCAGTAACTTAACCACTAGGCACTTCACGGGACAGATCTTTATTTTCCGCGCGACACATGTCCAGAGATGACGCTCAGGAACAGCACAGTGATCATGATCCATTGTAAGATCTGTTGATGGATCTTCCAGGAAGGCGGGTTCAGCCGATCTTTCCCAGCGCCGCGGTGTCCGAGTGCTGTAGTGGGCACTGCACACTTTGCCAGTCTTCTCCGACCTTATGGTGTTTTTTCGGGTCAACCAAGTGGTTTGGTATGAAATGTCAGCTAAGACCTTCGTATGTGGAGAAATGACAAAGTGGTCCCAAAGGATGTTTATTAGCCACTGTCTCCTGAGGTCACTCTGTGCTGGGAAGCTATGGAAACTTAAACTTCCATTAAATTTCGCAGACGCTGAGCAAAGGGGGGCACAACGGCACTCTGAATATTTATTCTGGAAGTTTTTTTTTTTTTTTTTTAAACCTTACCATGGACACTCATTTTGATACGCGCTAGCAAAAAACCAAAGCGCGTCATGGTCATGAATGCAAGTAGTCCACTCGCATGGTCTTACTGGTCTTGCTGGTTAAGCTAGCAGCTTACCAGTGTCCAAAACAGAGCTATTGCTGTTTTTTCCAGGAATATAATCCAATAGAGGTGTGCATCTGAGCTCTCAGGCTGTTTAGCTATCGTTAGTGTTGGGAAGATGTGTGTTAATGTGCTGCAATTTCCTCCCCTCTGACCCTTTTCTCTTTCCACAGCAGGTGGCTCAATTACAGCCTGCTGTGCCCTGCCTATTTAAACCCTCACTCTGGCTCACTTCCTTGTCTTGTCTCTGCACTCCACCTTGTTTCTCCTTGAGTCATGTGCTGGTATGCCCCCTGTTGTAGTGTTTTATAGCCCATTGACTGGTTGTGTAGCGTTAGCATCTGTATTTGTGCAGTCTTTGCATGTTAGCATTGTTTGTATTAGCTGTTAGTTCCTGTCCACATGTATTAGCATAGTGTTTCGGTGTTAGCTCAGTGCTCATCTTAGCCTACGTATTTTATTGTTGTCTGGTTGTAGCAGAGTAACATATTACCTATTTTGGTTTGGTATGTGGTCGCTTTAGTAGCGCTTAGTCTCATTGTTAGCTGCGTTAGCATCTCTGTTTGTTGCAGGTCTGTCTCTCTGTTAGCACTGCTTTGTAGTTTGTTAGCACACCAATCTCACACACTTGCACCTACGTACAGTATTGTGCAAAGGTCTTAGGCCACCATTAGATTTAACTCCATAATCTTCTTTTCCACTGATGTTCATTTCAATCTTTGTGAGCTTTAGCACATCTTAGCATTTCCACCCTGTTCCCCTTATGAAAAACTGATTTCTTGGCTGCTAATCTTCCAAAAAAGGGTAGCAAGCTCCTTCAGAGTGTAGATGCGTCTGTTGGAAGCCTGATGAAGCTCCCAGGTGCTGCTAATTGCTGCTAATTTACACGATAAGCTAATTCAGCGCACACACAGTCAGAGGTGCAACCGGAATAAATTTACTTCATGGAATTCACCTTCCTGACTTGGAGAGCTATTTTATGAAGTATTTCAGCCAGTCAGCCTGGGTAATATTGCACGAAATCGCCACAGCTGCGATTCAGTTCTCACCCTGTTCCCCTTCTGGAGTGGTTTCTTGGCTGCTGCCCTTGCAAAAAAAGACCATTCCTGATCAAGCTGCTTCAGACTGTAGAAGAGTCAACTTGGCATCCTCAGGAAGCTCCCAGATGCTGCTGTTGCTCAAGTGAATTGATTTTTTTAAATACTACATACAAAAAAAAATCCTATGTACTCGATTTTATAGAGTGAGATTACCTTACATACTTGCTAATCTCGTTTGCTAACCTGGTGAGCCTAGCAAGATAAGCTAATTCATCCTTTACAGTCAGAGGTGCACCCAGAATAAATTTACTTCATGGAATCCTGACTTACTGAGAGCTATTTTATGAAGTATTTCAGTCAGGTTGGGTAATATTGCACGAAATCGCCACAGCTGCGATTCAGTTCAATTACATAACCGAGTCTGTTTCATGTCACGAAAGAATTTAATGGCAGAAGTAGCGCTGATGTTATGTGCATATCTTTTGTCTGACACAGCATGAATATTTCATAGCTACGAGAAGTAGTTGGTTCTCGGAAGCCCTGCTTACAAATCCAGGACCAGGCTTTATAAGAGCCTGTAAGGTGACTGGGGATTTTGTGATTTCTTGGAAAGGAGTTTGTGCTGGTTATTTGGCTTTTGGACTGTAATGTACGTTACTGCAGCACGCTGTTTCACTAACTGCATGCTGTGTGATAAATTTGTCTCTAATAAGCTCGCTATCTTAAAAGACCTGCCTGGACAGAAATGTATGTGTGGCGCGCATATTACCGGAGATTAAATACACTCCAGTTATGATTCTGATGTTTATAGGTTGCCATTTTGGCTCGTCTGGGCTTTTTTCCATCGTTCTCACGACCCGCTCTGCTGGAATCCGGTTGCCTCTAACTGTTTTACGTACAAATTTGTATCCAAATAATCATTATTCGGAGCGTATATCCTCGCGCGAGAGGCAGTAAAAAGCCGCGCAGCGTCAATTTGTGGTGCAAATTTACAGGTAAAGTTCCACAACGTGTCAGTGGCTTTTCGCGAGGGGCTGCATTCGCTCGTCCCTAATGACCAATTAGGCTGTTTATTTAATATGCTCGCTTTCTTAAAAGGTGCTCCTGCCAAGCAGTATTACGCAGAGAAACAGCAGTGAAAGAGGTCCTTCCAAAGGTCGATCAGGCTGAATTTAAATATCTCACTTCCAAACGTAGAGTAAAAAGAAAGAAAACATTTTACGACCGCTCTCTTTTTTTTTCTACAGTGTCCTAAATGCCATTTGCTCTCTCTCCCATGAAGCTGGATGCACACATGCAGCGCAGCAGCTAATAAATATTATTGGGCACACAGAGCAGTCCTTTTTCACGGTTACTGAAAAAGAGCTTTTTAGGTATGAAGGACGTTTGACAACATTAGTGTTTTGTACCTACGATACTCTGTTTGGTGGGTCAAATTTGTGCTAGCCAAAGCGTATTATGAAACAGCTTGCACGTTCTCAATAGTGGCATGAAAAGTGATTTTGTAATTGTAATGAGATCCTGCTTCATGCTACAGAGCCAGGCTTTGAACTGAATGGACATTGGTGTAAGAACTTGCACTGATTGTGCAAGTTCTCCTACTTAGAAAGACGAGAGAGGTCTGTAATTTTCATCATAGGTACACTTCAACTATGAGAGACAAAAATGAGAAAAAAAATCCAGGAAATCAAATTGTAGGATATTTAAATAATTTAATTGTAAATCATGGTGGAAAATAAGTATTTGGTCACCCACAAACAAGCAAGATTTCTGGCTCTCACAGACCTGTAACTTCTTCTTTAAGAAGTTCTTCTGTCCTCCACTTGTTACCTGTATTAATGGCACCTGTTTGACCTCGTTATCTCATTGTCCACAGCCTCAAACAGTCAGACTCCAAACTCAACCATGGCCAAGACCAAAGAGCTGTTGAAGGACACCAGGAAGAAAATGGACACCAGGAAGTGACTCTGTAAAAAGCATTTCCATTGACTGTGGTGTTTTCGTTCCTCACAGGATCTGGCAACCTCATAATTAGACTCACCACAGAATAAAAGGCAGCGAAATGGCTATCGAACACTTTGTGGAGACTCTGAAATGCAGTATACTGAAGAACTTGATTATTTAAATTTGAAATTTGTTACATTTGTGAGATTACTGGCTGGTTGCAAAGAAGAAATGCATTTAGAGTATCGCCTGACTCGTGTAAACCCAGATTCACGGTGTTCTAAGGACTGTAATCGTCCCCAGTTCCAGCTGTGCGAACACTCGAGAAAGGGGGCACCATTCTAAGAACTATGAAAAAGTTCCTCCGGTTTGAAAACACCCAACAACCAAATGGCAACAATTGTTTACATTTTCCACTGGTTGGCAGCAAAGCAGGGGTTTACATTTACAGTTGTCATTTAGCAGATGCCCTTATCTAGAGCGACTTCCAACTGATACAGTCTTATAATCCGAACAATTGTGGGTTAAGAGCCTTGCTCAAGGACCCAACAGTGGCAGCTTGGCAGAGGTGGGATTTGAATCCTGGACCTTCTGGTCCATAGTCCGATACCTTAACCACTAATTTCTAGACTAGGGAGTAGTTTGTCGGAAATGACTTTTAGACATGCGTCTTGCTAAGCTAAAATATATAGTCAAAAGTTTATGGACACCCCTTGTAATTATTGAGCTCTGCTATTTCAGGAACACTCACTTGTAACACATTCATATTATAAAGAGTAGATTTCTGTCTTCAAACAGTTGCAGTACAATGGGTTGTGCTGATACTCCGACTCTCCATATGATGAATTTAGGGGTTTCTGCTGCCCTGCTATTCTTATTCTATAGAGAATTGGTTTGCAGTCTTTGATCAAGAGCTTGGCTGGCTCAACTTCACTGACCTCAACTCCATCAGACACCCTGAAGATGTGCCGGAATGCCAAAAATGAGCCAGGGCTTATTGTCTAACATCTAGTGGAAAGCCCTTTTAGAGGAAGAAAGGCTGTTGTAGCAGCAAATGTGGGTGGTGTAATTTTTGGGGTGTCCACATACTTGTCTATGTAGGGTTTTTTGTTCAGACTTTATATTGAAATCTTATATCTTTGGCGCAACGGTTAAGGTACTGGCCATGGACCAGAAGGTCCAGACCCGAGCACTGCCAAACTGCAGCTGTTGGGGCCCCATTACACACATTTGCAACTCCATTATATGATTTTAATAGAATATAATGGAGTTGAAGACCAAACATGAGCTTTACGTCATGAATTTCTTCCATAAGCCCAAGTTGCGCCTCCCAACCTTAGATTTGATCCACTGTTCCAATGTTCTTCCACCTGTTGATCCAAATACCCTCATGTTTTAGTGGGATTGAAGTGCTGCTCCCCCAGTGTCCCACATTTAGTGACTTTCTCTATTTGGGCAGCTTTTGACCTTCCATATTCCTTAGGGTTCTGAGAGACTGTGTGTGCTGCCTGGGTTTAACCTAGGGTGAGGCTGTATGGAGGCGAGACTGTAGTTTTTAACCAGAATTTCTCACTAATATTGCAAACCGTGATAGACATGGAACCATTATTGCGATATAAAAATGGGGTATTGGCACACGTCGAGTAGCGTGCATGTGCAGCTCTGTTTGGGGCACTTTGATGTGGATATTTGATGAATGATAGGTCCAAAGAAACAGCTTTAAAATTGCAGTGCAAATTGCAGACAGGGCCATTTTACTCGTAGCGAGGCATCGCGCCGCGCTCGGAGTGTAATTGCTTTCCCTCTTTCTGGCACGGCCCGGCTTTTCTCAAAGGCTCGGAGCCCGTCGCAATTACACTTCAGCTCGTTTCTTGCGTTCCTATCAGAAATCGGGTCGGCCGCAATAAATCTGCGTTTCGTGAAATAAATCCGAACATAAAGGCATGGGAACAGTTACGTCCTGGAACGGCTCGGGCTTAGGTAATGCGGCGTGTTAAATATACGTTCGCTAAGTGTTAACCTGACGTGTGCTTTTTATGACTCGACAAATCGCGCCACGCCTGTTGCAGGATCTGCAGCCGTTGCATTTCCTGCTTTCTTGCCTGTTTTTTGGAGTGACTTCGCAACGCGAGAAGAGTAAAATCATATATACTGTAGATGAGTGTCCAGCACGAGTAGGAGTTTGGCAAAAAATGGCTCGCCTTTAAAATCAGTCATGATGCACTGTGACATTTTCCCACGTACCTTGTTACCCTGGGGCCGCGAACTATTTTTTTTTTGCTAATACCCCTCATTTTGCCCTTAAATTCCCTCTCGCTGTTATATGAACGCTTTCCGTTCCCTCCAAATTGCAAACGAGTTGTGTGATTTAAGAGCACCATGTTCAGCAGGTGCACTTTTGACCGCAGTATTTTATTTTGCATGTTTTCGTGTGTATATGTATATATATATATTCTGTGTGTATGTGTCCGTATGTGCACGAGCTACGCCGAGCTACATTCGGCTCCGTCTCATTACCCAAAGTGTGTAAAAGCAACACCCAGCCTTTCTTCTCCTAGCCACAGCACGAAACTTCGCCTCCGAAGCATGTGGTTCTTTTTCAACACCGTATCAATCAAAACGTTTATACAGCAAGACTGTCAAACACTAACAGCGCGTGTGCGCACCGGCGGCCATTAAAATAGTTCTGAAATGGCCGAATGGGAATTTCAGTGCCTCATTCCTTAAGAAGTTTGTTTGAAACGTCTTAATGCCTTATTGTTTTCTACGTGTTGTTTGTGGTGCTGTTTGGACTGAGCTTCTACCAGGAATACTATTCATTAGCTTTGAACTGAAAACCTGTCAAAGGCACAGCTTACAACCGACCTCAAACTTAACTTTGGGCCCTGAATTAATTAATTAGGTAACTAATGAGCAGGGGTGTTTTCTGGGATTTTGTCAATAATGATACTTGGAAGATATTTTGCTAGTGTATTTCTTGGGTCTAAAAGTATTCATTTCTCTCAACCACCAGAATTGTCTCTCACAGTGTAATTGGTGACAGCATTTACAGTGGGGCAAAAAAGTATTTAGTCAGCCACTGATTGTGCAAGTTCTCCTACTTAGAAAGATGAGAGAGGTCTGTAATTTTCATCATAGGTACACTTCAACTATGAGAGACAAAATGAGAAAAAAATCCAGGAAATCACATTGTAGGATTTTTAAATAATTTAATTGTAAATCATGGTGGAAAATAAGTATTTGGTCACCCACAAACAAGCAAGATTTCTGGCTCTCACAGACCTGTAACTTCTTCTTTAAGAAGCTCTTCTGTCCTCCACTTGTTACCTGTATTAATGGCACCTGTTTGACCTCGTTATTTGTATAAAAGACACGTGTCCACAGCCTCAAACAGTCAGACTCCAAACTCAACCATGGCCAAGACCAAAGAGCTATTGAAGGACACCAGGAAGAAAATTGTAGACCCTGCAGCAGGCTGGAAGAGTGAATCTACAATAGGCAAGCAGGTTGGTGTGAATAAATCAACTGTGGGAGCAATTGTAAGAAAATGGAAGACATACAAGACCACTGATAATCTCCCTCAATCTGGAGCCCCACGCAAGATCTCATTGAGTGGGGTCAAAATGATCATGAGAACGGTGAGCAAAAAATCCAGAACAGAACTACACGGAGGGACCTGATAAATGACCTGCAGAGAGCTGGGACCAAAGTAACAAAGGCTACCATCAGTAACACACTATGCCGAGAGGGACTCAGATCCTGCAGTGTCAGGCGTGTCCCCATGCTTAAGCCAGTACATGTCCAGACCCGTCTGAAGTTTGCAGAGAGCATATGGATGATCCAGAAGAGGATTGGGAGAAGATCATGTGATCAGATGAAACTAAAATAGAACTTTTTAGTAAAAAACTCAACGCGTCGCGTTTAGAGGAAGAAGAATGCTGAGTTGCATCCCAAGAACACCATACCTACTGTGAAGTATGGGGGTGGAAACATCATGCTTTGGGGATGTTTTTCTGCAAAGGGGACAGGACGACTGATCCGTGTTGAGGGAAGAATGAACGGGGCCATGTATCGTGAGATTTTAAGCCAAAACCTCCTTCCATCAGTGAGAGCATTGAAGATGGAACGTGGCTGGGTCTTCCAGCATGACAATGATCCCAAACACACCGCTCGGGCAACGAAGGAGTGGCTCTGTAAGAAGCATTTCAAGGTCCTGGAGTGGTCTCAACCCCAATTTGTGGAGGGAGTTGAAAGTCCGTGTTGCCCCAAAACATCACTGCTCTAGAGGAGATCTGCATGAAGGTATGGGCCAAAATACCAGCTACAGTTTGTGCCAACCTGGTGAAGACTTACAGGAAACATTTGACCTCTGTCTTTGCCAACAAAGGTTATGTTACAAAGTATTGACTTGAACTTTTGTTATTGACCAAATACTTATTTTCCACCATAATTTACAATTGAATTCTTTAAAAATCCTACAATGTGTAGTTGAAGTGTACCTATGATGAAAATTACAGACCTCTCTCATCTTTCTAAGTAGGAGAACTTGCACAATCAGTGGCTGACTAAATACTTTTTTGCCCCACTGTACGTCTTGCCATGTGTTGCTTTTCTTGCCAGAATGATTCCACTAAGGTTTGCTGAGTGTGTTTTTATGCTGGTACCTTGGCCTGTCACAGACAGCTGACTCCCAAAGATTGCCATAATCTTCATATTCTTCTACAGTTGGGTAAAAAAATACGCATGCGATTTTTAATGTAGTGGGACCTTCACGCCAAGCGCGCTACATTTTTTGTTTAAATACTAATACTCCCTGTCCGCTTTTGCTTTCTTTAATCTCCTTTCTCTTAATGTGTCACAGATTTCGCCGTGTCTTTTTCACATCATCAAACACAGAGTGAAGATTAGTGCAGGAAGCTCTAGTTTGTGTTTGTGTGGGCATGAACAGATTCGAATGCACTTGGATAAACAAGAAAACGCTTCCATCCAGTCACTGTGAGGTTTCTCACCATCATTTTCCAGCCTTTGTTAGATTCCGCCAGATATTTTCTTTAATATCCATGTTTTTATAGTCAGCGTGCTGCAGGTCATATAAGCTCTTGTGCTCTGCTACTAGCAGGATGAGCTGTTCTGCCTGACAACCGAGCTCTGATTGGTCAGTCTGATTTTAACAGAACAATGCAAAAATTGGAACAGGCTCCGATAAAAAATGTTACGCAGCATCGCAGTCCGTCACTTTCAGACTCGGTGTGGAGGATGGTGTTAATATTTTCAAAACTTAAAGACGTGTGTTTTTTGGGGGTTTTTTTTTTACCCTTTTCCAGCTGCATACCCTTTACAACATGTCAACTTTTTCACTTATTGTGTTCAGCCTTTTCATTTTCTCTCACAAAGTGGAACCAAACTTTTGAGAGCTTCCCAAGGCCTGTCTATCACTAATGCTATAGTGGAGCGTATCAAAACAAAACTACATGATGACGTATTACACGATGCACCGGTCCTGGCAGATAGGTGCCTGCTTAATGCCTGAACTCTTAAGGTGTGTTTTTGACCTTTTTTTTTTGCAATGCAAGTGACGTTCTCTGTCATGTCAGCTCACACATTAAGACAACAATTAAGATATCATCGTAGCTGATGCATATCGGACACCAATATTAACCAGATGTGGAGTATCTCTGAGGTCAATTTCTGGTATTCACTAAAAGCCCTAAAATTGTCCCTATATAAATAACCCTTTGAGTCCTTAAGAGCTTTTGTCAAACACAAACTGACCTCAACTTTATATTTCAGCCATGAATTAATGAATTAATAAACAACCCATAAGGTTGGCATGAACTGGTTTGTCCAAATCCAGTTTCAATCTTTAGCTTGAAATATCGAACAAAACAAAATAAAGAGACAAATCACCAGTACAGTGGAATTATTACAAGTGACGTGTATCTTACATTTTTCTGTATGAGGTTTTTCTGGCTCGAACCTTGTCCCCCATCCCCCTCATTCCTCGAGTTTAAATAGATCAGAACATAATCCTTGTTAAGGTCTCAGTCCTTAATTAGTTTTTTTAAATAGCACTTCAGTACAGTGATTCATATACACAGAAAGTTTCTGGTTTAGACCAAAAAATTTTATCAGTTTAACATTTAAGTCCTTGTGAGCATTTATCAAAGAGAAAATCACAACTGACCTCAAATTTGTCTCTGACCGCTGAACCTGGATTTTTATTTTTATTTTTTTCTGTCGTATTTAAATCAGATAGCATATACTTTATTACTCCTAATGTCGCTGGCTGTGTGCGAAGAAAGTGAAAAGGTTATGTGTTGCGTGGAAACCTTTACAAAACAATCTCTGTAGCCTCTAAATTATTCGTGATTATTGAAGTATTTCATAGAGTAAATGATTTCAGTTAACATGTTGTGTTAATTTTAGGTTGTACTCATTACTACATTAAACATCATGACTGGATCATTTTCATTTCCACATGTCCCTTTAAAGTACTCTACATCCTTGTGAATGGTTACACAGTAGAAATGAATTTAACCTTAATTGCACATGGTAAATGTGTGACCTGACTATTACTGCGATTGAAACATTAACAATATCTCCAATTACCTGCATCCATCGTTAAGTATTAATCAGTTACCATTAGTAACAGTTCTAGCATTATTAATTTTCTCAGTTTTGATTTTGATTGTAAAAATGTTCAATTCATGGACATATGCATGGAATACCTTAGATTAGATCTATGTTTTCATTAGTAGTAATTATCTGTAAAAGGATGACGCCATCATCTTTGACATGCCTGTAAGCCCCCCTCCCTCCTTGGGTTCACTGAGCATGCCATGCCAACAAAAGGACACGAGAACCTGCAGTGACTAAATACAGTGGGGCAAAAAAGTATTTAGTCAGTCACTGATTGTGCAAGTTCTCCTACTTAGAAAGATGAGAGAGGTCTGTAATTTTCATCATAGCTACACTTCAACTATGAGGGACAAAATGGGGGGAAAAAATCCAGGAAATCACATTGTAGGATTTTTAAAGAATTTATTTGTAAATCATGGTGGAAAATAAGTATTCGGTCACCAAACAAGCAAGATTTCTGACTCTCACAGACCTGTAACTTCTTCATTAAGAGGCTCTTCTGTCCTCCACTCGTTACCTGTATTAATGGCACCTGTTTGGCCTCGTTATCTGTATAAAAGACACCTGTCCACAGCCTCAAACAGTCAGACTCCAAGCTCAACCACGGCCAAGACCAAAGAGCTGTCGAAGGACAGCAGGAAGAAAATTGTAGACCTGCAGCAGGCTGGGAAGAGTGAATCTACAATAAACGAGCAAGTTGGTGTGAATGAATCAACTGTGGGAGCAATTGTAAGAAAATGGAAGACATACAAGACCATTGATAATCTCCCTGGATCTGGGGCCAAACGCAAGATCTCATCCCGTGGGGTCAAAATGATCATGAGGAACGGTGAGCAAAAATCCCAGAACTACACGGAGGGACCTGATAAATGGGACCTGCAGAGAGCTGGGACCAAAGTAACAAAGGCTACCATCAGTAACACACTACGGCCGCGAGAGGGACTCAGATCCTGCAGTGTCAGGTGTGCCCCCCTGCTTAAGCCAGTACATGTCCAGACCCGTCTGAAAGTTTGCCAGAGAGCATATGGATGATCCAGAAGAGGATTGGGAGAAGATCATGTGATCAGATGAAACTAAAATAGAACTTTTTTAGTAAAAACTCAACGCGTCGCGTTTAGAGGAAGAAGAAATGCTGAGTTGCATCCCAAGAAACACCATACCTACTGTGAAGTATGGGGGTGGAAACATCATGCTTTGGGGATGTTTTTCTGCAAAGGGGACAGGACGACTGATCCGTGTTGAGGGAAGAATGAACGGGGCCATGTATCGTGAGATTTTAAGCCAAAACCTCCTTCCATCAGTGAGAGCATTGAAGATGGAACGTGGCTGGGTCTTCCAGCATGACAATGATCCCAAACACACCGCTCAGGCAATGAAGGAGTGGCTCTGTAAGAAGCATTTCAAGCTCCTGGAGTGGCCTAGCCAGTCTCCAGACATCAACCCAATAGAAAATTTGTGGAGGGAGTTGAAAGTCCGTGTTGCCCCAAAACATCACTGCTCTAGAGGAGATCTGCATGGAGGAATGGGCCAAAATACCAGCTACAGTGTGCCAACCTGGGGAAGACTTATAGGAAACGTTTGACCTCTGTCATTGCCAACAAAGGTTATGCTACAAAGTATTGAGTTAAACTTTTGTTATTGACCAAATACTTATTTTCCACCATAATTTACAATTAAATTCTTTGAAAATCCTACAATGTGATTTCCTGGATTTATTTATTTATTTTTCATTTTGTCTCTCATAGCTGAAGTGTAGCTATGATGAAAATTACAGACCTCTCTCATCTTTCTAAGTAGGCACAATCAGTGACTGACTAAATACTTTTTTGCTCCAAATTCTCAGCATAACGTCAAAATATCATAAATCAGACCATTGTAAAACGAGGAGTAATAATAATAATAATAATAATAATAATAAGTTTAATTATATAGCGCCTTTCACAGAACCCAAGGACGCTTTACAACAAGAATGACATAAATCAAATAGAACTTACACAAATAGGAGGCACACAGTTCAAAACAAACAGACACATCATACAATAATATAAAAGGAACATAGAAAAGTTTTTAGAAGAGATTTAAATTCCAGAATAGATGAAGCAGACCTAACAGATGAAGGAAGAGAGTTCCACAGCAAAGGATCTCCCACCCATGGAGGAAAGCCTGAACCTAGGGACAGAGAGAAGGTTGGAGGCATAGGCATAATATTTTATTCTGTTATATTTAGCATAGCCTCTATATTATTATATTTTCTTTAACTATATTCTCTCAATTTTGATTTATTTAAACAATTACAATAGACTTATTAACTTGGCTTAATTATTACATATCTAAGTCCCTTTGAGTCTTGGTCCTCCCAAGGTTTCTTCCTTATAACGTTTAGGGAGTTTTTCCTTGCCACTGACACCCTAGGCTTGCCCAGTTAGGGCTTTGGGCCTAGATAATTATAAAGCTACTTTGAGAAAATGCTCCATTGTAAAAAGCGCTACAGAAATAAATCTGACTTTGACTTTTTGATTCAAAATTGCCTTGACATTTCGCATAACGTTTAACTTGACATTTCACATCTCAGAAAACTGAGTCACCAGGGGTTAAGGTTTGAACATTTCGGTCTCAGGGCTTACTTCATCCTAACAAGATATAATTTAAGCCTCTGGTTAAAATAAGCAGGGTTTACGATATACGCTGAGCTGGAGCGGAGAGTGTGAGGTAACGCTAGTTTTAGCACGTCTGCGTGTGAAGGTGGGACAGCCATCGCTTTGCATTCGCTCTGACACATTTATGCTTCTGGACTACAACGTGTGAACTTTAATGTGTGGTTTTAATTGCCGAGCTTCTTCCAGTGTTATTCTTTTGTTAAGTGATCCAAACCCCTCTCTCTCTCTCTCTCTCTCTCTCACACACACACACACACACTCACACACACTCACACACACGCTCATAACTCCGGTTGAGTCACCCTCGGTTCATTGCTAGGACATGCAGATCTTCCTGTCAAACAAGCTTTATTTATAACTTGCTATTGACATTTTGTGTGTGTGTGTGTGTGTGTGTGTGTGTGTGTGTGTGTGTGTGTGTGTGTGTGTGTGTGGGAGGGAGTGGGATGGTTGCAAGGTCAGAGACCAATGGGATGCAATTTTCACCAGGACCAGCTTTCACCTTCCAGGACTTCCTATGCTTGTTGTGTGTGTGTGTGTGTGTGTGTGTGTGTGTGTGTGTGTGTGTGTGTGTGTGTGTAAGAGAGAGAGAGAGAGAGAGCGAGAGAGATGACGGACAGATGGGTTCCGGGCAGCAGGAGGACCAACGAACAGGACGGATCTCCATCCTGTAACCTTTTCACACACACACACACACACACACACACACACACACACACACACACACACACACAACTCCCTGGCCCTGAGCTGCCTCTCGCTAAGAACATCCATACACTTGTTTTTACAAATATTAGCTGAGTGCTAATAATATATCCATCATCCCGGCCTATTGAGACTCAATGAGTCACAAAAGTGTGTGTGTGTATTACATTGTGGGGACCAAATGTCCCCACTACGGTAGAAAGGTCTGTCATTTTTGACATTGTAGGGACATTTTGATGGTCCCCACAAGGAATTCAGCTTTTTTACAAAAACTGTAACTTTTTTTTGAAAAACCAAAAAATCTAAAGATTTGCTTTAGGTTACTGAGGTTAAGGTTAGATGTAGGTGTAACAGTAATTAGCTGCAGTGATGCGTTATGTCCATGGAAAGTCCTCACAATGATAGAGAAACAAACTTGTGAGCTGTTATCAGCACTCTAGAATTTATAAAAGAGCTTACAATGACAAATAAGCTCACCGGACAAAAAAAACACGTACCTAATCGCGTGCAATACCTCCATGAGCATGAATAACAGCTGCGATTCCATTAGGCATTGGGCTGGACGTTTCTGGATGTAGGTGACATTAATGTTCAGGCACTCTTGCATCAAAGAATTGCGCAGTATGGCCCAATTTCGAGGATGCCTTACCTGGTGTCTTCCTCATTGTTTCAGGTAAGGAAATGAGCAAAAGGCTAAACCTGGTTGTCCAGAAGCTAAATGTAGGCATTGTGGACCAAATTTACTGTCACTTCAACCAAAGGACCCATTTAAAACACCCCCAGAACATCACAGAACCTCCTCCAGATTGAACCACAGCTTGCACGCAGTCCTCATTGATGGCTTCTTGAGGTCTTCGATGCCCACAGTCCCTGGCATCATTTACATACAGGCAGAAACAAGACTTCAGTCACAAACAGTCCAATTTTTGTGTGTTTTCTCCCACTGTAACCGAGAGACTTTGTGAGCAGAAGTGAGCAAAGGCCTCTTGCGTGCCACTCTGCTCCATATGTTCATGGTATGCAGCTCCCTACTTTTCAGAAATTGGTTCTGAAGGACCTGCGTTGACTTCTAGAAGCAATTCTTGCCTGGAAACAAAGCGATTTTTATTCACAGGCTGTGAAACATAACCATGAATTTGTTGTTGTGACATCAGAGGACACGTCAAACGTTTTATTTACACATATGTACTCACAGCTAGAGCTGCAACAGCAGCCTCCAACCATTTCAGCAATGGACTGGTGTCCTGCCCTCAGATTTTCAGTGACTCTGGAGCCTCCCTTGAACCTGACCAGGAAAAGCAGGGTATGAACGTGAAACATATTATGTTACTGAAACTAACGAACAAAAACTCGATGCCGGAAGAAGGCAGGGATTTTGCCATGGGAAATAACAGCTATATGCACCAGTCATTTGATCCTCACCATCTAAACCATTTTCTGAAATGGTTACATTCAGATAGCTAGATTCCACATGCAAATTGTTTAATCTGCCAATAGTAACCCCTTATTGTTGAACGCCTAACCGGATAAATGTAGTGTAAATCGGTATAATCAGTGTGGCGACCGGATTTCAATATCTGAAAGATGATGTCTAGGCAGATGTCCCAAAAACTCGTTCTGGCTTCCATTGGTACATTCCATAGCCTGTCTCAGTTGTCATCTCTTAGACGTTGTTGCCACATGTTATTGCTCAATGGGTCGATGTTTCTACTTAACAATAACAGCATTACAATTGACCGGGGTAGCAAGCTGACTGTTGAAAAGGTGGAATCCTATAACAGTGCCATTGCTGAAAGAGTTCGTAGTATAGCCTGTTTTACTGCCAATGTGTGTCTATGGAGATTACACGACTGAATGGTCGATTTTCTGCACCTGTTAGAAATGAGGGTCTGAAATTACGAGTTAGCAAGGGCCTGTACATAGAAACACACAAACTGACTACAGGAGTTGTATACTTATTTCATAATATTATTAACGTGTGTGTGTGTGTGTGTGGTTTCTCTCCAGTTCAGTAGCCCAACGGAGCAGGATAAACACATACACACACATACTTGTCTCACTATACTTGTGAGGACTTTCCACTGATATAATGTTTACTGTAGCCAATTGATGCTACACCTCTTAACTACATCTAACCTTAACCTCAGTAACCTAAAGCAAGTTTATGGATACTTTTGGGTTTTCAAACAAACGTTTGTCAGTGACCAGACATTACTAGAGTCACAGTCTTTTTGTGCCACTGTAATGTACAGTGGAGCAAAAAAGTATTTAGTCAGCCACTGATTGTGCAAGTTCTCCTACTTAGAAAGATGAGAGAGGTCTGTAATTTTCACCATAGGTACACTTCAACTATGAGAGACAAAATGAGAAAAAACATCCAGGAAATCACAGTGTAGGATTTTTAAAGAATTGTATTTGGTCAATAACAAAAGTTCAACTCAATACTTTGTAACATAACCTTTGTTGGCAATGACAGAGGTCAAACATTTCCTGTAAGTCTTCACCAGGTT
Organism: Ancistrus triradiatus; assembly: GCA_025084515.1. Lineage (NCBI taxonomy): Eukaryota > Metazoa > Chordata > Actinopteri > Siluriformes > Loricariidae > Ancistrus > Ancistrus triradiatus. The sequence continues at coordinate 81,849 of JAJAGP010001510.1, forward strand.
GGCACACACTGTAGCTGGTATTTTGGCCCATTCTTCCATGCAGATCTCCTCTAGAGCAGTGATGTTTTGGGGCTGTCCCTGGGCAACACGGACTTTCAACAAATTTTCTATGGGGTTGAGGGCTGAAGACTGGCTAGGCCACTCCAGGACCTTAAAATGCTTTTTATGGAGCAACTCCTTCAGTGCTCAAGCGGTGTGTTTGGGATGATTGTCATGCTGGAAGACCCAGCCACGTTCCATCTTCAATGCTCTCACTGATGGAAGGAGGTTTTGGCTTAAAATCTCACGATACATGGCTCCGTTCATTCTTTCCTGAACACGGATCATTCGTCCTGTCCCCTTTGCAGAAAAACAGCCCCACAGCATGATGTTTCCACCCCTATGCTCCACAGTAAGTATGGTGTTCTTGGGACAGAAGACAGGACAGAAGAGCTTCTTAAAGAAGACATTACAGGTCTGTGAGAGCCAGAAATGGTGCTTGTTTGTTATTTTCCACCATGATTTACAATTAAATTCTTTAAAAATCCTCCAATGTGATTTCCTGGATTTTTTTTCCTCATTTTGTCTCTCATAGTTGAAGTGTAGCTATGATGAAAATTACAGACCTCTCTCATCTTTCTAAGCAGGAGAACTTGCACAATCAGTGGCTGACCACCATTTACAGCTTGTTACATATGAGTTGCAGAAAGTCATCCATACAAACACGAGTACCTTGCACAAAAAAGTCTCTAAACACAGCAACCGATTTAGAACAGTCTGTAGTCCAAATGTGAGCTAACAAGCAAGCGAGCACATGACCAGTAAGGTAGTTACATACACACACAGACACGGATAAGGACTTCGGTCTTAAACTCCCACCTCTGCACGTGGATTTCCAGAGTTAATTGGATGTTGAGGTGACCGCATAGGTTAGCTGTATATGGCCACAACATCCGGAAATTAAAAAGCTTTTCTTTTCTAATTAAGATTTGTATTTCCTATTATAATTAAAACGTTAAAGCAAACTGACTTTGATCAGATGGTTGTTAAATGGCACTTGCCTGTAGTGCTATTTCAAATGATAATAATATGTAACGTCTACACCGTCTTAACCATAGCTTTACACACACACACACACACACACACACACACACACACACACACACACACACACATACATAAATCGGTGCTGTTAATACAATTATGAAATATGTATTTGACCCAATGACTTGTGTATTACTGTATCTAAATCATGCTGTGGCTAAACCTACACCTAATCCTACTTTGGCCACACACTATCATTATGCGGTCACTTAGTCCCTGTAAAGACACACACACACACACACACACACACACACACACACACACAGTGTATTGTATGTCTGTATCACAATCTCCACTGACTGGTGTATTACTGCTTCTAAATAATCCTGTGGCTAAACCTTCACCTAATTTGGGCACACACAATTCATGCGGTCATTCGGTCCCCGCAAAGACACACACACACACACACACACACACACACACACACACACACACACACACACACACACACACACTTTAACCCACCCAGACCAGCTGAAGAAACAGTACAGTGCTGAATTTTTATGTCTCTGCATTAGCAATGGAAACCTCAGCCCACAGAGGTTACGTCTGCTATTTAGAATTAGAATATAAAAGTTAACCGTTTGCACTTATTGTGTGCTTGTTTCTGATCTCATTTTATTTTAGAGTAGTTGTTTCTTTATGTAGATGTAATTTGCGTGACGTGTGTCTTCGAGATGGTTAGAGGGAAAGTCAAAACAGACAAAATACTGTACATTTTAGTCAGTATTGTATGTTTTATAGTGATGGGACTGATGCCCTGTTCAGGCTGGATTCCTACACAGATGGCCCATGGTCTAGATCTACCACTGCCCTTACAAACATATTTACATTTACAGCATTTAGAGTGACTTACAATTGGTACAGTCTTACAATCCAAGCAATTGTGGGTTAAGGGCCTTGCTCAAGGACCCAACAGTGGCAGCTTGGCAGAGGTGGGATTTGAACCCTCGACCTTTTGGTCCATAGTCCAGTACCTTAACCGCTAGGCTACCACAGCATAAATTGGTTAGTGATGCTGAGTGATAAAAGCTGTATGAAGCCCATTAATATTGTATTTCTATACTGAATTATTCAGATCCTGGTGTGTGTGTGTGTGTGTAGTCTGATTGAATTACAAAATAATGAAGATTTATTAGTAATGGATCAAAACTAGACATCCATTGCTTTACTGTATATTTATTGTATACATTTATATTGTCGCAGTTGTCAACCAGTTAATTACAAAAAAAGACTTTTTAAATGGTTTATGATTACATAAATGTCCCCTGCTTAGAACATGATCTATATATAACTGGATGGCTCTGCTTGACAATGTGTCATTACTGTGACAGTTTGAAATGACTCCTCCATAGTCCGATTGGTCTGTGTTGTTTTTGATGAATGACGAATGTTGGTGGGAAGCTAGAGAACATTTACATTTTCAACCGCATGGCATGGTAGCTTGCGTCACATTTACACACACGCTCGCGCTCTCTCGCTCTCTCTCTCTCAGACGCCTTTTCGGAAAACATGCACCCAAAGAAAACACAGCTGTTTTGCAAGACCTCACAAAACATGACTGAATGTCCCCGCCGACACAGGAAAAACTGAAAAATCAGACACGATCCCCATGAGCAACATTTATTTACATAAAAATTAGCTTTCTTTTGAGGAATTACAAGAGGGTCACGCTAATTTGATTTAGTTGCAGGGGTTACGGTTATTGGTATCCAGAAACTTGCCGTGAATTCAAACATGGGAATGTTGACATGGCTTTGATGACTTCTCCTTATGACTCGTATTATCGGCAGAATGGACTTGAAGCCCAACAGTTTTCCAGGTGTTTGGCATTCTGTCAGCATTTTGAAGGTATTCGGGGGAAAATTTTCAACGCTTGTCTTCTGTAGCTCTTCCCAGTAGTGAGATTGACTTGTAGGAAATTTTTCTGACCGTACAGTAAATCTCAGGTCGGTGCTCAAAACAATTCTGTTATCCACAATCAGTAGTAATTCTGGGGGGCCCAGCAGGGGGCAGTGCCCCGTTACAACAAGCTGTCCCCCTCTACGGCCCCCGTGCTGAGGACACAATCTGACAATGCACATTTAGGTAGAAAGTAATTGGCCCCTCTACATATTCACTGGCCCCTCTATCTACAAATAGTCTAGAACTTCCACAATGTCTGTGTTCTTCTTCCCATTTTAAGCTTTGCAGTCTATTTGCCTGCTTTATTTGAAGGAAATTTCAAGTTAGTTCTGCTGTAGATAACTCTACTGTTTGTGTACTGTTATGGAAGCACCAAGGAAACATTTGAGGCATCTTTAACTGGAACTGTAATGTGGGCTCCCTTTGGACTGCATCGCCCACCACAGACCAAGCTCCCATTACCCGAGAGAGCCCTGTAACTCAAACACCGGAGACCCAGATGGGAATCCTAGTAGCTGAAATGGATCACACACTGATAGGGATCTTTAGTGGCCTGGGAATTAATGTAAGTGGTCACCGGATGGATCCCACAAGGCTAGGAATGGAACCCAGGGAACACAACTCAAAACTCATCCCTCCTGAGGGCAGGATATAAATTAATGGAAGCACGATGGTTTGAAGTTTGTTTTCTATCTCACCTCTGGCAGGTACCAAGACTTTGCCAATGGCTGTAAAGCCTGCCGGTCTTTCAGGATGACATGCGGTGCTCATCTTTCAGTTTTGTGTCTCATCTAGTTCTTGCTCCAAGGTTTCTTAGATTTCTGCCTCACCAGGGGCTCCTGACTTGCATGGCCAACTCAGGTAACTGAGCCTGAGTCTGTGATGTCCAACCCAGACCAGATAGATTATGTTGTGTATTTGATTGTGCAGTTGTGAATCTGGGCCTTCTTTTTATTTTGTACTTCATTTAATCAGTTCATCTCTCAACACGTTAGTGGAATCTTCAGTTTCTTGGCAATCTGACACATGAAATTGGTTCTCATTGAGCAAAACAACGGACAGACATATGTGTTTCTTGGAAAGCCTGTTTTGTTCGGATCATTTTGATCCCAGCACTACATCACATATACCACTACTGCTTGTACTACTACTCAAACAATTTGCTTGCCACATCGAACAGGTTTCAACATACACTTGCGGCCGCCTCTAGCCGTCATTACGGCTGTGGTTGTTTTAACCTTTTTGATTTCTGCCCTTTTTGATTACTGTCATTTTCAGGCATGTAGCTAGTTTTATGGCCATTGCTTGTTTATGAAGGTCAACCCACTTTTTGTCCCATTTCATTTGTCTATTCTCTGATCTGTCCCATTATGGTGAAGGACTAACGGAAACTGGCCTCGTCTCATATTTATCCCGCATTTAAACAGAAAGTCATTAACAGTTTGCCACCACTTAAAACAGTCTTTTGAACTACAAAAATGTTAAATATAAATGGAAACGATTTACCTACTATTTATTGCAGTGCCAATAGTTGTGACACATCTGCTTTTGATAAAACAAATAATAATTTTCAGATTTGTTTTTCCTGGTGAGGTTTGAGTTGCAGGTCTTGTGTGTGATTCTGCTGGGCTAAAAAGTACTCGGTCCTGTCGTCACCTGGCTGTGTTTCATCGTGCTGACCCTCATCTTTGCCAAGGGTGCCAATGATTATGGGGCTGAAACAAACTTGTTCTCATTGATACCTACTCTTTTAAAAAGTAGAGTTTTAATAGTCGAGTCTGCCCAAATAAAAATGTACTGTGAAGTTTGACAGTAGCACCATGAAGTGGCCAAATTAAAAACCAAAATTCATAGTACAACTGTGAAATAAGTCATGGTCAGTTCATAGTCCACCAAGTTTACAGTTGTACTATGAAACTTGACAGTAGAACCATGAAGTGGCCAAATTACCAGCAAATATTCATAGTAGAACTGTGAACTTCACGGTCAAAGTGTGAAAGTTCACATTAAAACTGTCAAGCAAGTCACAGTTTTACTATGAAAATTCACAGTACATTTTTGCCTGGGTGGTAAAATCCGTCTTGGACTTGTTTCTTATTCTAGTTCGGGCTTGTTCAGGTGTCATTGTGTTTATTTGTTTTCTAATTTATTTCATTTCAAATAAAGCTTTGTCTATATCTTGTGCCAGTTTACTTAACGATTGGTGGATCTTTGGTTCGGTCTCAAACTGCGTACTAGTGTACCAAGTAGTGTGTAAAAACAGCACCACCGTGCTGTACTAACGTGACAAGACGAGAGTTCATGAGTGCGTGATTTGAGACACAGCCAACTGTGTTTACACACGCGGATTAGCAATATTTCAGGGCTTATTTGTAAAGTATACACGCAGATTTGTAAAATGCTTTAAAAAAATCTAAGAAGCGCGGTTTAAGGAGAACTTCATGCGGTGTGGACAGCAAGGTTATTTTCAGAGTGATAGTGTGGGCTTGGATAATACAACCCGCCATTCATCAGGAGATGAAGGTAAATACAGTACTTATTATTATTATTTTAATATATTTTATACATTGTATTATGAGATTATATGTGCAGGTGTGCAGCCAACAAATCTATGTCATGTGAATATCTACTAACATCTCTAGATCTAAAGCTTAGGCCTTCCTAAGCTTTACTACAGATCAGTATGTTCTTCTCTAGCATTGTTGTATCTTTTTTGTATTGTTTGGGTCTTGAACTTAACAAAGCTGGTCTTGACTGCATTAAAAGTAGTGTAAAATCAAGCCACTGAACAAGCAGTAAGCCAAACACAAGGACAAGCTCAGGCTTGTCTAAAAAAACATATTGACAAACAGCGTTTTAATGTCAGCCCCCCTCTACATAAAAGTATATTTATATCACTTCATCACGTCCACGGTTTCATTAATAGGCAGCTGATCCTGCAGTTATTACTAAAACAGCGTTCAGTCTTCTGGGAATGCGTTCCTCTGCAGGCACTCTGTGTTGCAACAAGAGCACACACGGTTTGTACGTGCTCCGTGTTTCAGCACTTGGTGGTCCTGTACTGTGAACTTGTGTGGCCTGCCCCATCACAGCCGAGCTGCTGTTGCACCTAGATGTTTCCACTTCACAATAACAGCACTTACAGTTGACCAGGGCAGCTCTAGCTGACTTGTTGGAATGGTGGCATCTAATGACTATGGCCCAGTGAAAGTCACTGAGCTGCTCCGTATGAGTCATTCTGCTACCACTGCTGTGTATTTTTCTAGCCTCACAAGGAAAAACACATCTGAGGAGCAGCGATGCTCTGAAGGAAGGGTTTCAAACATAGAGACAATATGATCTGGGAGCCGTCCTAATGTAGCCCATGCAGTCAGTTGTAAGAATATATGCTCCAAAGCACACACCTTGTTTACTATATAATCACTATGGACGGGACCCTAACCATACATTATTTGCTCTGTACAGAGGTGGCAGAAATACCCAAGTTCACTGTATTCGTAGAGCAAATCAGTCTCCATGGGTCCTAAAATTTACATTTACATTTACAGCATTTAGCAGACGCCCTTACAATTGGTACAGTCTTACAATCCAAGCAATTGTGGGTTAAGAATCTTGCTCAAGGACCCAACAGTGGCAGCTTGGCAGAGGTGAGATTTGAACTCTGGACCTTCTGGTCCAAAGTCCGGTACCTTAACCGCTAGGCTACCACAGTATTGGTTAGTATTGATAGCCAGGAATGGAATCCTGGATGTTAATGGATGTCTCCATTCACAGCAAATGGACCGATGTGTCTCTATTTAAAAGAGTTAACACCTTTGCTCTAAAGACCACTTGGTACTTGATATGGCCAAAGGTATTAAGATGCACCTTCTAATTAGTCATCACTGTTATTTCAGACACTCACTGCTACCAGGCTATGATATGATACGTAGCATACCCTGCTAAAAACAGGCAATACCTGCATATATTATGTTTAGGACTCTGGTATGGTGATCAATCAGCTTTACCAGCAAGACCATCTGAGTTCACCAGCTTGGACCAACACGAACTATGGGTGTGTATGGTCTTATTGATTGGCAGCCAAACCACAACACATGTTGGTCTTGGCTGGTTCACAGACATCAGATCTCCAAAGACAGACAGTGGGAGTCAAATGGGTTGTACTGAAACAATTCAGTGACTCTCCATATGGCACTTTCATAAGTTTCCACCTCCCTAAGAATGTCAGTTCATAAACATCCTGAAATAAAGTCCATAACAAAGTCCATGGTTTGCCGACTTTGATAGAGAACTTAGCTGGCTTGCACAGAGACTGACCTTAACTCAATCAGACACTTTTGAGATGACTTGGAATGCCAACTGTGACCCAGGTCTAATATTAGTTTCCGACCTTCCTTCTTCTGAGAAGAGTAAAATCTGTTCTAGAAACAAAAAAGGGACAAACTCCATACTTATACCAAACATTTATAATTAATTTATTTATTTAGGTGTAATTTGAGTGTCCACAAACTTTTGTCAATAATGTATTTCTCATAAAACATGTTACTTAACTAGGAACAGACACATTTGCTCACCAGTCATTTCTTTTCCAGATTTTGAAGCCAGACAACCAGGGGCGTACACAGCATTTAGAGGGGCACAGCTGTACCCCTCTGCTTGCCAATCAGTCATAGGGGCCCAGCTGTGCACCAAAAATGACTGTTAAACACTAAAGAGATTAAGTGATTTAACACCAAATGGGTGTTACTCTGCCATGGATGAGAAATAAAGAACAAATTAACACTAAAGATTGTTTATTAATTGCATTAACTAAACACATAGCAACGTGGCTGGGGCATGATGGGACATGTAGTACCTGTGAGTGTTCTGTAGTTCTGCTCAGCAATGCAGGATTAAATGGACTTTTTACCGCCGTGATTTGAGTGGGGGCACAGCAACAAGTTCCAGGGGCATATGGGCCCTGCAGACAACAGGTTTGCTAACCAACACATTTCCAAACAAATGCCCAAGCGTTTCAGATTTTGCTCATTTAGAATTTTTCATTAAACACTTTGTGTACATTTTTCAGTCTGGCTTTTAATTGGATGTTTGATACCCACACATGCGGCCTGCATGAAGCAAAACTTGTAGCTCAGAATCATTTTTCCATTACACCAGTCTGTAACAGCAAAACGTTACTAGCGAAGACATCATACATGAGTCACCCATGGCCTGTTCACAACATTGTGAAGCATCTGTTTGTTTTGCTGCTTCTTTACTCATGAATATTACATGCCGTCTCTTCTGTCCCCGACTCTGTCCCGTCAAATTAGTTGGAGTAGGCGGAAAAAAGTGTAGCATCATGGGTATGTGTTGTGGTCTCGGACCCAATTTGCACACTTTTGCGACTTCGGGCCGTTTGAAGTTTGCGCTCATTAAGTCGATCACTTCCTAATTATCACGTGCCTGACGTGTAAAGAGGAAAAGCCACGTTCCGAGGCCAGAGTGTGTATTTGGGTTGGATCGCAGCTCAACAATGGAGCTCTCCTGGGGGGATTGTGTGTTTTAGCCTCTGTGTGTTTGTGTGTGTGTGAGACAGAGACCCACGTTTATAATATATGTTGGGGACCAAATGTCCCCACAAGGATAGAAAGATCTGACATTTTGACATTGTGGGGACATTTTGCTGGTCCCAATGAGGAAAACGTTTTGAAAAACCAAGAGTCACTGAGTTTACAAGGTGTAGCATTAATTAGTTATTAATTAGTAATCGTTGTTAATGGAAAGTCCTTATAAGTATACTGAGACAACTGTTTGTATGTGTATATCTTTACATTTACAGCATTTAGCAGACGCCCTTATCCAGACCGACTTACAATTAGTACAGTCTTACAATCCAAGCAATTGTGTGTTAAGGTTCTTGCTCAAGGAGCCAACAGTGGCAGCTTGGCAGAGGTGGGATTTGAACCCTGGACCTTCTGGTCCATAGTCCAGGACCTTACCCGCTAGGCTACCACAGTCCCTATGTATGTTTTTCTGTGAAGCACCAAATGTCCCTATGATGATAGGAATACTCGATTGCTTCATTATCTTGCTTCTACACTCATTGTTCCTTTTATCCGTTCCACTTGCCATATAGAAGCACTTAGTTCTCCAATTACAGACTGTAGTCCATCTGTCCATCCATTCTCAGCACTGCACTGACACTGACATAGTGGTGGTGTGTTAGTGTGCGTTGTGCTGGTATGAGTGGATCAGACACAGCAGTGCTGCTGGACTTTTTAAAGTGTCACTGCTGGACTGAAAAAAGTCCGCGCACCATATATATTCAGTCACTAGCATCCTGTAGGCAGCGTCCGGTGAGCACTGATGAAGGTGATGAGCTGCGGTCTCCTGATTGTACATCTGGGTGGAGCAACATGGTAGATGTGTGTAATCGAGTGCACAGAGAGTGAACCCAATTGAAAAACTCCAGCAGCACTGCTGTGTCTGATCCACTCGTACCAGCAGAACACACACTAACACACCACCACCACGTCAGTGTATACAGATAGTATCTGGTCCGCGAGGGTCCTGAGCATTACAGAACAGAGTAAAGGAGACAAATAAAATATGCAGAGAAACAGATGGACTACAAACTGTAATTGTAGAACTACAAAGTGCATCCGCATGGTAAGTGGAACCGATAGAATGGACAATGAGTGCAGAAACAAGGAGGAGTAGCTAATAAATGTGTTTTGTGTAACTGATGGAAGCTGTAGATGGCTGATTTGTGTATTGGCGCAAGTAAAAGGCCGTGGAAGTACGCTCATTAACAGGCGTGCTAGTGAAAACAAGCCGTTCACACACACGTAGCAAAACACACTCACACGCAAACACAGAACTTTGATGCTAGGCAGCGTGTCTGAGTGCTTTCAGGAAGGCAGGATGTGTATTAGACTCCCCTAAAAGATCTCGTCGTGTAGTTGTAGACCAGGTGTGGCTTTGTGAATTTGTCTGGGTGTCCTGAAAACAAAAGATGCCACAATGTCTTATTCTTTGTGGAGGATTTTGCTTTGTAAAAATACTACTTCCTAAAATGTTTCTGGAAAGATCTTGAAAGATTGACTTGCTTTCTAAAGGGCTAAACGTGGTGAGAAAAGATTAGCATGTGCTGTGATTTGGACAGAGGCATGCTCGTCAGTCAGCTTTACCAGCAAGACATTAGGAAATGCCGATAACAATAATACCTTGGCAGTGTATATTTTGGGTGTAAAGTATTCAAGAGTTGTTTGAACTCCTCTATGCAGCCTGAATTGGCACCGTGTGTTTTGGGAGGTAATTGAGTGCATTTACGTGCACTTCATAGTCAGATTTCTGCAGTTATCTGATTATTCAAGAGGTCATGTAAACAGCATACTCCGATCTCGAAATCACATTAAGAAATCCCATAAAGGGAGCTGGATTTTACTCCAGTAATCACAGTACTCGTAGCATGCATACAAGTATCCTGATTATAATCAGTGTTCTCAGACTGCGCATGTGCGAATGCCTTCCGCCACGGATGCCAGGTCTGCGTATTCTAAGGTTTTGATGTATTTGGGCTCTTTCCATTCACTTTTTCTTGCTGCATTTGGCAACCCCGGAATTAAACACGCCACAGAATTAAAGGCAGCGAAACGGCAGTCGGAACACTTTGTGGAGACTCTGAAATGCAGTATATACTTGAGAAAATGGATAATTTGATTATATAATACTAAAGTTTGTCACATTTCTGTGAGATCATGTAAACCCGGAGGTTTCTCATTATCTGATTACAGGTACTCGTTTATATAGGATTACTGACAAAATCGGATTTTCTGCAGTTATCAGAATCAAATTAGATTTTTTTGCAGAATGATTCCACTAAGGTTGCTGAGTGTGTTTTTATGTTGGTGCCTTGGCTAGTTTTGTGTCACTGTGAGGTATCAGAACATTTCTAAGTTAGGGTCATTTTGTTGATTGTAATTTCTAAAAAATAAAGTTCTAATAATAATATTAGCTATTTTGTGAGTCTTACTAACACTCACCATGACTGACCAACTTTCTTTATCTTTGCACTCCAAGTTAGAGTCATAAGTGTAACCGAGAGAAAACACACACACACTGCAATCCACAAATCATTTTGTTAAGAAAATGACTATTTATTTTTTAAAAATAAGTTTAAGAAATCCAGTGATATATGTAAATAATCCATAAACTGATTAAAGTGCCAAATAACAGTTATACAAAAGGTAAATCTGTACAGAAAAATACAAAACTGGAATGTGGCTTTGACTAGGCAAGCTAATGGCTTTGTTTTTTCTTGTTTATAATCGCCACCGTGCCACCGTGGGCCTCTTGAATTGGTCTTCATTAACCAAATTTCATCAATAACAATACATACAATAACAAAACAGATTTGGTCTGTCCGACATCACATTTTAGTACACTGTCCTCCGGATTTGATCCATTCAGGACGCTACCAAAAATCCATAGTTCAAAGTAAAAATCCATCAATCCAAATACTTATGCTTACAAAGAATGTGCCCGTTGTCAACTGGATCCAAGTTGGTCCTGTTTGTGACAATCATTGTTTTTTTATTTCAGCAATGCATATAATTTTATTATCAATGCACCTTTTTACTCTTTGGTCATTTTAATGATCTGTTTGGTTTTGGTTCTAAAGCCCTTGGGTCTGTGGATTTGCATTGATCTTATTGACTGCTGCTCTCAGGTCTGTGGATCTCCAGTGACCACACAGACTGATGTCCAGTCAGTTCAAAGGCCACTGAATTTCTTTGTCTCCACCGGCTGTGTCAGCTTGTAAAAGTGTTTCACTTTTAAATCCCTTATCAAAGATAGGTCGCGTGATTTTTTTTACCAGGTCTTTTTTGTCTTTCCAGCGACATCACTGGCAGACGTCTTCAGGTGTATAGATTACCCTTGTTCCACTGGCCAGTATTTTCGGATGTCCTTATTTCCAGTGACCCAGTAAGCTCAGGTCCTTGCGTCTTTGGGTTTTCAGCGACCTCACTGGTTGATGTTCTTTGGTCTTTGGATTTGCACTGACCCCTCTGACTGAAATCCGTAGGTGCTTGGATTTCCTGTGACCCCACTGGCTGACGTTCTCTAAACGTGACGTATTCCAGCCACACACCTGGCTGCTGTCTTTGGGACTTTTGGATTTGCTGTGACCCCATTCACTGACATGCTTGGGTGTTTGGATGTCCAGTGACCCCTTTGGTTGACATCCACAGATGTTTGGAATTCCACTGACCCCATTAGTTGACATCTTCTACTGGCTGGTGTACTCAGAAGGCAACCGTTCTTAAATAGTAAACGATATTGTATTGTTTCAGTCATGCACCTTTTAATCTTTGGTCATTCCAGAAAAGTCTCTTTTCTTTGGCTCTCGCTATTGGACAAAGTCCTCATGTCTGTGGACATTTAGCTTGACCTCACTTATAAATCCATATAGGTCCATTTATTCATAATGTTTGCAGTTATGGAGCTTTTGGCTCCACAAGTCCACGTTTTGACATCGTTTTAGATTGAGTCTTGCACCTTTCAGTCTTTGGTCATGTTGCTATTGGTATTGGCTGCTGTCCTCAGGTCTTTGGCTTTCTAGTGTCCCCATTGGCTAAGGCAGCGTGACCTCACTTTATCTTGGCAGGTTTCAGCTCTTTTACTTGCATGTGTAGTGTTTTGTGGACGGCCAGAGTCCGGGACTGACAGAAACCTTTCCCGCACTCCTGGCATTTGAAAGGCTTCTCTTTAGAGTGAATGTACCTGCGGAAAGAGAGAGACGGAGGTCTGTTAATGGACTGTGTAATAATCATGCCAAGTAAGTGCTTGCTAACTGACTAATGCTAATTAAATGCAACCAATTTAGAGTGTGAGTTTACATGTAAACTTGTTACACCAAAAAAAGGTCTAGGAAAAGTATATATTGTGGTCTGACGATAAATTATGATAGAAATGGCCATTATATCTAAACACACTTTTTAATTTCTGATGGTATATAGCAGAAATGAAAAAGCATGTTTTTTTTGGTGGAATTTATCATACAGTCTCAAACTCTGTCATCATATAGCAGTAATGTTCCTACCGGTGGTCTCTGAGATGATCTTGCCTCCTGAAGGCCTTGTGGCAGATGTCACACGTGTAAGGCCTCTCGTCCGTATGTGTGCGCTCGTGAATCAGCAGGTTGTACGACTTGGTAAAATGGCGACCGCAGAATTTGCACACAAATTCCTTCTTGGTTTTGGATGGTAGTCGGCCTCGGCTCGGCTTCCGCTCGGGCGACGCCAGCTTGGCCACGTCGAGTAGGCATCCTAGGGAGGGCGCGTTCGTGTGGCTTCCACCTCCTACGTTGATGCTCAGATCCTCAGCCTTCAGCGGCTCCTCCTGAGTGGCGGCGGCGGCCAAGTTGGCGAAATCGAAACGCGGCTTGCTCTTGGTTTCCTGTTTGGCCGGATGCACAAGTTGAGGGAGGAGCGGGATGGAGGGGAGAGGGAAGCGAGAGAAGGTGCAGCGGGGTAGAAACGGAGGGTATCCCAGCGTCCAGTGGTGCAAGTGCACGGCGTGAAGCGCACTGAAGCTGTAGATGCCGGGCATTTGATCGGCGGGGAGGTGGAAGCCATTGGACGTTTGAAGGAGGGAGTAATTGGCCAGTTGGAGGGATGGGTGGAGAGGTACAGGAGCAGGAAGTGTTTTACTACCCATGATTCCTAGGCTGATCAATCAAGGGGTAAATACGCGGTGGGTGTGTCCTGAAAAACAGAAGACATGTAATCAGGTGTTTGGTTTATAGGCAATGGAATAAAAGTTTTAAGAAAGTAAGCTGTAAAATCTGATTCCTCCACTGTGTGTAAAGTAACAGGAATTTGAGGTCAACTAGTAAGTCATACATGCTAAGGCTCGTGGAATTGTGTCCTAAACCACACGCTTGGTTACTAAACTGCGTGTCAAAATAGTAGCTACGCCGCAGACGTTCATGTTTCCCATGGGTTGCCACGGAAATGTGCAAAAGAGCATGGATTCCCAGTAAACAACGTGTCAAACGACAATATAGGTATAATCATTATCTGGCATTTTGCAAATCGTATTCCAAGCCACATGCTAATTTACTGTAAATCGTTTGTCAACTATGCCACATAATGCCTCGTTTCTCATGGGTCTCCCTACCTCTGACACAGATCATGTGTGAAATGGCCAGATAGTATTTAATCAGACCGGCATCGCTGGAAAAAAGTCACAGAGCGAAATTTCAAACTACATTACTGTGACTGAAAGGCTAGCTGTGCCACACAAGGATGGATCCCCATGGAAATGTGACACACGAGCAGACATCCATGCTAAATATACATATAGGTCAGGCAGCTATTATCAGGGAGCAACATAATAATTTACTTTAAATAGTTTGTCTAACTATGCAACAAACATCTTTCTCACGGGTGTCTGGTTGTCACAGAAATGTGTAGAACTAGGAAAGTGCCAAAATGTGGTATATGTCAATCGGACAGCCAAAAATGGGGAATTTGTGGGTTATGTCGAAAGCCACATACAGTTTGACTGTAAATAATGTGACAAAAATAGTAGGTACGTCCCAAAATATAATGGTTCTGGTGGATGATTGCACAAATGTGAAAAACTAGTAAACGCCTGCCAAGTAGTAGGTGAAAAATTCGTATAAAACTACCTGCTTAACATCATGCCACTACAGCTCTGAACCATTAAATCATGGACTCCACAAGACCTCTGAAGGTGTCCTGTAGTCAATGACACACACTTCTGTAGCATGTCCTGTAAATTGTGAGGTGGGGACTCTATGGATCAACCTTGCTTGTCCAGCACATCCCACATTTGCTCGATCAGATTGATATCCGGGGAATTTAGAGGCCATGGCAACACTGAACACTTTGTCATGTTCCTGAACAACTATTGCTGAAAGAGGTGACTGCCATTGGGAATACCATTGCCAGATTTGGTGCACCCAAGGAGGATGGGTCCCTTTTTGAGTCTTGGTCCTCCCCAAGTTTCTTCCTCATAACATTTAGGGAGTTTTTCCTTGCCGCTGTCGCCCTAGGCTTGCTCAATTTGCGATCTAAAATTGTAAAGCTGTTTTGAGATGATGCTCCATTGTAAAAAGCGCTTGATGGACAAATTTGACTGGACTTGATCTGCACCACAGTTTGAGTAGGGGATATGTTTGAAAGGAACATCCACATGAACATCAAGAGCCAACAGCTTCAACGCTATTCGCTTCACCTGTCAGTGGTTTTCATTTTGTGGCAGCATGTCACTGGAAACGTCCACATACCAAACCGCGTGCCAAACTCAGTGGCTGCACGGCAAAAATGCGCGACCGTGTTTGAAATCACGTGCTGACCTACTCCTGGTAGATATGCTTCCATGCGTCATGTCAACCACATTCTTGCATACTAAATAGAATACGAGCAAACATAATTGGCAGGAAACTTATTAAATATGCGGAAACCTTTTAACCGTCCTTCGAGTCTCGATTCTGAATGACTCCATGGCCTTTATGACCTCAAACGAGTGGTTTGTCATTTTAAGGTAGCTTGCTAATTGAAGCTTATCCAAGTCTTAGCAGTTATAGACATGTTGGTTTCTGAGTGGTTTAACGTCCAGCCTTGGGCTGTAACAACATGCACGCGCACACAAAACTTCAAAACATAAACTGCTTGTTGAGCAAAACAAGATTGTGTCTAACATGGTGGTACTGTCAAAGCATTTGTGTGTTTGTGTGTGACACAGAGCTGGCAGACTCAGGCATGTGTGTGTGCGTGCGTCGGGAGGTCCAAGTTTATATATCACCGTGAGAACCTTGTGGGTTCATTTTGCTGGTTCATATTTTTAAATACAAAAACTGACTTTCTCTTTAAATAATACAAGAGCTAAAAGCTTTGCTTTAGGTTACTGGGGTTAAGGTTTGGTGTATTAATTAATTAGCTGTAGTACAATGATTGTCAATTGAAAGTCCTCAGCCTGATAGAAAGACAACTGTATGTGTGTCTTGTCTTGCTATACTTGTGAGGACCAAATGTCCCTGCTTTAGATTACTGAGGTTAAGGTTAGGGGTAGGTGTAATTAATTAGCTGCAGTAGTCCTACATTTTCATTCATGCCAGTGGAAAGTCCTCACAAGGATAGCAAGACAAATATGTGTGTGTATGTGTATGTGTATGTGTGTGTGTGTGTGTGTGTGTGTGTGTGTGTGTGTTTTGGCATAGGCATTTTGTGCCCTGGGCATGAGAGTTGACAGACAGCGAAAGACAACCGAGCGAGTAACATACCTGCAACGGGTGTTAAATCTGGCCAGATACATACAGACACAAAGCACAATAACACTTCTTTGTTTCACTCCTGCCTCGTGATTGACAAACACTCAACCCCTCCTCCCCTTCGACAACACACACATACATACCGACTCAGGCTTGTTTACTGGATCTCAAGGTTCATTGAAGCTTTTCCTCATTTCTGGCTTGTTATTTGAAATCCAACACCCTGTGAATTTATTGAGTTATAAGTTCCCTGTGTAGATTTTACAGTTTCATTTTTGTTTATAGAGACAGGATTTGAATTACGTTTTGGAGGGAAAAAGCTGTAAGGTGGCCAACTGTTTTCAAAATGCACAAGGCAGGCTTTTCACACCTTTTAAACTGAAGGAAATGTCCAGTGACCTATATTGGGTGTTCAAATGCATTATATAGTATCACATAAGCAGTATTAATAAGGCAATATTCTATAGCGTTAGTGCACAACATGGGGTACAAGAGCTTGTTAAATCACTAAGCAGTATTATTGTGGAATTCCAGTGCTGCTGATTCCCATTTGAAAATCACTACATGGGTTGTATGAATCATTATTTCCTAACCTAATGAATAAATACATAGAGAAAACGTGTAGTTGTTTAATATCCTGCTTACGTATTTTTCTTTAGCCTTTTTGTTGTTGTCCTATTGTTACTATTAATTGGTTTTCCAAGCTGTGTGGAGAGCCGCGTTTAAAAAACGGACAAATTTTCGTTGCACGGCGCAACTTTGCGAAGAAAAAAATAAATGCTTAAATAATGAACGATGAAAGGCGTTACACACTGAAGCTCAGAACGGGCTGTTGATCCTACGAGGAAATAAAAAGTGAAATAGCTCTAATTAGGCTCCCTAAAGCTCAAAGCTCCCCCAGGGATTTGGGGCGCTCTGATCACAGTGCAGAAGTAATTGACTTCTACTCGCAGGGTCATTACAGGAGATCAGCACCAGGCTTGTACCCTTTAACCCTTTTAAGTAATCGGAGGCTACACCCAAGCACCCTTAAGCCTTTAAACAGAACGCCTCAACCGACAATGAGGTGGCAGTCAGAACGGAAAGGCACAAGTTAACCGTGATTTAATCGCACCTTGCACTCCATGTTCATTCTTCCACCTGTCTTTTTAGGTTCAAACTCGCACGGAATTATGGACACGTGCTAATTAGTCAGATTTATACACATTCATATCACAGACAGGATTTTTTTCTACCCGTAGTGCCCAGAGGAATCTTTGTCAGGGTCACAGTTCGCGGCCTAAACGCTAATCTTGGGGAAGGCGATGAAAAGGTTATCAGAGGTTAATTGCAGATTGAATCGTTGCCCATATTGGAAGAACAGTCTCAAATTTATAGTGAAGTGCGTAATATTGCACTTGGAGTGCACTCTATTGGGAATCAGGGCCATTAATCAGGCCCTACGAAATACACTTATGTGAACTAGGGAACTGAATCCTAACCGGCACACTGTTGGACTTCGAATGCAACAAATTGAGCTAAGAAGTGCAAAATATATTGGATCTACAGTGCTCTGCATTACATATTGAAGCCATTCACACCATGTGTAGGGCATTAATAGAGGCAAAAAGACAAACATCAAATGTATTTGTATAGCGTATACAGTACATTGTGTAGCGCATGTAAGGAGGCATCTGAACTACAGCTCTACTTGCCTGCCACAGTGACCCAGGCTAATTTTGAGAAATTTTTCAGTGTCCTTCTGATCATTAAATGACTCCTCACTTTTTATTTAATCCTGTAAATGTAGACTGAATGCTCCAAGCCTAAAGGTCATTGGTGTCAGGGTGTTTTAGAGAAAAATGGTGTGAACAGTGACCCATCACGGCTTAAAAACATTGCGGGAGAGAGGAGTTAAACTGGATGTGTATTAAACGACTTCACCTATAATTTTGAGCTTCGAATGTGTAAAATGCTGGGTGTTTGAAGTCCATCTGGCAGCTGTTATCAGCCTGAGTAGCATACGCAAAGGTTCTTTGGATAGTTAACATTTATCCGTTAGGCCATTGTTTCATGAATGATACAGACGTTCGGTGATGCTGCAAACGATCCCAAATGGTTCTACTTGGATATTTTCTGTCTACAGGGCTTAAAATCAAGATTTAAGGCTCGCCCCAGACGGACAAACCCAAACCTTTAGGGCGATAGGTGCAAAATGGTGTGTAGGCTGCTAACTACCAGTTTTAATGCAAGCATGTAGTTACGCCAACATAAATGGTGAATGAAATGATTAAGTTATCAAGATGTATTGGATGGGTGAATAAAATAGGCCTACTTATGATTTTCTTGCTGTTGATTAATCTAAAGTGGATCATAAATAATCAGGTAGTTATGGAAGTGATTACAGGTATAATCACGTGGTATATCAGGTAAAGAAATAGTATTTTTCATCAAACTAATCTGTGGGATCTCATTGTTTACTGAAAAACAACTATATACTATATGCATGTTAAGTTAAATTAATCGTGTGAATTGTTCCTGGCCATTTGTGATAGTTAACTGTCTATCTGAGGCGATGTCGTTAACTGTCTGAGGCGATGTCGCTCAACGTTAGCCCATAACACACACACGCCTCGCGCCCTTCAGCACTGACACGAGGTAGCCTTCTATTTTCACACACAAACCTACTTTGTAACCTAGGACACTATTTACTGTTGATATAAGTTATTTTTAGGGAACTGTTTATATAACTAGTGCTCTAGCCTGCGGTTTTGAACTGTTTGTCCCGCAGTAAAAGTGATGCGCGCGCCAGGCACTTGCCCCCGCGCGCGAGACATCTCGAGGTCGGCGTGTGGTAAATCTGAAAAACCGTTAAACCCCAACTATGTTTCATTTCACAACGGCAAGTAATGGTTTAAATTCGATTTTCTTCGATGCGTAAACAATTAGGGGTCGTTAAGAGCATATTTTGATGGATGGGTGAAATGTTTATGGAGGAGCAATACATTATTTGACGTATTTCTTCAAGACTTCGCGCCAGTTACACAACTTATGCTAATGGTAACGCGTTAGCTAATATACACGGTTTTATTTAACGAAAAAAAAAAACACTTCCCACATTTGGAAACGTTTCGTATTTGCACCTGCAGCATTAAGTTAATGCTACTTTCAAATTTTCAAAAGTTAAAACCCCACTATTGGACCAGCAAGCCTGTATCTGAAGGTACATTTAGCCTACGTACATGCACCTGTACACAAGCTTTCTATGTAGGCTACTGAAATAGATGGATTAAATATTTCTGGGTTATTTCTGGGTTTTTTCTTGGTGTATTTTGCGCATAATTAAAACTGGCTATTAAACATTTTAGGAATAGCATATGGATGCTGATAAAAATAAAGGTGGGAGAAGAGGTTCGGTAGAACAATGCTTTTGTTTAGAAGAACTGTTTTTAGATCCTCAGAACCTCCTAATGGATAAAAACAACCCTTTTGTTTGCTTGGTTGAAGAAGTGAAGAATCCCATCCAAATCAGTGCCGACCATAAATGGGTATCACGAATCGAAATGTTTATTATTTAACCAAGGATGGATCTCAAACAGTTTTTACACCTTTGTGTAAGCTGTTATTGGTTTACTTTAACGATTTTTACTCTAAAGACATTTATCCATCCGTCATAAGCATTTTGTACATCACTACAGTGTGTGTAAGACATAATTATACGATCAAGTAGCATTTAATTTGAATACAGACTAAATAACTGACTCGTATAACTAAAATAACTCGAATTCAAATTGAATCATTTATTACAATGTCCCAAAACTTGTAGTGCAAATGTTTTTTATCTATTTATTTTTAGCATGATGCACACAGATGAGCACCATCATTTAAATTAGCTTTTAGCTGATCATAGAAATATTTATAGTAAAAAATGTATGGACCCCAAATTTATGAAGTCTAGTTTATGTGCCATATGATTATTTCTGGTGAGTTAAATCTGGTTCATTTGCCACAGTGGTTAAGAAGATGGGAAACCGTGTAGCATTAATGCAGCCTGCTCAGTTTCTTGCAAATACGAATTCGTTTCTAGCAATGGAACACAAACGAAATTTATTTATTATGGCCTAAGTGGGTTCGTCAGATTGAGTACAGGATAAATACATTCAGAGGTATGGACTATACAGTACTGGAACTGGTCACATTATCAACTTGTGAATATTTTTGAACGAAAAGAGAAAAAACAAACAAGTATTAATGCATTAATCATGTTAACTCATGACTAATGGTACTCTCTGAAATCTATTATTATTATTTGTATTATTATTATTATAGGAACCCAAGCCCAGTCTCAAACACTTGACCCGCGAAACAGCTGGATGACTTGTGCAAGTTGCAAGCAAGCTGAACGGTGTACGAACTCGCGCTGTCTTTACCATCAACCCAACCCGCCGATATTAGATTAAACGATTTATGCTCCATGAGTTAAAACACGCAGCGTGTCAAAGACCCCCCGCGCACAGACACGAGACACGGTGCAGCTTAAACGTACAAAACATAAAGATAAAAAGGAAAACAATAAATTACCCGCTGGAGGTGCGACGGGACGATCCGGCTTGCTTTGCAGAAAAGTTTAGTCTTCCCACGCAAAGAAAGTTGCATGCAGTCTTCAGCGAGTTCACACACACACACATCCACACACGCACACGCACACACACTGTACGCAGACGGAACACAAAGCGCAGCCGCTCCACACAGCTGTTACTGCAGGATTAAACTTTCTCTCCGTCTCTGCTTCTCTTTTCTCTCCCTCTCTCTCTCTTTCTCTGTACTGCGGTCCCAAAACCCACACCGCCTCTTTATTGTAACCAAACCCTCCCGCGTCATATGGCCAAACCCACCACACACACACTACACTACACTACACTACACATAACACACAAAGAGAGTGCGGGGCAGCAGAAAGTTTTATACACTTTCGCAGCGCAGCTGAACACCAGAGGCATGAAACCGTGTAACACACACACATATACATGCGATTTCCTCAGCTTGCAGCCCAACTTCGGGACTTATGGGACTTAACACTTATAAATAGCAGAGTTAAAATGAAATAACATGCAGTGGAGGGAAGTCCAGAGCGCCAAAAATGCCTCACTTAATAAACGTGGCATGCAACTCTATATTGGAGATGAATTAATACAGCTATTAAAACTCGTTCAGAAATACCTGTGATTTAATACAGATTTCCTATTATCTATCAGATTAAAATAGGAAGTGTATTAGACAAATGAAATACAATAGTACCAACTGGAAGACACGCATAGACAAAAACGTAAAACAAAAAGAAAGAACCACTATCATTTGTAACGGTTCAGTGGCTCCTGACTTGCACCCTTCATGCTCCTGAATCTACCCCTTTTTTTAGGTTGGTTGTAGTTACAGAATAGTAGTTTACTTAATAACATGCATTAAAACGAATAAATAAACCGGGATGCTAAGGGATTTAAATGTAGCTATTATTATTATTATTATTATTCAAACATTATTATTTTATTATAACAAATTAGAGCAACAAAACATAGTAATAATAATAGAGTAATAACGAGCAACATAATAATAATACTAATTATTGTTATTATTATTAACAGTAATTCATAACTTCAATAATGGTAATAATTAATTAATTAATAAAGATAACAATAACAACAACAACAATACTACTACTACTACTACTACTACTACTAATAATAATAATAATAATAACAACAATAATAATAATAATTATTATTATTATAATACTACTACTACTACTACTACTACTACTACTACTACTACTACTAATAATAATAATAATAATAATACTAAGAAGAAGAAGAAAAATAATAATAATAAGAATAATAATAATAAGAAGAAGAATAATACATTTTTAGGTACTGGGTACACCTTTAACCTCTGACTTTGCATTTAACCCCAAGCTGAGAGACCCAAATTAAATTACCGCCAGCCTTTACCAGCCGAAAGTGTGAAAGTTTCGTTTTTTGTAAGCCGGAGCTCCTGTGTGAGGCGCGCGCACAAATCAAAGCTCGCCTAGCGCCCATTAAGCCAAATATACAACTGTCACTTTGAACTTAAGCGCCTAATTCCAGCCCTTCCCAAAAGGAAAGAGCTAAAACGCCATTATTCAATTTGTCATGCTTTTAAGGTTTTTTGTTACACCATAAAGCAGACGCTCGTGATGCTGCGCGTGTGTACTTTACTGATGCGTGGACTGCAAGGCATGAAAAGCATATGCACTTCTGCATAATCATAAGCATTGTTCCGTTTCATTTGTGTGTGTGTGTGTGTGAAACCGAATAAGCTGTTCCGTGGGATTTGAATATTCACCATTGCTGCGTGTGCGTGCGCGCGCGTGTTTAAGCTTCAGACATCAAACATGTAAAACGTAAGTCCTGCTGCAGTGTGGAGAAGGTGAGCGCTCAGCGCTCTGAGCTCGGAGGTGCAGCAGCGGTTGTGTCGGTGTGGAAAACCCTGCCGGTGAGTAAAAAGCGCTCAAAATACGCCACCTAGTGGAGACAAACTTTATACTTCACCCATCATTTTCTTCATGACGTGCCTCAAGATTAACAGTTGAGATTATTCATAAAATGTGGGTTAGCCAAAAATCATACCTTTTATCTCATACGGTTTTCTTTCTAAATAAAATGAAAAGGATTCTCACGATTTAATATTTGATTTCAGCCACATTGGTAATACTAAACTAGATATATGACTTCATTTTCAGCAGTCAGATCGGTATGTGTGCAGTTTTCATGTCAATCCAACTTGAGTGTATATGACGTTTGCCAGGAATTAAGCTCAGGTCTAACGTTCTTTCGCGCATGCGTGACCTGTTCAGACAAGTGCTGAGTATGCTGCATAACCTAATGTGTTATTGATTACACAATCAGTTCTTATCTAATACGAGTCCCTGCATTTTTACAGCTGTTTAACTGATGCTAAGTGTATGATTTCTGGCATTCAGATTATAGACTATGCTGGACACGGGTTAGCATGGTGAGCACTTTGACCACTCTGATCTGTGTGTGGTTTTAATGTTTTGACTGATCGGTGCATATTTCTGTTCACAAACAAGCACTTGGCAGAACAGGCAATTTCATGCCCAGAATGCACAACAACTATCAAAACAGAGAAAATGTGTCAAATTGTATTGAAACTCTAGTGGGTGTTTCATCTAACTGTAAAACACTGGCAACCATGAGCATATTAATAGATCCACTCTTTCATATGTATCAATATTAGCAAAGATTTGCTTGCCCTGCAGTTTTAGTACTAAATTTTTTTTGGTTGGTTATATTAAACAGTTGATCATTAATAATTTAACATGGGTCCTAATCACAAATCATTGGTCACAAATGAAGCTAGAGCTAAGAAAATGCACTCCTGAGACCTGTGACACCATTTACCCACCCCTGCTCAGTGAACTGTTGGGTGGAAAAGCTGGAAACGGGAAATTTTCTTACATCTTGTACATAAAGATAAAATATATACGTGCAAGGTCTTCCAAAATATCTTGTCTCGTTTTTTTTCCTCTTAAAATATGAATCGCTAGTTGGCGATCTACCACCTGATGCAGACTATCACACACCTGAAACTAAGCTCTTAAATAGAACAGATGTGGCAGATATCTACAGGTAGAGATCTTCCATGTGCAGTATTATAAAAGATTGAGAAGATCTGCTCCAAAAAAAGCAAAACATCATGCAGGCTGTCAGAAAACACATAGCTGGTCTTCGTCAGGTCAGCTGCAGCTATTCTGAAATCTGCAAGACTCTAAATGCACAGCAAATCCCCATTTCACTATCAGCTATTAAGAGAATTGGGTAGCTCCTTGCAACAGCATCTGATGTTGCAAGAAAAAAGGGTCTGGAAAGCACAAAGGCTGTTCAAGCTGAAATAAACTTGAAGAGTTTGAAAAAAGTCTTCAAAAACAGCTGAATTCTATACATTAGCCAAGTCTATATTGAGAAGAACAATACAGATGATTGTCTAATGAGATAGTGTCTAGAAGTTGTGTTTAAAAAGCCATTGCTGTCTAAGAAAACTTCAAGGACAGCATGAAGTTTCTGGCAAATATACAAACATTGGTTCAGAATGGTTTCGCAGAGTTGTGTGGAAAGATTAAACATGATTTGAATTGCATGCTGATGGTCCAGAGAAGTGTCTTCGAAAAAAAGAAAAAAATTGACAACAAGAAATCTACGATATATAGACAGAAGTTTGTGGACCCCCTCCCCAAATTACATCCAGAAAATGGGTATTATTATGCAGTTTGCTGCTACAGCAGCCTTTGTTCTTCAAAAAGGGCTTTTCTACTAGATTTTGGAACATGACTGCGAGGTTAGACGTGTGATGTTAAGCTCACTTGTGGCATTCCAGTGCATTTTCAAGGTGTCTGATGGAGTTGAGGTTCTGTGCAACCAGTTGGCAGACCGATTCTCTGTGGGTTTTGTTTAGGGACAGCAGGACAAAGTCTGATGAACTGGATTGTTGGAAGCAGAAACCTTTAAATGTGTCATACTGAGAGTCACTGGGGTATCAAGCCATTCTACTGCCACTATAATGTGAATGTGTTACAAGGAAGTGTTATAGCAGTGTTATTCAGCAGTGTGAACTAGCAGAGCTCAATAATGAGAAGGGTTGTCCACAAACCTTTGTCTATATAGCATATCTGTCAAAGAAATTGTAAGTACTTGGTGTTCTTGGGCTGCATAATTGTTCTAATCTACTTCGTACCGAATATTCTCTGTTGCTGAACAATGTGGATAGAATGTTGTGGCTTGATTGATCCATTCCTGGGAGTATTTAGCTGTGATGGTATTCAGCTGTTTGTCTCTAGAACCATTAATCATTATAACCAAGTTTTAGCTTTGGTTGTTATCAATTCAGTTTGTGATTTATAGAATTGTTTGCCTAGTAGCCATTAGAGTCGAGTGTAACACTTTTGTATTTGTAGATCTTTAGCATTTGCAAACTGAGCTCTAGAAATGCATTGTTTTGCTGATAATTGGGACTGGGTGAGCAATTAATAGACAATTTCAGGAATTGTTTTCACTGATAGCATTTTGTGATTAAAAAAAGAGTAAAATATTGGTTCACATAGTGTACTGTTACACCAGCTATGTGAAGAGTATGAAAATGCATCAATAAAAACCAATCATGTATTACGTTAACCAAAAGTACAGTAATATATTGTACTGAAATGTAAGTTATGTGATTGGTCGAGGTAAGATGTGAGCATAGGCACAGCTTTTTACTACTTCTTATAGTAATAATAATAACAGTTATATGAAATAGTGGTATGTGGTTGCACTTATGACGTACGTTTATTTATTAATATGCTAAATGAACAATAGCCCAAGAATGCTCCCACTAATGCCTCTAAAGACACCGCCCACGCGTTTGGTGTGTCTGCTCTCTGTGGTGCAGAGGTGATCTTTATTTAAATAAATATACAAATGATAAATGAGCTATATTATCATCCAGACCATTAGAATCATCCAGTTACACCTTAAAAACACACCCACCACCAGAGTCCTGTACTGTACAGAACGATACCAAACTGTGTTTTCCAAGAAAGTGTTTTTGTACATTTGTGTAGCTAACAGTGTGTGGTGTCACAAACCAGAAAACCATGCCAGTAAGATCACTCTCACAACCCATTGTAAACCAGCAGCATCTTCACCTATGGCTTATGCATCTGCTACATTAGCCTCATAGCTCTTGTGCAAAAATAAAGGAATTTAAGATATCAAACATTGTTCGAAACCCTACATGGATCAAACCTATGGCTTTCAGTTTTTCAGAGCCTCCACATATGTCTGAATCCCCACAGGATGCCCTCCTCCCAACTAATGCTAGCTCCCCTAAAAGTATGCAGTATAAACACATAAACACAATATATACACAATACAAACCACTCCACTGACAAAACAGCCATATTATTTACTAAATGCAGAAATAAAAGGATCCACAATTTTGTATACATTAAATACAAACAGAAAAGAGTTTTAAATGACATATAAATGTAAAACTAAAAAAGCCGTTCTCTTTATTCCTCCCCAGCAGTTCCTCTGTTCCTTCACATCCACCCAGGGGGGCCCAACCCACAGTTTAAATAACATTGGCCTAAACGAAAACTGAACATATTAGTCGCAGGCCCATTTGTCAGTTCTAAGACTGGCAAGTTCATATGCGTGCTTCGTTTTGGTCAAAAATAGAACAAACATGTTTCCTGAACATGTGAGATACGAAATGTTAGTTGCATGGTTTTTGTTACTGGACCGCTCTTTCCACTTTTTTTTTTCTGTGAGAGTGGAGGTAATTGTGGAAATTACCAGAAAACATGATACAGGCAACAATAACTTGAACAGTTTATTAAATTGTAATTGGAGAAGCGTTCACAGACACAGAGGCAAAGACAGAGTGAGAGAGCGAGCATACATCTAGCTCAAACTTGCTCTGTTGATCTTATAAGAAAATCCCACACTGAGAGCGCGAGCGCGATGACCTCGGGGAATTAATCAGGCGCGGAAGCCACACGCCCTCCCTGAGCTGCATATAATAAAAAACAGTGGCAAGACATCATTTACATTTCTGAAAGGCAGAGAAAACATACCGTGAAGTATGGGCTTGAATTTGAGAGCAAGTCTCTTCCTTGCACCATTTTTAAACGATTTGAAAACAAAATAAATGTTTATCAAATCACTTAATATATTTCATAACCACTGTTTGAATCACTTTGGTGAATCCAAACACTGTGGCCACAGAAAACATAACATTTAGAGCTGTGTGTGAGACTCAAGCTGCTGCACGGATAACAGGCTTTTTAATAACGGGTCCTGCTATGCTTATAACTAGAGCGCTGCCGGCATTGATTTTGATAATACTGTAACTTACTAGATGACATTCTTTTCCTTTATTGTCATCTTTACCATTTATCTTGTAATTGATGGATTGAGTAATCTCACTGATCACTTATTAGGTACTCTTCATTCTTTCTACACTCATTGTCCATGTTATCAGTTCCACTTATCATATAGATGCACTTTGTAGTTCTCCAATTACAGACTGTACAGACATCTGTTTCTCTTTGTTATTCACCATTACTCTGTTTTCTAATGGTCACGACCCCCACAGGACCACCACAGATGAGGTACTGTTTGGGTGGGTCCAGCAGTGACACTGAGGTGTTTAAAAAAACCTGCGTCTGATCCACTCACACCAGCACAACACACATTAACACAGCACCACGACCACGCCAGTGTCCTTGAAGCGCTGAGAATGATCCACTAACCAAAGTACCTGATCTGTGGTGGTGCTGTTGGGGTCTTGACCATTAGAGAACAGATTGAAGGGTATTAAATGTGTAGAGAAACAGATGGACTACAGTCTGTAATTGTAGAACTATGTGGTAAGTGGAACTGATAAAATGGACAATGAGTGTAGAAACAAGGATGGGTACATAATAAAGTGATCAGTAAACATATATGTTTTTGTATAGATACTGACAGACATACCTGTACCTCTCATACACTGATTCGTACAGTGTTTTGTAAGTTCATGTACCCTTGGTCAACTTTCATGATTTGTTGAAAGTAAAAGACAGTATTCCAACTATTTTCGCATAGCCAGTCACAGCTTACATTAACATGGCTCATATCTGCTTTGTAGCACTGTCGCTTCACAGCAAGAAGGTCCTGGGTTTGATCCCAGGGCGAAGCGACGTGGGTCTTTCTCTGAGGAGTCTGCATGTCCTCCCCATGTCCACGTGGGTTTACTGTGGTTGCTCCGGTTTCTTCCCACAGCCTAAAGACATGCCTCAAGTTAATTGATTACGCTAAATTGGCCCCAACCTGAGTGTATATGACTAGTTTTGATAACCTTGAGTGTTGATGTAAACTTGTCCGTCATTGAATGGCCCTTGATGCTGAAGAGCGACGTTAAATAAACAAACAAAATACCAGTTTTGTATCTGGACATTGGCAGGATTTACACGTTTCACTGAAATGCGTCCTCCATGTCATCGGATGATGTTCGAACCTACTTTCCCATGTAAAAAGCACAAGAGCACACATGACTTCAGTTTTACTTCCTAAAACCTGTAAACATGGTTTCTCACCGGCTATTGTAAGTGTATTATATGCTGTAGAAACCACCTATAACAGGCTCTGCTTCGGTTCGATGCTTTGGTTGGCAGCTGCTGTAATTTTTGTCGTGGTCAACACTCATACTACCCAGGGAACGTTTTGGATATGAGAGAGAAGTCGGGACTGGTAGGAAAGAATTGTGGCTGGTTTCCCAGATGTAGAATACCTGTCATTCTTTTGTGTGTGATGCCACACATTCAACTTAAATTGTGGGAAAGTGCGGCCACTGACTCAACTGTGTTCGGCCATACAGGAGGAAAATCCAGTCGTAGTAACTCTGTGGTATCCTGCTACAGGTGCAGTGGTTTATCCCACATTTTGCTCTCAGCAAAGCTGCGTTATGCATATGTATCTTTGTTTTGAGCATCAGAACTGCTCCTACACCTGTATATTATGTTGCCAGAAGGGTAAATGAGTACAGTTGGGGGTTAAATCTTCCATTTTGCATGGCATTTTTGCATGGCAAGGGAAGTCTTTCCTGAATATTATTATTGCTAACAAAAATCAAGGTAGTGTCACTGTACAAGAACATAATGTGGACCAGTACAAACTTGAATGCCAAGGACCTAACGTTTTGGTGTTTTAGATTGTCCTGTGCTGATACAGTTTGGACTGAATTGCCTCTGAAAGGCATTTTGAGGAAAAAGGCATCTTCTATATGGTATATAGTAAAAATAATGACACTGTTATATAGTTTTATTGTTTTAACAGAGACATTGACCAAATATGCCAATGTCCCAATGTTTGTATTTTGATAACCATTTATTGGCCAGTTTCACACAAACCTCACACGGTATTCATTTGGTTGTAAAACTTCACTCACACACACACACATTATCTACTCATATTTCTGTTATGTCTTATGACTGTTATTTGAGTCTTTTATGATTTTGATTATAAAAAAACGAAGCATGTTTATAAAATCTTCTATGACAGGTATTGCAGGTGTAATCAGGGTTTGGACATAAAATGTATTTTTACCAGTTGTTGTTTTAATTTCTAAATGTTGTTATGGTTATGCATTTGGTTATGTAAAATATGAAAACTATAACCACATAACAGCACTACAGTTTTGTTGGCGTTTCCCTAGTGATCATAAACATCATGGTATTATGTACTGTAAAATGCCTTTAAGCATCATATTATTGCCTTTTCTTCTTTATAAGTCATTTTACATTTGAATACCTGCTATAATGCTTGCAGCGAGTTAGAGCACTTATACTGGTATGCACAATATTCTGGAAATGTTTTACATGTAGGTTTGCGTAAAAAAATTGTGCACGTTACACTCAACTCACCTACTTGCCATGATGTGGAGTTTGTGAATAAATCAAAACGTGAATACAGCACATTAAATGTGGGTCTAGCTATAGGCAGAGCTGACATTCATAAATGTATGGAATGTGCTTATGCAGAACTCTGAGGTTGGGACTGGTACCAATTGTTATGGTGTAGACACGACACGGAGTGAATAATGGCAGCATAGAGCAGGCAAACATGAGATGAAATGTTGTGGGATGGGATTGGTGGGGGGTTGGAGTAATGGTGGGAATGGATGTCTTAATGGACTTTTAATGGATTTTGAAAAGTAAACGCTCAGAATGCTGAAAAAGGCTCTTACAAATTTCAATATACAGTAAATATACAAATAATTTGTGAATTTAAAGATTTGAATCCTTTGCAAGAATGTATGCTGTTCACACGTGAATGCTAAATACTTATTGCATTTGAACACTAATCCTTTAGAAATGAGAAATTGTTATCATACTTGAATACCATAACCAGTGCACTTGGACACTAACAGGTTAGAAAGACTTCTCACACTTCAACACTGTAAATATTTAGTGTACTTGGAAACGTGCTTTAGAAATACTTATTACACTTGAACAATGTATAAATAGTACACTTGAACACTCAAATTTTTGAAATTCTTATCCCAACACTTTATCAATACTAATGCATTTCAACACAATTATTTGTTAAAAAAAAATATTTAAGCTTCCTTGGTTTTTACAAGGGTGACATGTTTCAAAACTCATCTGTACATGGATCGACTACTCTAAGTTATCCCTAGGTTTGAGTGAGGGTGAATGAGTTTCTGGTGCCCTACAATAGTCTGGCATCCACTTCAGGAAGTATTCTTGCCTCCTACCCAGTGATGTCAGGGATAGGTCCCTGACCCACTGCCACCCTCACCAGGATAATGTGTTTCCCATGGTTTAAACCCAGGTCCTCAGCAACTGCAGTTTCCAGCATTTGGCTCTTATATCTGTTTGCTATTAGTCATCATTCTCCTGGCGCTAGTCCCGCCGGATGCAGGGTCCACCCACTGCCACTTGATGCTACCGAGAATACTCCAGCTGACGCGTCGCTCCGTCTGTCGCCAGAGACCACACAAAAACCAGACCAATTTAGTGTAATCAATTAACCTAACTTGCATGTCTTCGGACTGTGAGAGGAAACCAGAGTAAACCCACTCAGACATGGGGAGGACATGCAGACTCGACACAGAAAGGACCCAGGGATTGAACCCAGGACCTTCTTGCTGTGAGGCGGCAATGCTACCCACTGAGCCACCGAGCCACCATGCCACCCTTAATGTGTTTGCTATTAGTAAATTCATTAATTGAATTCCATGTCATATTTGTAGTATGTACAGTTCATTTATTTGTACTGCCAATGTAAATATGTAAGTGTACACCCCTGCTGCATCATAATCCTTGTTCTCTTTATTTTTACATCATTTGGCAGTCACGGCTGAAACCATATATATCAAGTGAAAATAATACAGAATTCTCCACAATGCACCTTTAATGCTTTTGGCAAAAGCATGACAACCAGAGCACATTGTGTACACAGAAAGCAGTTTAGCTCTCCAGTGGTAACCAAATCGTCCCAACATCTCAATCTTATTTTAACAGCAGCCTTGTTTTGCTGTCCTCACACTCGTTAGTCATGTCATTCCGGCGTTGTGTCGTTTCCAATCCCTCATCTGAGCAGTGATGGAGCTTGAGTCCACAGATTTACCCACGTATTTCCTTCATAATAAAAGCAATCACTAGCAGTCATATATTAGCGAGTAAAGGGCGCAGAGCCGAGTCAGCTGTGTGTGTGTGTGTCAGGGAAGCAAATCAAAACTTAATTAAACTCTGCCCTGTGTGTGTATGTGGGTCAAGCATATATATATATCATGAGGACAAGATGTCACTGCAAGAAGAGAAAATGTATATAATTTTCCTAACAAACGCTGCAACTTTTATTTGAAGATTTGCTTCAAGTTGCTGCTGTTAACGGTTAGGATTAGGTGTATTAATTACCTACAGTAATATTATGTATGTAATGGAAAGTCCCCACAATGACACAAAGCCAAACGTCTGTGTGTGAGAGAGAGACTATTGACCTGAAAAGTCTACAGCTAAAGTTCAGGCTAAATCCACTTTTTGACATTGATACATTTTCTTAAATTTTGTCCCTTTACAAAAACAACAGAGTTTTAATGGTTAATAAATCCGGAGAGAGGCTGCAGTTATACAACACCCAGCTCTTATTAGCTCATATGTTATTGTAAGTGATTGGATAAATTAGATAAACGGGAGTGATGTATGGCGCTCAGTGAACGCTGTAATTGACATCGGCTGAACGATTTCACAGTCACATTTTAATTGTGTTATGGAAAATTCAGTCCTCTGTATGTTCAGCGTCATGTTTTCTACTTTCCCAGAGTGTTATATACATTTCTTGTACAAGCAAGTGTGAATTGCATTATTGTATTTTAGTCGCAAGTACTCTGATGTATTATTACCATTATTGCAGGTAACTTAGTTGTGAATTTAGCAATTTATTGTAAGGTTTCATGCGTCACTTAATGGACAGGGACTCTCTTAGCTCAAAAGTGTCTGTTCTCCATGGCATGTTGTGGGAAACATTTCTGAGCGGAAGAGGTTCTGTTCCATATTGACATAATCATGCGATTCCTGCAGTTTTTGACTGGGAAGGCCACTGAAGAACACTGAACTCATTGTCATGTTTATGAAACTCGTTCAAGATGACTTTTGCTTTGTGACACGATGCATTTATCTTATTATCTTGCTGGAAGTAGCCATTAGAAGATGGGTAAATTGGGGAAATGATGGGATGCACATGGTAAGCAGAAATACTCAAACTGGCTGTGGAATTCAACCTATGATTGATTGGTATTAACATGTCCAGATTTAGTTTTTGTAGTGACGTATTAAAAATCGAATAAAGTATTGACAGATCACTTAGTGATAACAGATCACTTGTCTCTGGAGATTCCACATGGATGGCATTTTCACAGTTGAGATGATCTTACGCCTGCTACCTCTGTTTCCAGAATTCCGGACTCAACCCATTACCTCTCACCTGTCCCAAATTTCTGTATTTACATCCTCTGCTATTTAAATATATAAACTGGTCACATGCTTTAGAGTTCAAGACTTTGCTCTGTCTGTTCTCTGTCTACATTCGTCTCTGCTAACTGGCCCATCTGAACATATTTGTGACAGAAATCAGCCAACCTCTGAAAGTGCTTCCATTTCCTGACCATCTCTAATACGTAAATATACACATACAGTACCTTGCAGGTAATCAGACCTGACACAAAAAATAATTATAATATTACACTGAATATATTATATTAAACCTGTATGAAATGTTTTAGAGTTGTGAACGTTTTTTGACCTGAAAAATTACAGCTTTGCAGATGACAAAAATCTCGTGGCAGCTTTTAAAGTACTCCACTTTAAACTTCATAAATAAACCACTAACATGTGGCTTTTTAAACAGTGCCTGAGCGGTAATTGAACATTAAACATAACGCTATAGACATTTTTTACAGGCAATATCAACTGGAGCAAGTAAATGTTATCTCTATCAACAAAGGCTGTATAAATAGAATACAACGAAAACATCAATGACTCAATAGTAAAATTTATGAGCTGCTGCTCAGCACTCTTAATTCTGTAATATTGAGTTTCATATTTTTGTATGATGTCCAGCGCATTAGAGCATGGAGTGAGAATGAACAGACTCTTGGGCTGCTTTAATTTGATTGCACTTGCATGCCGTCCAGTGGGACTCTTTTAGGCTGATATGATATTTTATGAATCTTTTTCTTATTGGTAAAAGAAAATGGTTATTTTTGTCAGTCTTTTGTCAAACAGATAACGAGGTCAAACAGGTGCCATTAATACAGGTAACAAGTGGAGGACAGAAGAGCTTCTTAAAGACGTTGTTACAGGTCTGTGAGGGCCAGAAATTTTGCTTGTTTGAGGGTGACCAAATACTTATTTTCCACCATAATTTACAATTGAATTCTTTAAAAATCCTCCAATGTGATTTCCTGGATTTTTTCTCTCATTCCGTCTCTCATTTTGTTTATCATAGTCTAAGTAGGAGAACTTGCACAATCAGTGGCTGACTAAATACTTTTTTGCCCCACTGTAGTCACCCTTTAAAGAAAGATGCAGAATGATGGACACTGACTGGCTTGACAACCAACCAGTCAACAGTCATATGAAGAGCTTGGTTAGCTGCTTTCATCTACGTACACTGTTAAGGGCCAGTGGTTCCTGGATGGGACATCAGCACCACCTGATTGGTGCATTGCAAACTCAGAATGGCATTTGAACCCAGGTCCTTAGTAGCTGCTGTCTCCAGCAGCTGCCACTTCTCTTCAAGCCACAGGAGCTGATCAAACTCTGTATTGGAATTATTTGTTTCGGCAGGAACATTGCTGAAATAAACCAAGGCTGAAGTATAAGCTCAGGTAGTGGAAACATGGAAATGCATTAAAAGAAATCTCCAGACAATGGCAATCTTACTGACAGTATTGGCACTGTTATTAAGGTGAGTGGAGACAGGACTAAGTACTAAGAAATAAATAATACAAGAGGGGGCTTGGGAAAACATTGGGAAACATGTGGCGTTTGAAATGCTTAAAGCCTCATTTCTAACTCGCTTGCATGAAGGCCTTTTATAGAAATGAGACCATTTGAGAGGTAGCAGGTGGTTTTCATAATGACTATTTTTAGAGAAAATGATCCATGACCATGGATTCATTTCTCCCCTTGTTTCATGATTCTATCCTTACACTTGCTGTTATGTCTTTTTTTTGCCAATTTTGTTCTTGTGTGTGAGAACAGAGTAACTTTCTGCACTTTGTACAGTTACTGTATTTTCTGGATACTCTAGCAGGTGTTGAAAAGTGACCTACATTATAAGTTTAGCCCAATTCTGATGTTCCCATTTGTTAAATGTTTCACTGTGCTAATAGGAGAAACAAAAGCTCCATGTGAAATTAAATAGGACTTTAAATGTTAAATGTTGTCTTCTGAAAGGATGAGGATGGATTTATTCAATCTCAGAAGTATTCCTGTAACTGGTAGATACATTGCTCGGTGGTGGTCTCTTTCCATTGGTGGGTGGGTTAGAAAATAGCATACATACTGGGTACAAACGGGTTTCCAGGAGTAACTCTATAAGTGCAGCCA
This sequence comes from Ancistrus triradiatus, assembly GCA_025084515.1. Taxonomy (NCBI): domain Eukaryota; kingdom Metazoa; phylum Chordata; class Actinopteri; order Siluriformes; family Loricariidae; genus Ancistrus; species Ancistrus triradiatus. The sequence goes on from JAJAGP010001510.1 coordinate 116,813, forward strand.
CATTCAGGACTTTGGTTGTTCTTGGTGAAAGTACATTGTCGATTTATCTAAACGGGAAGATTTTATCACATGCTGGGGTGACCTGGGCTTGAGTAACAGTGGGGTTGGGCATCAGTTGGGCCTTGTAGTGCCACTGTGACAGCTAGCCCTTCCTGACCCTGCAGTGTGGGCCAATTCCCCTCGTGGGTAGAAGTTAACCCAACCTTAAGTATGACATATTTCTGCATATGGTTTGCATAAGACTGTTCAATGTACCCCTCTGTAGGGTGGTGTGGCAACTCTGTGTATTTAAATATCTGTGAGTATGTGAACTGCTAATTTTAGGATCGCAGTTCCACTAACAATTTGTTGAAACATCTTTTTTTTAGAACTGGTAGAACTGGTCTGTAAAGGACCAGAATAGACAGTTGCCTAGTGCCTTCCCATTGAATGGGGCCTCCACATTTTTATTCAGAACTGACTGAGAGAGTTGTTATCTATTAATATTGTTAGCCTGCCTACAGAAAATCTCTATGGAAAGCGCAGTTCCATTTTGTTCATCTGGAGCAGTCCATATCCAGAGACTTTCTACTTCTCTGTTGCTTTCCGAGTTTAATCAGATCCAAATTTCACTTCTTCTGCTGGTCGTTTCTAGTGCAACCAGTGTGATAAACTGCTGTGTGTGACCTGAGAAGAATCTACTTTTGTACAAGCTTGGATGAGAACCCGATTCTCACAGTTTCAGTAATGTTACCTTAAACCCAACTTTAAAACTTTTACTATGACATTGGAAGAAAAATATTGCATGGCAAGATGTCAGCAGCATGATTTGCAATGAGTTTGGAGTAAAAACATTAGCAGCAGCCTCCAAAGTCAAATTTGTCTAGGGAATTCTATAATTTAGAGCCAGACCTGTTGGCATTCAATCTAATTATATTGCCGAGCTTTGGATTGTACGGTCAGGTCCAAAAGTCTGCGTACACTACCAAAATATTTCATGAAATTCATCAAAAGCTTACATCGAAATTTTGCCCAAACAGGATTCCATTCATTAAACCATGTTCGTATTGGCTGAAAGCACTACAGATGATAATGCATACCACATTGAGCAGTGATTGTAAACATTACTCAGAATTGTTTTGTATCCCTTTTAAATAATGCATCATTAACAATAACTGCAGTTAAACTTTTAAATGCATCTTTTCTAATAATACTCAACTGCAGTTCAGACAAAAGAAATGAATGAAATGAAAACAGACGTTAGGTAATGTTGTTCTGATTAGTATGGCACCAATAAGGTAAGCTAGCTGTAAAAATGAGTGAAAAACAAACAAACAAAAAAAAATCAGAGGCTAAGAGGCTAAACAAATGTCGTCGTTTCAAAAAAGCTTTAATTCTCTCACTCGCATTCTTTCTTTCTTTTATTCTCTGTCTCTACTGACCATTTAAAGTCTGGGCCAAACATCATTTTCTTTTCTGACCTTTCTGAAGACGCCCACTGGTCATCATTAAAAAATAATAAAACCAAACCTTAGCACTGCTTGGCGGCTGCTTCCTCTGCAGTGGTCCAACGTGAAAAAGCTCTGCGGAGATGTATGAAACGTTCTGCTGACCTCTTCACGTCCAGTGACAAATGCTTTATTCGTAGCCAAGCGAGGAAGTCAAAGTCCACTTCAGCACGGAAAACATTTTAAAAGGCCAAAAAAAGCCATAGAACAACAATTTTGATCAGCTCTCTGTTGAGATGAGGCAGATGAGGCAGATCTTTCATTTCAAGAAGCACCAATGTGACAGAGCAAACAGGTTCCCAACATCCGTGAATGGAAATTAAGCCGAACAGGGCTGCCTTGGGAATACCTCGTGACTCAAACCTCACCCCTCCAGAGGCCTGACATGAACCAGGGTGGCCTCAGCAAGATGAATCAGTGCTGTGTTATGATTGTTCATATTCTGCTTCTGTTTGGGTGAGATTTGGGATGTGTGTCATGACATATCCCTTTGTCCTCTGAACAGGATGCAAGTTTGTCAGTCGATATCTGAGGTGCCGCCTCGCCACAAGGTTCCTGAGTCTCAGAATCCCTTGTGTCGTTGGGCTGGGCTTATAGTGCACCATGCGACATCAACAAAGCCCCAAGGTTTCTTATGAATTGGGCTTAACTGAAGAATTTAGATATATTTTAATGTTAAAATCTATGTATTCTGTATGGCTACTGTCATTATCATCCAAGTTCCACTTTTCCCAATTAGAATCATGGTGGGAACAGGCTAAGAAGGTCAACCTAGACCTTCTGTCCCTGAGGATCCTGTGAGATAATGCCTCCAGTGGCTCCTGCATCTGCCCTGGCTTCTCCTGCCATAGGGATGTGCCTGAGCTATTTCTTGTCAGATGCTCAGTCCAGCTCAGTTACCTGGATTTATGAACCCCTCACCCTGTCGCAGAGAGAAAGCAGAACAACCCTGAGTAGGACCCTCATTTTGGCATTGGAAATAGTTATTGGCTCTGGTTATGATGTGACAAAAGTTAATTCAGGTATTACTATAGTATTCATGTGAAATATCAAAACATTGAGTGCGTTTCCATGCCCTTAATAATCAGATCGTGGTCAGATTTCTGCAGTTATCTGATTATTCCTGTGGTCATCTATACAGCATACGCCGATCTAGAAATCAGATTAAGAAATCCGATAAAGAGAGCTGGATTTTATCCCAGTAATCGGAGTATTGTATTGCGCACAAACGCCTAGTCAGGATCAATTGATATAAATGATATGAAGTGATAAAGAATTTCTGTTTCCTACCAAGTTCTTAATGTATCTAATATAGTAAATTGCACTATGCAAAGTGTTCAGATCTGCAACTTTCATAATGGTTCTCGAGTCTATTAAAGATTATTAGCAGGCTTTAACTTAAACTTAGCTGTTAAAATTACATGAGGTGACAAAGTGGTTTACAAAAAAGTCCCATAATTTAATATGTAATATTAAAAATCCTCTAGTCTCTGTTCTTTGAATGTTCTGAACTCTGTTGAAGCTCACTATAAAGATCATGAACAGACCTTTAACCCAGATTAGCTGCTACATCATAACCCAGTGAGGCGAAAAAGGCGTGTAGGTTAAAGTATATGGGGAGTTTTTTTTTAAAGGGTTACATGAAATATATAGAGAGCTTTATAGTCTTTTCAGTGTTTGAACTAGTCGTCCTCACACTTTTAAACCAAAAAAGACTGGAAGGTGTGAAAATCCGAAGCTGGACTTCATCTGTTTTGAGAGCGAACAATGAAAGAGGGTGGAAGTTCATGAGCTGTACAGTGTTTGAGCCATGAGCCTGTACTTCATGAGATTCCTGTGTGTGTGTGTGTGTGTGTGTGTGTGTGTGTGTGTGTTGGGGCTCAAGTGTATATAACATTGTGAGACCAAATGTCCCTATGAGGATTGAAAGAGTTTTGAAAAACCAGAATAGCCAAAATTTTAGCTTTAGCTTAAGGTTAGGGTTATTTGTAGGTGTAGCATTTAATTAGCTACAGTGATATTATGTCAATGGAAAATCCCAACAATGATAGAAACACCTGTGTGTGTGTGTGTGTGGGTGTTCACACCATTTCAAGCTCGTTGGGGAGGAGTCAATGAGCATCACAGCTGTGCTTGGGAAAACCAGAGACCCACAATCCTCAGTGTTTTCTCAGAGTGTGGGTTTATGGGTACTGCTCTTTAATCTGGTGCTGATTTAGAGACTGATGACTGATGCTGCTTTGCACGTTCTGTGTTCTCTGTATTTAACATTTCATGCCAAGACATTATGAAATGTTAAAAATGAAACACTTTTTTTGAGCATGGTCAAGCAGGGACTGATGGGCCTCTGCAGGATTAACGCTAACGCTACTAACAGTTCCTCCTTAGTTTTTGAAAATCCCTTTTTTATTGAAACATTAAGAATACTATCTGCTTGGCTTTCACATTCACCTGGAACTGTTTATGTAGTCCAATTATGCCTTCCAAAAGATCCACTTGTTATGGAAATTATTAGCACAATTTTTATTAGTATTTAAACAGTAATAAAAACAGCTTAGTCTCTTTTAGAAAGTTGCTTTTATGGAAACCTTGGGAATACTACCCACTTTGTAAATTGCTTAAGTGGTTAATTTTTATGGAAACACCATAACCGTTGCCTACTGGAGCCTGAAATTTGTCGGGAGTTTTGATTTGTTTGTTTATGTAATCGTCACATGTAATGAACGGTACTAATCGTGCTATCAAACTAATGGACCCTACTCTGCTTTACTGCTCAAGCAGGCTTAAAATGAATTTACTGAAGTACTGTGAAAACTAACCACATGGGACTTGCGGATATTTGGGTCCATTTTCTTCTTACAGAACATCTGTTAAATTCTTATGGAACTGATTAATGCTAATCAAGATATAAAGCGAAAAATCAGGCTCTGCTCTGTAATAAACAACTGCTCAGGCTGTTTTAGAAATGACTTCTTTATTGAAATGCTGTCAACACGATCTAGTCGGAGCTTACATTTACCTGGAATAGCTAAAACATTGTAATTGTAACCACTTGGAGCTTACTTTGGGAATGATTTTATTTGGTCCATTAAATATGAAATTGTTGAATATGTGGAAAGTGGAGGAACTGTATGTGATTGGGAAGGAGCCTGTTATATAAACACCACCCACTTTAAAACACTTGCTGTCGTGGTGTGTGGGAGGTTTGATGTGCTGTCACGCTCATGGGGCACCCCTAGTCTGGCATGTTACACATCCAGCCCAGAAGAATGCTGAGGCCCCTGGTGAGATGGAAATTCGGGAACTTTCACACAGAACCAGAATGTCTGAATATTGCCCAAGCCTAAAACAACTTTCATTCAGCAAGTTTCTAGGTTTTTTTAGTAGCATAACTTACTTCATTATCTGGTTTGGGCTATGAAGGAACTACTGGTTGATACTATTGTGTTTGTGGTTTGGTACAAGTTAGTATGGGTTTAAGAGCAACACAGTACTTAGTATTATGATGACTTTTTTCCAAAGTAATGAGTAAAGCAATCTCATTCAACTCTCACTGATGGAAGGAGGTTTTGGCTTAAAATCTCACGATACATGGCCCCGTTCGTTCTTCCCTTAACACGGATCAGTCGTCCTGTCCCCTTTGCGGAAAAACAGCCCCAAAGCATGAGGTTTCCACCCCCATGCTTCACAGTAGGTAAGGCGCAACTCGGCATTTTTCTTCCTCCAAACACGGCGAGTTGTGTTTTTACCAAAAAGTTCTATTTTGGTTTCATCTGACCACATGATATTCTCCCAATCCTCTTCTGGATCATCCATGTGCTCTCTGGCAAACTTCAGACGGGCCTGGACATGTACTGACTTAAGCAGGGGGACACGCCTGGCACTGCAGGATCTGAGTCCCTCTCGGCGTAGTGTGTTACTGATGGTAGCCTTTGTTACTTTGGTCCCAGCTCTTGCAGGTCATTCATCAGGTCCCTCCGTGTAGTTCTGGGAATTTTTGCTCACCGTTCTCATGATCATTTTGACCCCACGGGATGAGATCTTGCGTGGAGCCCCCCCAGATTTGAGGGAGATTACAAATGGTCTTGAATGTCTTCCCATTTTCTACCAATTGCTTCCACAGTTGATTTATTCACACCAACCTGCTTGCCTATTGTAGATTCACTCTCCCCAGCCTGGTGCAGGACTAAATTTACTTCCTGGTGTCCTTCGACAGCTCTTTGGTCTTTGGCCATGATTGAGTTTGGAGTGTCTGACTGGTTTGAGGCTTGTGGAGAGGTTGTCTTTATACAGATAACGAGGTCAAACAGGTGCCATTAATACAGGTAAACGAGTGGAGGACAGAAGAGCTTCTAAAGAAGAAGTCAGAAATCTTGCTTGTTTGTGGGTGACCAAAATACTTATTTTCCACCATGATTTACAATTAAATTGTTTAAAAATCCTACAATGTGATTTCCTGGATTTTTTCCCCTCATTTTGTCTCTCATAGTTGAAGTGTAGCTATGATGAAAATTACAGACCTCTCTCATCATTGTAAGTAGGAGAACTTGCACAATCAGTGGCTGACTAAATACTTTTTTGCCCCACTGTATATGTAAATGAGAGGGGAATCTGAACAGGGTATGCTTTCACCTGTGCCCGGTTAATTCTGGGAAAGGCTCTAGATCACAGGGTAAAGCATGGATCGTACCAGAAAATCAATAAATATAAATAACAATATTCCTAGACTGCTAATGTCTTTATAATGATTACTTTTAATTTCCTAGATGAACTTGTTGTTTTTGGTTTGGTAGCATTAACTTGTTCTTGTTATGGAGAAACTAATTTCTGGAGGCATGTCATTTTTATGAGACAGTGGTGATGTACAGTCCAAGTCCATGCGTCCACTGAAGACTGGGTGTTTCCTCGTGGTCGCTTCTGGGTGTTTTTATTAGCAGATTTAACAGACATGTTTAATCCATGTTCAGCGCTCGTAGCACGAATTTGTCACACGAGCAGAGCCAGAGATGAAATGCGAGAACACTCGGATGCACTGTAGGAAAATATTCCTTTCCTCTTGAATTAACACAATGACCTAGACACTCCAGGGAGCATTCAATTCCAAATCTACACATTTTATGAGCGTTTCAAACTTGGATGTTGTGCTGTTTGTTCAAACTTCACCTCTTGCAGTGCTTGCACATACACACACTGCTCTTTCCACTCACTTCCCTGTCCTTTCCCATTACCCAGCCAGTAGATCACTGCAACTAGATTTCCTCTGGGTTGGAATTATGGTTTAATAAATCATAATCATAATATAACTGGTCCATAGCTTTCTTTAGGACATTCTGGCGAGTCTTGGCACAGGAACACAAAACAAATATGGTTTTATGTAGATATCAGTCGATCAGAGGTAGAAAGTGAACGTAAAAAATGGCCACTGGGCTCTCGGACTGATTTAAATAGCCCTCTGGAGTCCCTTTGCTCCAATAAGGCCAGACGATTTGAGGATAGTTTTGATGCACGAGTCATGTGTTACACATATTCTACACAGATTACATCATAACTTTATCTAAACCGAAGAAGTACAGATTTTTTGACTGTCCAAATGCACATGTCAAGCTGTCACAGGATGCACTGTTCTGGTGCCCGTTATATTTCTTGCCTTACTTTTATTCGTCACTTTCTCAAAATGAGCCAGTAAATACAAGGAAACATATTTAGTCCAGGCCTCTTGTTTATTTTCTGTATTTCCTCTCTTCCTAACATGTTCATCCTTGGATGCTTTACAGACACAATGTTAAAGTTATTAAAGTATTCCCTCATACTCATGAACATGATTTTTTAATGCTGGCCAGCATTAGATGGCTGAGCATTAAATAGATTGGCATTTGGTTTGAAGTTATTACCACAATGTCAATTTTGTATTGAAAGCAGAAACATTCTTAGTATGTTTAGTATTCATGTGAGCTCAGAATGGCAGGGGATAGACCGAACAACTTGAAGCTACCCACAATGAATTATACTGCAGTATAATGTGCTACTGTGGTGACCACAGTGGTTCCCTGTCAGATGGATCCAGCCTAACATCAGAGTATTTCTGTATCATATTATGGATATGAGGTGTACAGGTGGCACAGTGGCAAACCATGGTGTAACGTGGTGGACCCAGGGATCATCCCCGATGCTAGATAATGGTAGACGGTATGCTTTTCTGAGCATATCGTGGATATCATCATTGCTTAAAGAACTCTAACCAACTGCATGTTTCATTATAAAGAGTGTAATTAGACCTGTATACTGGACAAAGTGCAGCACATTTTGAATATAAATCACTTAGTATAGATATTATCTGCATTATTTTAATGTTATAGTGTAGATAATCTGACTAGTAGTTTAAGAATCTGTCTCTACTCAAGCATCTTGTCTGCGATCGTCTTTAAATATTGTGATTTAATATTTTTTACAACATCGCCCACGCTCACCATATATACTGTAATTATTTCTCAGTCTATTTATTGGAAAACAACCAGAAAATACAGGACATTTGTATGCACTATTAACAAACTGAAACATCCCCAGAAAGCTTCTATAGGCTACAGTGCAAGTATTTAGTGTGACCTCCCTTACACTTGAGCAACAGCAGCATCTGGGAGCTTCATCAGGATGCCAAGGTTACTCTTCTACAGCCCAAAGAAGCTTGATCAGGAATGGGCTTTTATTAGAACAGGTGAAAAGGCTAATGCTAAAGCTCATGAAGATTGGAATGAAGATCAGTGGAAAAGAGTATCATGGAGTGACAATTTGTTATACAGTGGTGCTTGAAAGTTTGTGAACCCTTTAGAATTTTTTATATTTCTGAATAAATATGACCTAAAACAACATCAGATTTTCACACAAGTTCTAAAAGTAGATAAACAGAACCCAGTTAAACAAATGAGACAAAAATATTATATTTGGTCATTTATTTCTTGAGGAAAATGATCAATATGTACATATTAGTGAGTGGCAAAAGTATGTGAACCTCTAGGATTAGCAGTTAATTTGAAGGTGAAATAGTCAGGTGTTTTACAATCAGTGGGATGTCAATCAGGTGTGAGTGGGCACCCTGTTTTTATTTAAAGAACAGGGATCTATCAAAGTCTGCTTCTTCACAAGACGTTTGTGGAAGTGTATCATGGTACGAACAAAAAGGAGATTTCTGAGGACCTCAGAAAAAGAGTTGTTGATGCTCATCCAGAATGGAAAAAGGTTACAAAACCATCTCTAAAAAGTTTGGACTCCACCAATCCACAGTCAGAGAGATTGTGTACAAATGGAGGAAATTCAAGAAGACCATTGTTACCCTCCCCAGGAGTGGTCGACCAACAAAGGTCACTCCAAGGACAAGGCGTGTAATAGTTGGCGAGGTCACAAAGGACCCCCAGGGTAACTTCTAAGCAAAACTGAAGGCCTCTCTCAACATTGGCTATGTTAATGTTCATGATCCCCACCATCAGAAGAACTCTGAACAACAATGGTGTGGCATGGCAGGGATGCAAGGAGAAAGCCACTGCTTCTCCAAAAAGAAACATTGCAGCTCGTCTGCAGTTTGCTAAAGATCACGTGGACAAGCCAGAAGGCTATTGGAAGAATGTTTGTGGATGGATGAGACCAAACATAAAACTTTTTGTTTAAAATAAAAGTGTTATGTTTGGAGAAAGGAAAACACTGCATTCCAGCATAAGGAACCTTATCCCATCAGTGAAACATGGTGGTGGTAGTATCATGGTTTGGGCCTGTTTTGCTGCATCTGGGCCAGGACGGCTTGCCATCATTGATGGAACAATGAATTCTTGAATTATATCAGAGAATTCTAAAAGGAAAATGTCAGGACAAGTCGTCCATGAAAACTGAATCTAAAGAGAAGGTGGGTCATGCAGCAAGACAACGACCCTAAGAAGCACCACAAGTCTTCTAAACGTTCTACCAAAGAATGGTTACAGAAGAATAAAGTTCATGTTTTGGAATGGCCAAGTCAAAGTCCTGACCATAATCCAATCAAAATGGTTGTGGAAGTAGTACCTGAAGCGAAGCAGCTAATGTGAGGAGGAAACCCACCAACATCCCAGAGCTGAAGCTGTTCTGTACGAGGAAATGGCTAAAATTCCTCCAAGCCGGTGTGCAGGGATGATCAAACAGCTCCAGGAAACGTTTAGCTGCAGTTATTGCTGCACAGGGGGTCACACCAGGATACTGAAAGCAAAGGGTTCACAGACTTTTTGCCACTCACTAATATATAATATTGGATCATTTTCCTCAATAAATAAGTGACCAAGTATAATAATTTTGTCTCATTTGTGTAACTGGGTTCTCTTTATCTACTTTTAGGACTTGTGTGAAAATCTGATGATGTTTTAGGTCATATTTATGCAGACATATAGAAAATTCTAAAGGGTTCACAAACTTTCAAGCACCACTGTGTATGACCATTATTTAATTTGCTAAAACAACAAATCTAATGGTGGCGGTCAAAGGTTTATGCACCCAAAGTCAAATGACATGTTTTGTCTGGTTTTCTAAATTAAAAAAAAACTCAGCCGGTTGTTTAAGAGATGAACGTATTTCATCACGATTTTATAAATCCTGCAGATAATACCATAGGATGTCGGTATTAATCAAACCTGTACTGTACGTGTGTGTGGGATGTGTTTTTGGCGCTGGTTGCAATTTAATATTTCATGAGTGTTGGCTGCAACTGTTGTCTGTCTTTAAGTGCGCCTCTTTACCAAGGGAGAAGGTCAAGCTGGTAATCGATCAGTTGAGGCTAAAAGTTATTGCTCAGTCTACGAACATTCTGTCTGCATGTTTTTAAAAGAATGTGTTTCTCAAAAAAGATCATGTCTAGGCTGTTATTCATTCGCAATATGCCTCTGTTATAAGAGGTAGCCAATATAAACAGGCCATATATACTTAATGTTCAGTATAAGCTCTTTAAAGACAGTGAATAATTACAGCCTGGAAGTGAAAGATGTGATGTCGTTATAAAGAAAAGAGAGATTAAGAGCAATAGTTAAATAGATTTTCTAACTGCTCTGCAGTGTTCCGTACGATTCCCCACCCCCATCCGTTCGTAAAGCACAGTTGAGCCAAAAATGTAAGGTATACAGTGTTTCTCTTGATAAATCACTCAGTAAATGTTTAGTGTCTGATCTCTGGTTCTTCAGTTGGATATTTGCAATCCATTACAATACAAAAAAAGCTTTTTCTTTCATCTAACCACAAATATAAGTGCCTATAGCTTGCTCACTAGCTACTACTGGAACTTTAACTAGAACCAGGTTTTATGGTCAGATGAGAAACCTAGAACTTCTGGGTTTGACATAAAGAAAAGGGTTACACAGAAAAAATCTGATTCTGACTGTTAAGTAAGGTGGAGGTTCTGTGATGTTGTAGGGCTATGTTCCCTCCAAAACCTCTGAGAACTTTGCTATGATACATGACATCATGGTATTTTATGAAGTAAAAGGAGATTTTAACTGACAGTCTGTCTTCCTCTGCCAATAAGCTGCAACGCTGGATCTCCCCACAGAATAATGATCCAAAACACATGTCCAACTCCACACAAAATGCTTCAATGACCACAAAATTAAGCTTTTGACATTTCCATCCCAGTCCTCTGATGTAAACCGCACTGAAATCCTAAGAGAGGACATAGGACTTCTGAGGATCTGGAGAAATTGCTTTTTGAGGTGCACTCTCATAGTCCCTTTAGGATTATAGGAGAAGGACACTCTTGGCAATGACGCTAGCCCACCACCCCATGGACCTGAATCCCTACTGAGTTAGTATCACAGATGATTGGCTATGTCACGGGGGTCAGGGATCGTTCTGTGGCACTGCATCAGTGATGCCAACCTAGCATTGCCGTGGGCTTATTTATATATGGACTCGCTGCCCACATTATTAGGTATACCTTGCTAGTACCTGGTTGAACCCAATAAGAACTTCCTCAATTCTTTGTGAGTTAGATTTATCAAGGTGCTCAAAACATTTCTCAGGTTTTTGTTCTGCCTCATCCCAAATGTGGTTTATTGAATTGAGATCTGGGGACTGTGAGACTGTGAACTCACTGTCATGCTCAAAAACCCAGTTTGAGATGATTTGAGCTTTGTGACATGGAGCGTTGTCCTGCTGAAGTAATCATCCGAAGATGATGCACTGTGACCTTAAAGGGATGGACATGGTCAGCAACAATACTCAGGTAGGTTGTGGCATTTAAACGTTGCTCAGTTGGTATTTAAGGGCCCAAAGTGTGCCAAGAAATATCCTTCGTACCATCACAACACCACACGGATCCGTGCTTTCATGCTTTCAATGGATTTTTCATGTCTGTGAATGAAAATCCCAGTACATTAGCAGTTTCTGAAATCCTCAAACCAGACCACTTAAAGAAAACTGTTCCATTATTCCTTATAGCTGCCTGATTGAATTAAAAATTCATTAAAAATTCAACTGTCAGAATAATATGGTTATGAGGGGGGGCTTTCTTTATTGGCCCTTCTGTAGGTCTATCATCTGTGGATTCATATCTGCTCAGAACGTGTACCAGTGCATACCCACACACTTATGTGGGCATGTTTTCTAGCTGTTTCTTCTAGTGCTACAACAGAATAAAACAACCATTACTGGTGAATGAACCATTTCCAGTAAAGTCAAAGGTGTAAAGAAGCCATACTAAACCCTACCGCCTTCGTTTCCTGATTAACATTCATCATGACATAAAAGTCGTATGAATTCCGACCTGGCTGTTCAGACTGGAAATCGGAGCTGAAAATGTCAGGTTCAACGTGTTTTTTCCATCCACAGAGTACCAAAGACAACCCATCTGTGTCACATATGGCAAAAAAGGGCCACTTTCCTGCCATGTGAACGTAGCTTTAGTTAGCTTCCTAGTACGTTTGGCTATGGGATTTAATTACACAATGTAATTTAGGCTGCTCAGGGTGGTACAGTGGCACCCACTGCTGTGTTGACCCTTATTTAAGTCCTGGCGGTGCCACGGAGAAACATAATTGGACGTGTCTGAAGGAGGACAGGCTAGACAGGGGAGCATCCTGCAGTGCCGCAGCAATAATCCCTTCTGAGCCCCATTCAGGTTATGTGTTTGCCTGCACTCCCTGTATTCTGTGGAGCTCCAACCATTTAATAATGTAATTAAATACTTAATTTAATTACTTAAATACTTAATTTAATTACAACTCATTTAATTAAAGTAATTAATTACCGACCATTAATAAGTAATTTCGAGGGCGGAATGGTGGTGCAGTGGTTAGCACTGTCCCCTCACAGCTCCGAGATCCCTGGTTCAATCCCGACCCAGGGCTCCCCCTGTGTGGAGTTTGCATGCTCTCCCTGTGTTCGTGTGGGTTTTCTTTGGGTACTCTGGTTTCCTCCCACATTCCAAAGACGTATGTTAGGTTAATTGGTACTTCCAAAGTGCCCCTTATTGTGGTTGGTTGGGTGGGTGGGTGGTTGGTTGGGTGGGTGGTGGGTTGGGTTGGTTGGGTTGGGTTGGTTGGGTGGGTGGGTGGTTGGTTGGGTTGGTTGGATGGGTGGGTGGGTTGGATGGGTGGGTGGGTGGTTGGTTGGATGGGTGGGTTGGTTGGATGGGTGGTTGGTTGGGTGGTTGGTTGCGTGGGTGGGTGGTTGGTTGCGTGGTTGGGTGGGTGGGTGGGTGGTTGGTTGGTTGGATGGGTGGTTGGTTGGTTGGATGGGTGGGTGGTTGGTTGGTTGGTTAGGTGGGTGGGTGGATGTGCCCTATGAAGACTTGGCGCCCTCTCTAGGGTTGTTCCTGCCTTGCACTCTGACATATAGATATGTATGTTTGCTCGCTTCAGGTGAACTTTTTTATTTAGAAGATCACCAACTTCTAGTTTAAGGGGGCAAAACCACTTCAGTCAAGTCCAGGTTTTGAGCTCATTTCCTTAGGAATTGCTGTTTCCAGGTGCTCCTTCTTACTCGCTGAGCTTTTCTGCACATTTCACATCCCTTTATCACTACACATACACTCACATGCTCCCTGATTACTCACTGGTAAGTCAGACTTGTGCCTGCTGATTATAGCCTGCTGTTTAGTGTAGCAGTATGTTGTTGGGACCCAGCCTGACTTGTCTCTGTTCTTAAGGAGGCTCGGCCTCTGCTGGATCTCATGCTTAATCCTCCGGACAAAAGGTACACGTTCAGGTAATGCAAGTATAAGTGCGACTTAAGAGTAATCCCGATAAGTCCTCTGTAAACTGGAGTCTAGCACTGTATTTAACATCGGCTAAGGAATGCGATGTAAGCAGATACCAGAATGTGTAGCATGATGAAAACTATTAGGTTTGGAGGTTATCGTACCTTTAATATATCACAGTCCAAACTCAAGCCGGAGTGATGAAATACTGCATGGAAAAGGGGCTCTAAACATTTAACCTCATTATATGTTTCCTGAGTTGATACTGCGGGACAAACCCGTGGCCTCTCTCACAGTTGTTAGAATCACACTGTGCGGTGTGTGTACTGTGCACATGAACTTTCACAAGTGCAAAAACACATTCACACACACAGGGCTACTGCTGGGGATTTCAGAACCACACTCTCTCTCTCTTTGTGTGTTTACTTTAACACAGAGGCTGGACTTATCAGGACTGAAATATGGCAGAGAAAATAGCAGAAAGCAAAAGTTATTTATTATCTGTGAACTCAAATCTGCGTCGGATGCCAGCGCAATAAGTAGCAGTTAACGTAAATAGATGGAGAGCAGGAGCGATGACGGATAAGCATGGCTACGCTCTGAAACATTCCTGCGTTACAGCGGACCCCACCAGGGACGACGTTAGTCAGGCCTGATGCATTCCAACACGACGACTCATCCCAGCATAATGTAACCACATCCAAAATCCACCTCCGCTTCGTCTATCTCGCTGTCCTCCTGACTTTTGCTTTTCTTCATCAGCGTGCATGTACCCTTTTGCCATTCTCACACGTGACAGATGACGGAACGCAATCAGCGTCGAAGATTCATGCCCTCCTGAGAAGAAAGACACGTTCTCCCTTCCTTCCACTCGGATGGCTTCAGAAGATTCCTCCAGGAAATAAGCCTGTTTATTTTGAGAGCCTGCGTTTGGAGAGAGATTAATAAAGGAGCGAAAGGTAGATCACGTCTCAGATAACGGCTTTTCTCACAATCAGGCCTTGTTCCTTCATTATATTCGAACCCAGAGGACGTTCTTCAATCCAGAGCATTCCAATGTGACGACTCAGCGCAGCGTAAAATAAATGTATCCAAAAACAGCTCTGCAGCTGCCTATCTCTGGCTGTCGCTCGCTCTGATCCTCTGTCTTGCTTTGCCTCCACTTACTGGTGTGTTTTTGCTGGCACCGTCATGCGCGTACTCTTATTAGGGTAGAAATAGTTCTGTTTTTGCAGCGATGATTCATTTGAATCAACTTCTTATGCACTAGCCTTTACCAGTTTCTTATGTAACACTTCTGGTTTGCACAGATTAATGTCCATTCTAATTAGGTCTAATGTATTGGTTTAAGTCCAGTAATTATTGCAGACAACAAACCATGGGAGTGATGTTAACACTGCTAATTATTACTGTCTCGTGTTATTTTAACATATATTTAAAGCACTGTGCAAAAATCTTAGGCCTTCATTAGATTTGTTGCTTTAGCAATGGTATAGTTATTTCTCATATATATCTGTCTCTTTATTACTATACAAACTGGAAATGTAG
Organism: Ancistrus triradiatus; assembly: GCA_025084515.1. Taxonomy (NCBI): domain Eukaryota; kingdom Metazoa; phylum Chordata; class Actinopteri; order Siluriformes; family Loricariidae; genus Ancistrus; species Ancistrus triradiatus. Next base: position 132,047 of record JAJAGP010001510.1, read on the forward strand.
GAAACGTGTACAGAAAATGAAAAAAAAACATACTTTTCCAGTACAAAATGGCTTCTACAGGGAAAAGTCAGTATAAATGGTTTCTTGGCGGAAACCCCTCCAAGAAGACCATTCCTGATTAAGCTTCTTCGGATTATAGAAGGGTCAGCAGGGCATCCAGATGAAGCTGCCAGATGCTAAGTGTAACTGTAACCTATAGAAGGTGCTTTTTCTAATTTCATTCAGTTTTTTAATAATGCGTACGGATTTCCTGTATGTTGTTTGGATCCTGATAAAGATACTGAGAAAGAATTATATATGGTCATTATACTATTGTTAAAACAACAGCTCTAATGGTGACACGGTGGCCTGAGACTTCTGCACAGTACTGCACATGTAGCCATTTTAGGAACTCTTGTACAGTGCTACTTAAAGAAAGAGCAAACACATGAAGGTGCAACAGTACAAAATAGTGGTCGACCGATAATGGTTTTTTAATGGCCGATACCGATGCCAATATCACATTTATTTTTATGATTGGGCATGTCTGAGGGAGAGGAGTTGGAAGGGGAAATCATCTCCCAGTGCACCATACCAAGCCCTGTGATATACCTGTTCAGGGTATGTGCTTGCCCAAGCCTTTCAAACTCCTGGACAATCTCCAACCCTTCTGCGAGTCTGTCCCGGATAAGTGCGGTCCAAAAATGTGGCGTGGGATTATTCTAGAAACTTTCAGAAGGACAACTGGACCATTTCATATAACAGTGGTTTTAAAAATGATCAGTTCAAGAAGGAAAGGCACACTGCAGAAACTAATACTAACTTAATTTAAGGATTATAACTAATCATACTATGTTTTATCTCAAGAATCCATTATCTAAGTTTATTATCAGCTGTGTAATCAGTATAATCAACATCTTTTATCATTTGTTACATCCATAACCAAGCAACTGACGATGCTTGCGCACTGGCCAGACAAAATCCCTTCACTGAAACAACATTAAGGTTATAACCTTGTCATGTACTGGCTTTCACAATATTATTACAACTCAGAAACCTCTTCAAATAACAATTTCACACTAAAACAGTTCCAAGTACTGTAGTCTGTAGCGTAGAGACCTTGACTAAGTAGATCAGTTAAAATAGGATGCTAAAGTGACTTCATTATGCCAGGGGTCTTCAAACAGGAGCCACACAGATTTATTTTGGAGACGGATTGAGAACCTGAAGCCATACAAATTCGTTGAGCTTACAGTTGAAGACCTCTGTGTGTACAATATATATAGTATAGAAGTATTTAGTCAGCCACTGATTGTGCAGGTTCTCCTACTTAGAAAGATGAGAGAGGTCTGTAATTTTCATCATAGCTACACTTCAACTATGAGAGACAAAATGAGAAAAAAATCCAGGAAATCACATTGTAGGGTTTTAAATAATTTAATTGTAAATCATGGTGGAAAATAAGTATTTGGTCACCCACAAACAAGCAAGATTTCTGGCTCTCACAGACCTGTAACTTCTTCTTTAAGAAGCTCTTCTGTCCTCCACTCGTTACCTGTATTATGGCACCTGTTTGACCTCGTTATCTGTATAAAAGACACCTGTCCACAGCCTCAAACAGTCAGACTCCAAACTCAACCATGGCCAAGATCAAAGAGCTGTTGAAGGACACCAGGAAGAAAATTGTAGACCTGCAGCAGGCTGGGAAGAGTGAATCTCCTATAGGCATGCAGGTTGGTGTGAATAAATCAACTGTTTGAGCAATTGTAAGAAAATGGAAGACCATTGATAATCTCCCTCGATCTGTGGGGCTCCACGCAAGATCTCATCCCGTGGGGTCAAAATGATCATGAGAACGGTGAGCAAAAATCCCAGAACTACACGGAGGGACCTGATGAATGACTTGCAGAGAGCTGGGACCAAAGTTAAAAGGCTACCATCAGTAACTCTATCATTGCCAACAAAGGTTATGTTACAAAGTATTGAGTTGAACCAAATTTATTGACCAAATATTTATTTTCCACCATAATTTACAATTAAATTCTTTAAAAATCCTACAATGTGATTTCCTGGATTTTTTTTCTCTCATTTTGTCTCTCATAGTTGAAGTGTAGCTATGATGAAAATCTCTCTCATCTTTCTAAGTAGGAGAACTTGCACAATCAGTGGCTGACTAAATACTTTTTTGCCCCACTGTTTGTTACATATCTTTAATGAAAAATCCCTCCTTTGTCTGTGTGTCATTGTTGGCTCCCTGAGGAAGACCCTTAACCTGCAATTGCTTGGACTGTGAGGTTGGATCATTTGCAAGTCGCTCTGCATAAGGATGTCGGCTAAGTATAAATGAAAAAGTTTCCCATAATGAACCTTGGGTTTGACCAAGTGCTCTGCTAAGCCACTCTAAACTAACAAATAAACCGCACCTCACAAGGGGCGATCTATAAATCTGTGAACCTAGAGCAGTTTATTGATTTCTCCATTCAGAGTCATCCTGGCTCATATCCCACCTCTGGTGAGAGGAGGCTCCCTAACGTACCGTGGGCCGAAGTACCCCTTCATGGTTGAATAGCCCAGCTCCTGGGTCTCATCCCGAGTCTTGGTTGTCCTCAACAAGGGATTCCTACTTCCTTCAAGTGTCTGGAGGTACTTATGTGAGACTAACAGTTATTATAATCATTGGACCTAATGATGAACTTACTACTGGTAGAATTACAAACACAACCAAGGTTATCTTAAACTTTGGTCAGTTTTAGGGATGATTTTGGTAAGACGGGATGCTTCTGTAAACCTCTTCCTATCTAATGTTAAGATAGAAATTAATATTGAAAAAGTTACTCCAATACCCATGTACTGAGTTGGAACTGTAAATGATATCAGCATGCTTACCAAACAGAAGTTCAATAATAGGGCACTGATTCACCTTATTTGCATACTTAGACCTTAATGGGCATGCCAAGTGCCCTGAAGCTGAAAATCTGAGCTGGCGTGTTGTTACATTTTTATCTGTTTAAAGAAATCAACATATTAAGTAACAGACCACTTTTCAAGGAAATCTCATTTGGTAGGTATACAGCCCAGAATGTGATTAACCAAGTTTGAAGGGTGATCCTGTCTAATATTAATCTACATTTGATTTTTGTACAGAGCCCTGTGTGTTTTCCCTTTTCACTCCCTAGATAAGTGAACATTTTTGGAGTCCATGAATCATTTAGTGTATCTAAGCTTCATTCATTGTGAGTCAACAACTTGGGTGTTATTGGTCAATAAAGAGATTCATTCAGCGAGTCCCAAGGCTTATGCTCGGGATTCGACCAGAGCTGTGGGAGTGTGTACGCTGAGTCAGTTCCTTTAGCCAGTCACAGACTCCTCTGATAAAAACAAAACAAAAAACTATAAATGAAAGGAACCAGTTAGTCAAAACCCAGTCAGTCAGGAACCCTGATGTTCATGTGTGACACCTCCATACTAACCCACCTGCATGATAGAATGTCAGTACAGCATGCTTTCTTTGAAGACCAGAAAATTATGTTCATTTTGAGAGAGGTTATTTTGCAGAGTACTCAAGTAGGAAACAGTTTCAAGCTGCATCGGTCGTAACTGATTAGGAAACGTATTAAAATAGATGGAAGGATGAATACAGGTATGTGCCATTTAACATGATGATCAATGTCCAAGGTCTGAAGCATTACAATAGAAATATCCAGCTTATATACAGTACTGTGCAAAAGTCTTAGGTCACCGTTAGATTAGATATACCATTGTTTTAGCTAGGCATAATGACCATATATACTCATGTCTCAGTCTCTTTATTAGAATACAACCAGAAAATACAGGAAATAATCAGGAAAACAGCTTCTATAGGCTACAGTGAGCAATACCAGATTTTGGGAGGTTCATCAAGATGCCAAGTTGACCCTTCTACAGTCTGAAGAAGCTTGATCAGGAATGGTCTTTTTGGAAGGATACCAACCAAGAAATCACTTTCAGAAGGGGAATAGGGTGGAAAAGCTAAGATATGCTAGCTCACAAAGATATAGCTTTAGTTTTTGTCTGCTGTCATTTTGAATCCATCTTAAATGAACTCACCACTTCATTGAGTCCATGCTTGCATCCTCTCCCTCATTTAAAGTAGTTTTTAAAAGCTTCTTAAAACAGGATGTATCTCTACATAAAGGACCAAACTCACACTTTAGTAATATTTCTTCCCGACTACACATTAACCGATGAGCAGGTCTGATGGGTGTTTGAGAGATCTTCACATGCTGGTTCTAAATTAGCCAACATGAGTACCATTAATCAGCTAGAAGCTTAGCATAGCTAGATTTGGCAGATTTGTTTGAACAGGACACCACTTATCACTTCTCTAGTGTTTAACTTCTGGGAACTTCTACTGCCAGTGCTTGATTTGGAACACAGCAGCTGAGCCATTCAGAAATGTATGAGAAACCATTCTGAGGTTTAAGAAACAAAGCAGAGGGATTTCAAAATGAATACTAATTGATAGAACGAACGTGTTGACATTCAAATCAAGTGCACTTGCATTGCGAGCAGCTATTAGATCATAAGATGAAGTACCCTGATAAGCAGTTTGAAGGTATTATTCTGCTGTTTGGGTTTTATACTGCACCTGGAGCTCATTCTCTGCTTATGAGTCAGCTAGCAAGACTTAACCCCACTTCACACACTTGGAATGAATGAACACAAGACGCACAAGGAGGTATTCTGGATTTTGCCAAAGCTAACAGACAGCATTTTGATTTTAACCTTAAATCTGATTCTCCCGGTATGACGGATGCGCATTTCTTAGCGTGGTTGTGCAAACCCACACCTAAATCTCCTCGTAAGTGACAGGCGTGTTTGATTTCTCACTTCCAAGATAAATGAAATTGCTAATTGATAGTCGAAAGGAGTGCGTGTAAATCCACTCAGATGATTCCAGAAAATGGGGTGCACCAAGCCACAGGAGAGGCCATTATGTTCACTCCATCTCCACACACAGAGAGGAAGAGTTACAGATAGACAGACAGATATTGAAACATGTCCAACAGCCAGGAAAACAAAAACAGCACCATGTGCCAAACACGTGTGCGCTCTTCCGAAATCAGCTAAAGTTATTTGAAACACACTTACCCTCTAGATCAGATCAGATGGTTAAAAAAACATCAACAAGAAACACAGTACTGACCAGAAAGAAGCAAAGTAAATAGATTTTTTTTCTAAGTAAATTAATGGCGCATGATTTTTTTTACATAATTGCATTTAGCTTAGACAGCCAAAATGGGCAAGGTAGCTGTCTTATAGTTGAAAACACATTCTTGTACATTTACATGTACAGCATTTAGCAGACGCCCTTATCCAGAGACTTGTACAGTCTTACAATCCAAGCAATTGTGGGTTAAGGTTCTTGCTCAAGGACCCAACAGTGGCAGCTTGGCAGAGGTGGGATTTGAACCCTGGACCTTCTGGTCCATAGTCCAGTATGGTATCTGCAGAGAATAACATGCAGTACTGTGCAAAAGTTTTAGGCCACCGTTAGATCTGGTGTTTTAGCAATGATATAAAGGTCATGTATAACACATTTTCAATGTCTGGACCCAATAATTACAAACTTGGATTCGTCACTCCATGATGCTTTTCATCACTGATCTTCATTACAATCTTTGTGAGCTTTAGCACATCTTAGCACGTCTTTTTCACCCTGTTCCCCATCCGAAAAAGTGCTTTCTGGGCTGCTACCCTTCCAAAAAGACCATTCCTGATCAAGCTTCTTCGGACTGTAGGAGGGTCGACTTGGCACCCTGATGAAGCTGCCAGATGTTGCTATTGCTCAAGTGTAAGGAGGCCACACTAAATATTTGCCAACATAGCCAATATAAGCTGTATGATTATTGTAGTTTTAATTCTGCATACAAACTTCCTGTATTTTCTGTATTATATGGGGACTGTGGCAGCCTAGTGGTTAAGGTATTGGACTATGGACCAGAAGGTCCAGGGTTCAAATCCCACCTCTGCCAAGCTGCCACTGTTGGGTCCTTGAGCAAGGCACTTAACCCACAATTGCTTGGATTGTAAGACTGTACCCATTGTAAGTCGCTCTGGATAAGGGCGTCTGCTAAATGCTGTAAATGTATATCTAATCTAATCTAAGACTTTTGCACAGTATTATATTTGTGCTAATAAAAAAAAACAGTCTTCACCTAGAAAGGTGCTGTTGTATTTAGATTCATTTTCTGTTAAGGTACTTTAGCACATCTACTTGAAAAATTAAGACTGTGGGACTGTGGTGGCTTAGTGGTTAAAATATTGGACTATGGATCAGAAGGTCCAGGGTTCAAATCCCACTTCTGCCAAGTTGCTACTGTTGGGATTGTAAGACTTGTACCGATTGTAAGTCGCTCTGAAAAAGGGCGTCTGCTATGTGACATGAATGTTAATGTTAGAGCTGCAACAACGAATCGATTAAATCGATTATTAAAAGTGTCGACAACGAATTTCATTATCAATTTGTTGTGTTGCATGATTTATGTGTCCCCCGCCTTATCATATCCGCTTACGTTACTTGCGGCACTTGTGGTCAGCATTGGAAAAAAAAAACACGAGCGATTGAACGGAGCGAGGCGTGGACGTGGAATCTTCAAAACAAGTTAGCATTAAGGCTATGTCCACACGTACACGGGTATTTTCTAAAACAGGGGTTTAAATTCGTTTATAAAAAACATCCCGTCCACACAAGCACTGTTTAAACAAAAAACTTTGTCCACATGAAAACGCAAAAACGTACACAGTCGCTGTCAAGAGCAATGCCAAACCAGCAGTCCTATATGCTGGCGAAGCAGCTCACTCAGCGACAACAGCGATGTCCTATGCATACAAACATTTTCTTCTTCAACAACCACTTCGTTTTGAAAGCTGTCCCACCAACGAGAGGTCCGACCGGGTCTCGTCCCAAACCGGCGACGCTGGGGGCGGGAAACTGCTTCGTGGGTGTGATGGATATAGTAGTGACCTCCGTAGCGCATTCTGACGCCTCTGTTCTTCAGTGTAATGAAAAAGTAATAACTGTAAATGTATTTTGTAGATTTGTAACAAGTTCGGTCAGCAGTGTTACAGCTGGCACTATTTTGGCTACGTCCGCTGTTGCACAAAATCGCCTCATGTAAACAAAGGAGATAACGGCGCACAAAGTGACGTTACAAGCAAGAAACTCCGTTTTTCCCAGTCCACACGGCAACGCTGAAAACGGAGTTTCTGAAAATCTTCACCCTGGAAGGAGTTTTGCAAAAAAAAGTCCGTTTTCAGTTACCTAAATGTTGTTTTCGTGTGGACGAACGGTCAAAACGCATAGAAAAAGCTACGTTTTTAAAAATACCAGTGTTCGTGTGGACAGGGCCATAGTCTCTAAAAAAGAGAGCCAGCTTTAGCCAGGAGCATGTTGACATGATAACATTTTTGGATTGCAATGCAAAGTTCCTAAAGAAAGGAAGTGAATGAGTTTCTATGTAGTGTTTGCATCAGAGATGCACTTGTTTTTCTTTATTATTTAATTTGTTATTTTAATTTATTAATAAATTTAATTTATTATTATTCATTTATTGTAAGCACTTATTTGCTCTGTTATTTAATGTTATATTTCTGAATAAAGACATGAAAAGTTTTTTTGTTTGTTTGTTTGGTTTTTTTTAACCCGATTCATTGATTAATCGAAAAAATAATTGACCGATTAATCGATTATTAAAATAATTGTTAGTTGCAGCCCTAGTTAATGTATTAAGAACTTGTTCCTAATTCTGTGTATTTGTACGTAAAATGTTGAGGTCACGTACAGCCTGTAGAGTTCACTCATATACGACTGAATAAAGCGTGAACGAATTACATTACCTTTTATATGATAAAAGTCTACCTTGCATGTAGACCCATGAACAAGCCCATTGTAATGCTTTATGAGTAAGCAATGCTTACTGGGTAATGTGTTCCCCTGAAGCCATCATTGATGTCGGCTTGATCTCTCAATGTCCATTAAAACAAAAAAAAACTTTAGACTAGCTGAAAACATGTTCTTGATGCAGTGTGTCACAATATATACTGCTATTTGAACTCTTCATTTTAATAACGCTGGGATTGCAAAAGCGGATAAATAACTGAACGATGAATAAATCAGTCAGTATGTCTCAGTTAGAGACACGGGGGTTTTGGACGATATTAGAGGTCACTGTAAATGGAAAATCTGACGCCCTGGACAGAACGTTTTAGCGAAACACAACAACTTGGAAAGACAACCGAATGCGAAGACAATCTCCCCGCCGGGGCACGAGGAATTTTGAGCCAACTTTATTTAATTCTCTTAGGTTATGTGGAAATAGCTCAGCAAGGCTTTCGCACCCAGCACTCACCCTCTCTCTCTCTCTCTCTCACACACTCTCACACACACACACAAAACAAATCTTTTGACACTTTTGGTTTTTCAGAACAAAGTAGTTAAAAGCATTTTAACTGTCCATCAAAATGTCCTCTCAAGGCATCGAATGTCAGGTCTTTCTATCCTGGTGGGGACATTTGGTCCTGGTGGGGACATTCGGTCCAACCACACACAAGTTCATATACATGTGAATAAACCTGACAGATCCAAACCCTCTCTAATTCCAACCACTGTTCTCCAGAGGGTCACTTTCCTAGCGTACATTTATATTAATAATAACTGTACTCATTTGATGGGTGTACTTTACGTGGTTACAGGAAGCTAAGGTATAGAATTTATTATTTGTGCGCACTTGTTCTGTAAACCACTTTTGTGTGTAATCAGCAGCACGACATATGGAATAACAGTTTACGATGATCTGTCATATGTATATGACACAAAGACCTCATCTCATGGAGACAGAGAGAGGTAAGGTACTGTGCAAAAGCCTTAGACCACCAATAGAGTTAGCAATGGTATAATGGCTATATTGTTGATGGTTGTTCCCAAAAATGTTCTTACATTCATGATTCCATAATACTGGTTTCTACTGATCTTCATTCCAATCTTTGGGAGCTTTAGCATATCCTAACCTTTTCACCCTATTCCTCTACTGAAAAAGTGGTTTCTTAGCTTCTACTCTTCCATAAATGACCATTCCTGATTAATCTTCTTCAGACTGTAGACCCGTTTACACTCATTTACATTTACAGCATTTAGCAGACGCCCTTATCCAGAGCGACTTACAATTGATAGTCTTACAATCCAAGCAATTGTGGGTTAAGGGCCTTGCTCAAGGACCCAACAGTGGCAGCTTGGCAGAGGTGGGATTTGAACCCTGGACCTTCTGGTCCATAGTCCAGTATTTTAACCGCTAGGCTACCACTGCCCACTCGTTCCTCACAGCCGCTTTCTGTTCTCATTATTATACCTGCTCACTTTGTTAGTAAAACAGGAAATATATTGCGCTGTCACATGCAAGACAGTTTCTCAATCCATAAATGTGTTGTGGTTGGAATGCTAAGGAGTGGGCTGAGTCTACTGATGGTCTGCAAGTGAGGTAAGTGTTTTAGTGAGATAAGAGTTTTAAATCTTAAATAGAAAAAAAAATCAATATATGCTATCAATGCTGATATTAAATAAATAATTATATGGAAAACACTGCAGTATGTTACCTCTTTAGTCAGTACTCGTATAATAAGGTATATAAGCTAAGTAAGACATATAATATGGGTTCAGACAACGTCCAGATTGCATAACGTGCGATTTCATCTTGGAAGTTAAGCAATGCTTACCTGCTACACCATGCATCAGTTACGCCAACAGGTTCTATGGCAACGTGGTTGGTAGCACTGCGAAATACAACATATAATGTATTAATAATATATAAATATAGTTTAAGATGTTTGACTCCTTTTTTATCTCTCCCACATGGTGAGATGTTTGGTTTATTAATTCTGCAATGGTATCGGATCAATATAGGGTATCGACCGATATGCATCGGCGCATATCTAGCATTTTATATGAATATGTACGTCAGTGAGCATAAAACTTACCTAAATGTATTTATTTATTTCTAAAGAAAAGTCATGTGCTAATGGAAGGATTTTCTTATGTTCTAGTGACTAGGGTTTCCAGCATCTCCTTAACTTTATCATTACCTAACGTCAGTTAATCATCCTCCTCATCCTTCATTAAATAAAATAAACGCCTATGATGTAAACGAATCTAAGGCTGGTAACTAAGATCATGTCTTCCAATCAATCCTCAGCATCTCTAGTACTTGTCTAATGATGTACGCATATGTGTGTTATGTCAGAAAGTTTCTAATTAAAACGACAAAACCACATCGTCTTTGCGGTACGACCCTGCGCCTGGGACAGGATGTGGGTAAAGTTCATATTGAACATGCATGACCTGAACCGATTTGTGTTTCCTGTCAGGGAGTGTCAGCGTCTCTGAAGTATCTGTTTAGCACAAGCTCTTTCTGTTCCTTAAACAAAATACAAATGTATGCTACTTCTGTGTAAGTGCGTGCATGTGGGTGTGTGTGTGTGCATGAGAGAGAGAAAGAAAAGGTTATTTAAGCAGCTGCACATGGACAGCAGAACTCTCTGGGGATGAACACTGTGTTTCTGAATCATTAAGATTAAGAGGAATCTGATACGCTCATTCTGAGCTCGACTAGCGGAGCTCAGTGGGGACGAATCAGCATGTGGGTGAACGTTCAGCTGGTGTTCGCTTAGTGGTTAGAGAATTTGGCATGGACTTGTGCATTTGTGGCTTTAAATCCCAGCTACTGCTGCAACTGTGGTCTTGAGCAAGATTATTAACCCCTATTTCCCCCAGCACAACGGACAATCACTTAGTCTACAGCTATACCTGGAGTCGGGTCCAAAAGTGCGAGTCCACTACAAAGAACTGGCTTATTTCAAAGTAAGTCCAAACGATGGGTTGATGTTGACTGAACGCAGATGACGATATGTTGCATATTATTGGATTTTTATTATGTATTAAATGATAGCTAGATGAGGGAAAACAGTTCACTGTGCTCTGCGATGTCAAGGGCAAATCATTATTGGCTCCTTGCAACCATCCGCATGGGAGAAGCTTGAGGTTAGCCACAGGATTATGTATTTTTCCATGAATTTGTGTTGTAATACAAGACACATTATTGTGTCAAAGAGCTGTAGAGATTTATTTTTGCAGAGCAAAACCCATGTCCCATCCAGGGCTTTAACTTGTTGACTTTGTGCTAAGTATCAGGAGACTGAACCTTGAATGCAAACCTTTATCCTACAAATTGGGATGGAAATGAGGTTTATGGGCTTTGTTCGCCTAATGGTGGGCTATTTGGCTTCATTAACTTGTCATGTCACCAGGATTGGAATGCGTTTGAATCGCGTCTTCAGCGTTGTAACATCAGAAGTAAATAAACAGATTACATTCAAAGGAGGAATACGAAGACTTCCTAATCTGTACTGATGCTAAGTACTGCTTGCAAGCATTGGGCTCTGTAGATATGGGTAATACTTTCATAAAGTAAGCATCCTGTGGTGCTGCTGTGACCCCCTGTTGGCCCTATGGTGAGCTGGTTCCTGTCTAGGGCACCCTTACCCCTGTGCTCTGTGTTCTCCAGGATAGGCTCCAGCTAATCTATAGGAGAACAATACCATTAAGCAGGTGCACATAAATGCTTGTTATCTAACCAATTCCATTACATTTACAGCATTTAGCAGACGCCCTTATCCAGAGCGACTTACAATTGGAACAGTCTTACAGTCCAAGCAATTGTGGGTTAAGGGTTCCTTGCTCAAGGACCCAACAGTGGCAGCTTTTTGGCTGAGGTGGTTCATAGTCCAGCACCTTAACCACTAGGCCACTAGTCTCATAATAACAATAATCAGCAGTCCATTATTGCCATTTTAGCCATGTAAAAACGTCCTGTGCTCTTCAGCACAATGCTGTATCTTTAGAGTTATGTCTACAGAATAGCTGTCAAAACAGAAAGTGCCAACAGCACTATTAGATTTCTAATGAGCACAGTAATGGAAAACAGTTCCAAGATGGTTGTTTCTTAATTCCACCTCTACAATAAGCTCCGATCTCTTCTAGACAGTGATATTGGTTACATTAGCCATGCCCTTGTAATCCCCATTACCAGGGAAGAATTCACAAGGTGGCTGCCAAGCACAACTCGAAACACATGGGTACAACAGGAAGAGCTCATAAATCGAGGGGGGGGGGGGACATGCACAAAACAATTCCATTTTTGACTTTGTTTCATTCCAAATAGTTACACTTGCTGAGAAGAGAGCAAGTTTGTGGTTATATATTTAGTCTGTTTGGTATTTTGTGTTTAAATAAGACATGAGGGTTAAATTGGTATGTAGACCTCTTCAAAAGAAGGGAGAAAAGAAGGAATGAGATGCTCACTGAAATCTGATTAAAGATGCTTTTAGCAAAACCGACGTATTTTTCTTCCCAAAAAGAACATTATTTTTGGGCTATGAAGACCGGCTGTTGTTTGGCTGTTGAACCTCACTAAAGAGTTCCCTCATAAACAAAGACACCACCGTACTGCAAGAAGGAAACAAAAAAGCCAGCCGTTCTCAAACATGGACAATACCAGAAACAAAAATTTTAACCAGACTAAAGCCGGCTTTATACTGCATGATTTCCGGCCATATTTTGCTGTCGCACACAAAAATCACACATCATAAAACTGTCCTTTTATTCATGTGGTCGTAGAATGCTTACTGTCGCAAACTCGATTTGGTGCCTACCAGTGACCGCTGATATAAGTTTCAGACAGTGTCAGAAATTGTGGATCTTAAAGCAAAACCAATGCATTGTCTCAAAGCAAGTTTACAATGTTAGATTATCTCCTAATATCTACGTCCAATCCCAAACTGAGCAAGCCTAGGGCGAGAGTGGCAAGGAAAAACTCCCTAAGTGTTATGAGGAAGAAACCTTGGGAGGACCAAGACTCAAAAAGGGACCCAACCTCCTTGGGCGGCGTAGATGATAAATCTAAGAATGAAACTAGTCATGGAGTCATAGAGTCACTCTAGGATCCTGAGTCTAAGCAGGAAAGTTGTTGGTGGCACTTCGACCAGAGCCAACCGGAGGAGGGTGAGGGTTACTTTCCTCTGGTGTGGCCCGGGTATGGTGGGACTGGAGCTGATGACGAAAACAGCTTAAGTGAAGCTGAAGCAAATGAACATCATGTGTGGGGCAGGAACACAGCTCTGAGAGAAAACAGGAAATGTAGTTAGTTATTGATTAAGAGCACAGTGTCTATTAACAATCACTGATGCCAAGTGTAGCATGAGACCCTGGCAGCATTAGCTATAGCAGCATAGCTAGAAAGAGGAGAACCGGAAGGCAACACAGCCAAGAGGGATCACATGAGAGATCGGCAACCCCACAGGAGGCAGAAGACAGCAACCCAACGTCTCTGATCACCATAAGACTCTTTGACTATGAACCCCCAACTCTGCCGTTAGTCTAAGGCAAGGATGCATGAATCAAGATCACGAGGACCGAAGCCCAGTTCAGCCAGACCGCCCACCCGACACTCCCGGCTAATGGACAAGGCAGGCAGGCCAGACATGACTCCAGACTCCGGCCCCAGTGACCCAAGCCATGCATCCCGGTCTAAATCTAGTCCAAAGCCTGCGCAAATAGGTATGTATTTAGCCTAGACTTAAAAATTTGGAGAGTGTCTTATTACATCGTTGGGGGGCCATGTATGAGAAAGCCTTTCCCCCTGCTGTTACCTTTTTAATACTAGGAACTAAAAGAAGTCCATAGCTAGCAAATCTGCGGTACAATAGACACCATATTACTTCAATCTCACTTTGCAGATTTTTTTATTTTTACCCAGCCATGATGCTTAATAATGACGTTACCACTCAGGAGGAAACTGACGCACAACTGACCCATAAATTTCACCTTGTCAGAGGTGGGATATAAACCTGGATGGTTCTACTGACTGAGCCCCTCTGGATTGTAGCCAATCTTTGGCGAGGTCAGGTCTGTCTATTGGTTTTGAGCGAGGCCACTTGCTGTAGTCTGAGGGTGAGGTACCCCTTTGTGTTTGCATGGCCCATTTGCGGCAGCCAGAGGGTATTGTTTCTTTGTACTTTGTCACCAGTCAGTTACGTAGTAGCTTACCTTAAGGACGGATCAGCAGTTTCCGCAAATGTTTAGCTGCAGCCATAGATATGCAATATTGGACAATTTCCTTAAGAAATAAACAATCTAGTATAGTACTTTTGCCTTGTTTGTGAAACTGGGTTTCCTTTAACTACTTTTAATACTCGTGAAAAGTCGTATTAGGTTATATTTATGCAGAAAAGCGTTCCCAAAGTTTCAGACACCACTGAACATGCTCGTAACATGTATGTAGGATCTAACATACCTTTAAGAAAACCGCATTAGCTTCCCTAAACGGTCATAATTGGCTTTTATTGGAGCAGTGGTAGGCCTGGGTAGAATGGCAGCATTTAGTAGACACATTTACAGCATTAAACAGATCGCCTCATCCAGAGTAACAACTGGGCTGAGTAGTTCTTGTTTAAACAAGAAAAATACATCTGTAAGATTTTGCAAAGACCAGTGTCCTTGTGATCAAAACCAAAGTGGAAATACCACAACATTCTGGAAAAACAAGGACAAAAATGAGCCATCCTCAAATATGAACAATACCAGAACTGATTATAAGTAACAGAGACTAACATCATAGTTTGCAGCTGTGGCCCAACTGGCAGTGGCTTCCAGAGCACAGCAACTATCATGCCTTGTCAGAAGAACAGCCAACGACTAAGGAGTCCTGATGCTATCTTGAGCATGTCATCACATTACCATGCCTGTTGCATCATACTTTCAACATCCCTAAAGAAGTTTAAAGCCCTTAACGGCTGAACCCACAGGCCAAGCTTAATGAAATGCTCTGAACACCGCCGGCTATGGAAGAATGGAACAATATTAGCCAGGATTAATTATCAGATCCTAATGCTGAAGTGCAGAGGAGTCATCCAACATGACTTTCTTCTAAAGACTGAATTGACCGGTTTTCCAGTGGTGGTTGATAGATAGATGAACGCACGGTGAATTCAGAATCCAAAATGAAAAACAGGCACATTGGGGCAAAACCAGAAATGAAGAAACATAATCATGAAACGCAGCTTTACCACATATAAGCCGAGCAGCTCAATGTATGCGTATAGAAATTGGGATGACAAAACGAGAGACATCTGCAGCAAATGAGACACAGGTGACCATGGTTTGATTAAGGCAGCATTTGTTGGTGGGATATCCTGGCATTGAACGTACCATTCCATCCAGGTTCTTGCTGGTCCTGCTCTAAAGTGGATCCTACAGATGAGCACTATGTGTCGGTACGATGTTTCGTGAGCACTGGGTCCACGTTTCACTGCTGTTCCAGTAATACTACTGTGCTGTAACAAAGGACTGATGTTAACATAACAGTTGATAACTAAACTACCAGGATGGTAGCACTCGCTATAAATACAGGTAAGAAGCTGTTAATAGTCAGCCAAGCTCTCATGTTTTACTACGCTTCCACATGTTAAACGAGGGAAACATAAACATCCTGTCAAACATTTCTATAAGCATGTGTAACTCAGTTTGACACAGACTCGAACCAACCGGTTTAAAACACAAACTCTGCCAGAAATTTCCCCCCAAAAAACGAATAATGATCTCCTTCCCCGCTTTGCTAACGTCAGCTTTAATTTCACGCATGGCGGCGTCTCTCTCACTCTTTCCCGACACTTCTACGTCAGGGTAGCCGAGACCAGGCCAGGTGTTTAAGTCAACATAGCACTTCTATGGGCAATTTCCCGCATTTCTGTAATCAATGAGTTAATAATGCTCTGGGTTGAGATGTTTGCCCCGCTCCCAAATAGCCCCAATCAGAGACTGGCCTTCAATTGGGCCAATTAAAGAAATTTAGTTAACTTGAGACAGATGGGCGAGAGCTTAGCATCTGCAGTGCTAGCTCTTCATTTCGTGACCGTAACAAAATGAAGCAAAGCAAAGCAAACTGTGCTACATCTGGAAAGATTGGATTAAATGTATATTCTTTTTAAGACTAATCCTTCAGTTTATTTTTGGTTAATCTATAAATTCCTTAACTCTAAACTGACCGAGATGGTCATTTTGACTGTATGGAAATCGAGATGTTATAAGTTTGACATAAAAAATGACTTCTTATATATTAGACCATCTTTCAGTCTGACATTGTTATGAAAGTAATATTACAAAGAACAAAAATGTTCTGAGTATTCATTCATTTTCGTATCCACTTAATCCTTGGTCAGAGTCATGGGAACGCTGGTGCCTAGCTGGCGACATGGGGCGCAAGGCAGGAACAACTCTAGACGGGGTCAATCCATCATAGGCAACATACACTCACACACTAAGGGCAATTTTAGAAACTCCAGTGCCCGGAGTAAACCTACGTGGACACAGAGAGGACAGGCAGACTCAGGACCCAGGTTGCTCCACCTGGGATCAAAATCAGGACCTTCTTGCTGTGACGCGATGGTGTTAGCCACCATGGCCCAGGATTGCCAGATCTCGCAAGTGAAATAAGCAACTTATAAAGTGGGACAAAAAAGTATTTAGTCAGCCACTGATTGTGCAAGTTCTTCTACTTAGAAAGATGAGAGAGGTCTGTAATTTTCATCATAGGTACACTTCAACTATGGGAGACAAAATGAGAAAAAAAATCCAGGAAATCACATTGTAGGATTTTTAAAGAATTTCATTGTAAATCATGGTGGAAAATAAGTATTTGGTCAATAACCAAAGTTCAACTCAGTACTTTGTAACATAACCTTTGTTGGCAATGACAGAGGTCAAATGTTTCCGCTAAGTCTTCACCAGGTTGGCACACACTGTAGCTGGTATTTTGGCCCATTCCTCCATGCAGATCTCCTCTAGAGCAGTGATGTTTTGGGGCTGTCGCTGGGCAACACGGACTTTCAATTCCTTCCTCAAATTTTCTACCGTCATTCCAGCACACGAGTCGTTACCATGACAGCACACTCAGAAAAATCCCATTAAAAACTTCACATTTCACATGAAAGCAAACACGCAGCTGGCACTCCGCTATCCCAGGCTACCACAGCAGCAGATTGCGAAGAAAAGGAAGCGGCGCCAAGTGAATAGACACTGCTAGCACAACCAAACTTAAGGTATTTGTGACAAAGGTCATAAAGCAGTTTGTGGGAGCTTTACACAGCAGGTCAAAGTTACACTTGTTGACTGCGAGTCATGTCAGCCCGCCTGAAAAGAAAATGACTAGGACTTCACGCTTCATAGTATCGATAAATAAATAATGATCAAAAATCTTTCTGTGAATTTTCTGACCTGACACAAGAAATGCATTTTAATTCTGTATTATACAACCCCAAAGTTGAGGATGGTATTTAAAGTGTAAAAAAAAAGCCCCAGTGTTTCTTACATTTACATTGACTTTTATTTCATTGCAGAACTCATGAATCTCATGAATATTTCATGTTTGTTTTTTGGTCAGCTTCATTTCATTTATTAATACATTAATTTATTCATTCATTGATGAATGAATTTATCCATTCCTGTATTTCAGGCCTGCAACACATTCCAAAAAAGTTAGGATGGGGGAAATTTAGGGCTAGTAATGAGGTAAAAAAAAAAGCAAAATGATGTTATTTGGTGCAAAAGCAGATCCACGGAAAGAGTCTTTGAAGAGCACAGTTGCAGAGGATCTCCAGTTTGTCACCAAATGTGTGCAGAAGTTATTGAAGTGTTTAAAAAATAATGTTCCTCAAAGAAAGATTTGTAGAAATCTGGAAAATGTCAGTCTATAAAGTACAAGGGCAGTAGCCTAAATTGAAGACCTGTGAAGACCTCCCTCAGACGGCACCGTCATTCATCTATACCTGATAGAACCACATTGGCAAGGGATTACTTTATCAAACCTTTATCAAGCACTACAATACAGAGTTACATTCACAAATGCCACTTAAAACTTTATTTTGCGAAAAAGAATCCTCATGTTAACCATGTCCAGATGTGGCATCGACTCCTCTGGGCTCAGGGGCATCTAGGATGGATCATCACATAGTGGAAACGTGTATTGTGGTCAGACCCATCAGTATTCCAGGTCTTTTTTGTAAGATGAAGGATGAAAAGGACCGTCCATACTATTATCAGCAACAAGTCCAAAAGCCAGGGTTTGGCAATCCATCCGAGAGACAAACCTTATTTGGACAAGGGTTCCTCTGACACCCCTGGCCTCTGATTCACCCTGTTTAGCTTTGGTGTTTAGCTTTTCTCTCGATTAGCCCGTCATCACTGTTAGCCAGTTTTCCCTCCCATCTTAACCTCCCCATTGTACGCTTTTATCCTGTGTACCTTGCTGTCTCTATGTTAGCCATCTTCACCTAGTCTGCTCTTCTTTTTTATGTTGTGTGATATCCAGTTTCCACTCTAAAAGCTGCGTACCCTTAGTAACGTGACAATTTTGGTCATACTGAAACCATTTTTGCCTAAGCTAGCCTCTTGTTACTTTCTAATGAAAGCAATGTGCTTATTGCAGTTAGGCTAGTGCGAACGTACCATATACGGCACATCACATCTCTTTTGAGTTGTGGAACCCGCCAGAAGGTCTTGTAATTGGGAAAACATGGCCGTATCAGTACAGATTGTCTTATTAAATGCGTATTCACTGGGGTTTCTTCAGAATTTCCTTTTATTGCTTTGCGTTACACTGGTCCCCAGGATTAATTTTGTATTAATTCTTTAGCGACTTGCTTAGTACATCACCGGGTCAAACCGATATATTTGGTTTGCTGCAGTGGGACGTCTATGACAGGCCAGAGGAAAAGTGCAATTCAATTACTTTTCGATGAATTCACTCACTCCGAGGTGTCTCTGAAGTATATGTGTGTGTGTCTGAGACTCATTGAAATCCGATTAATTTAGCCTGAGCCTCGCAGACTTTCCCCACACATCTGCGCTGCGTTGCTTCCTATGAGCTTCCGATTTGGGAATTCTGTTTGATGTGTTCTTACCGCAGGAATTGCCAGGGATTTGTGGCTCTTCGCAAATCATGCACAGTTTATAAAATACCCCGACAGTGCGGGTTCCCGGGCCTCCTCTTCTCCCCGAGCTTTGCTTAATGTGAACCCAATACTTTAAATAAGCCTTCACTCATCCCGCATCAGCAGACATGCCAAGATTGGTGTGTGTGAGAACGTACATGAGAAAAACATTAGCGCAACTGCAATGTTCTTATCCGAAGGCTGAAAAGATGACAGGAGCCATGTTATTGGCCAAAGATACGTCTAAACAGGATTAATGTGTTTTTGATTAGGCCTCATTAATACATCATAATGCTATTAATAAAGGTGGAAAGAGAAACACCCTTAAGTGATCGGGTTACCTTGCATGAGTCACGTACCATCCCTGCTCATCAGTTTAGCATGTACTTAATACAGTTATACTTCTTGCTTTGTCCTCCTTTAAGCCATGCTTCAGATCATCATCTAAAAATGAAAAAATGCCTGTACACTGACTTACACAATGTACATGATTCGGCCAAGAGGTGAATGCGTACCATGGAAGAATCCATCACTCCGGGCTCTCAAGGGGTGGCCCAGCTGCCCATTGTCCCCTCCCACACACAGTTGACACTGCCAGTTGTGTATCCGTACGATGCCCAAAAGCAACCGCCTGATTGCCCAGTGGTAATGTAATGTTCCTCTTTATTAGTGTAGTACGAATATTCACCGACTTACAGTCAATATAAGTATAGGAGTTTGGCATTGTATTTAATTATTAATTGTATGTAATACTTTTACAGTCGTTTCTAGTTCACTAGCCCAGCACTGTGACCTGGGTTTGAATCCCAGCGGTGTATTCCAGCTGGTCCGGTCATCACACAGACGCGTAACTGGCCGTGTCTGAGGGAGGTGAGGCTGGACAGGGAGAAGTGCAGTAACAGGAACCCCTTCTAAGCCCAGAATGATAGACTGGCACTCCAACCCAGGGTATGTGTTAGCCTGCACCCCATCAATTTCAGGATAGGCTCCGGACCCACCCATGAGCCTGACCAGGACAAAGTGGGGCTAAAGCAATGAATGGGAACACCTTTTAAATCTTATCACTTCTAGTTGAACTGTTTCACACAAACTCAGTAGCTTACAGACATATATAAATCTGCATTTGTGTAGGATCCGGAAACTAGGAACAGTAGAAAAATAATTCAGACTAGCAACAATATTGTAATGCATACATTAATAGTCTGTACAATGTCCATGTGTAATGACAACAGTTACAATATGTGTGAAGGTACGAGCAAAATATGCTTCATGTACATTTTTATTAGTCAACTGTACACATTTTATATCGTATGAGCTATAAATTCAATATTACCTTTCAATTCAGAGATGTGTTCCCGATTTCCAAAGCTCCAAGGACCCCGGTTTGATCCTCGCCTCTAATTACTGTCTGTTCGCCTCATGATTATATGGATTTCCTCTAGGCTTCAGAATCAGAATAAAGTGGTCACTGGGAGGGGGATGGTCAAGTCTCTGGCCCTCTGGACTACTAATCGGAAGTCTGAGTTCAACGGGGCCTTGACTTTTAAAATGCTCAGCTCCATTGTACATTTACAGCATTTAGCAGACGCCCTTATCCAGAGCGACTTACAATTGATACAATCTTACAATCCAAGCAATTGTGGGTTAAGGGTCTTGCTCAAGGACCCAACAGTGGCAGCTTGGCAGAGGTGGGATTTGAACCCTGGACCTTCTGGTCCAGAGTCCAGTACCTTAACCACTAGGACACCACAGTCCACAAACTTGTAAGTTGCTCTGGATCTGCTAAATGTTGTAAATGTAGTAATGAATTACTAGCACTGGTGGTGTAACGTTATGCATGTTTCCAGCACTAGGATAGGACGAGAAACAGTATGAAGAGCCTATGATTTTTATGATGCAGAGAAAACAGACTCATACGCAAACACGGATATGTGCATGATTTGGAGATTTGCGTAGAATGAAGCAGCCGTATCCCTGGAATTACCCCAGTAATCAGTTTTCCACTCTCACAGCCTCGTTAAAGCTGCACCTTCATTATATTTAAAAAGTGTTCACTTCTAGGCTGTAGGGTTTCATTTGGGACAGGGCCCAACCCCAGAGCAGAAGGTTGTACAGTATGGAAAATGCAGATAAAAAGAAAACAGTGTTTCTTACATTTACAGCATTTAGCAGATGCCCTTATCCAGAGCGTCTGCAGAGGTGGGATTTGAACCCTGGACCTTTTGGTCCATAGTCCAGTACCTTAACCACTAGGCTCTTACATTTCACAATTCTTACATTAACCTTGAGTATTGTTTCATCGCAGACCGTATGAACCCAAGATATTTCATGTTCTGTCTGGTCGCGTCCATTTCACACTTGCAACACATCAAAAAACGTTGGGACAGTAAAGAATTAACCACTTTGTGACGTTGCCATTCCTAAATCATTTTTAGGGATGATTTATTAACATTGTTACTTGCTTTCTCATTGCTTACCCCTGTAAATATCCTATAGCTATGTATGTATTCTATACAGTTTGTACAACAGAACTCTATTAACCTATAGGGAACAGGAATGGTAGGAGTGGGTACATGATTTGGGATGCTTCCTTATACAAGTGTCAGAGCAGATTCCATCACATGAACACAAGAGATCTTGCGCGTGCTGTTTCTTATAAGACAACTCAATGAAATGACTGTTTTTGCTTTAAAACAGTATTTTTCTGATCATCATGACAACCTGGCAGCCTTCCCTCAGACAATGAAATGTTTTGTCTCAGCCAACAAGATAAGCCATAAGAAAATAATCTCCTTGAATTAGCAAAAAGTCATAGCTGCGTGCTGTTGGTGCTGATATTGTTCAGTCATATGGTTGTGTAGTGATTTTGTAATGGAAAAAATATTTAGGATCAAAGAGGAAAAAGAGGCTACTAGGCCTGACATGAATGGGTGCACTTGGTCTGTAACAATGCTTTCATTTAGGTGGTGTGGTGGGGAGTATGCATCGATTGATGACTTGAGAACAAAGATCCCTATTTCAGTAGTGACTGATGATCTCTACAGTGCTTTCCGTTTGGGCCGGGCATCAGGCAGGGGTGAATGGCTATGCCTAAGGGAGGTGAGACCAAATAGGTGGATTATCACCATCTGCTGGCCATGAGATGGACTGGTGTCCAATCCAGGGCATGCTTGTTCAATTGTTCTCCCAGATAGCTTCAGGGGGAATGGGAAAAAAAACACACACACACTACTACAGAACGAGGAGATGATAGTTGGCTAGAACTCTCTGGAAATATACAGCACTGCGCAAAAGTCTCAGGCCACCATTAGATTTATATAATGTCGCTATTATAATTATGTCTCTTTATTAGAATATGACCCAGTATTAAAAAAACAGAACAGTCCAGACCTGAATATTAAAGAGGCAATATGGGATCACTTGGACAGAGAAAGAAATTAAAGGATGCCTGAATGTAAATAACTCTAGGAAGTGCTGAAAGAAGCCTGGTATAATATACCAGAAAGTTACTTCAGCAAACTTCAAGACAGTCTCATGATGTGCCACATTCCCAAAAGAGCTCATGATGTGCAAGGTGCTTCTGCATCAATGGCTGCATCACGACAAGAACAAGGTTATGTCAATACTAGTCACTCCCGTTCACACCGGGCCAATTTAGAGCGACCAGTTAACCTAAGATGTCTTTGGGCTGTGGGAGGAAACCCATAGAGAACCAGGGAGGATATCCGAACTCCACACAGGTAGCATCTGAGGTCAGGATCAAACCAGGATCTCTGGAGCTGCCAAAGGAGGTCACGCCTGTAGAAGCCGTTTTGTTTTGTCTACATATTTCCTGTTATATACCACTGCTAAACCAACTCTAATGGCGGCCTAAGACTTTTGCACAGTACTGTATATGGATGTTAGATTTCTATACTTAATGCAGGTTCTGATCAGTGCAGTGCTAACCCGATTCTTATGTGTTACAGATATAATTACTAAGAATCCAATCCAGAACGATGAAGATAATGGAAAAATCCGTTGATTTATTTCACATCTGCAGAAACAGATGATACTGTGCATGTAGAATTTATAGCCACAAGCTCTTATTGTCCTGAAAACATGTTCGGTTTTGAGGTATTAATAAAAGTAGGAGCACCGAAGCGTAGATAAGGCCAGGAGATCCATCCGTCACACTGCAGTTGTTCTTTGAGTTATTGGTGTCCTCCTCTTTTTTTCAAAACCACTTCAGGGAGGTATGTTTTTGGGACTGTTTGCCATTGCGTACATCAATAATAACTTGGGCATGAGGGAGGAGGGTGCTAAATAGTGAAGGTTAACTGGTATGCACTGAGAGAGAGAGAGAGAGAGAGAGAGAGAGGGCTACTGCAGTCTGTTAGAGCAGGTCATTTATTCAAGTCTGCCCAACTGCTCTTAATTTAATTTCCATTGTAGCCCTGGAGCACTCGGTTAGATTTCAGATTGTGTTACATCCTGTTTGATCTCGAGCAGGATTGCCTCTAGAACTTATTGTCTCCATATCGCGTTTGGAAGAGTGTGACTTTTTTTCTACTCAAACAGCAACAGGTTTGAATCCATTTGTTTCCACTGCAATATGCAGGAGCCCTTCAGGGACGGATTGAACACTGACAGAAAAATATGCCTTCGAACGTAAACTGTCATGATTTCATTCCTTCTAACTGCACTCTTAAGGGAACTGAACCCTGGAACCTTTTGATTGATTTGATCCACCACTGCTACACCCTTACGAAAAAACGCGTTTGTCGAGGCTTCTCTGGCTGGTTAACGGCTCTCCGAAGCATCAAAGCTTCTAAATGGAACACTTTCTAAGAGTTCCCCCAGAGGGACGGATCAAAGAAGGCTTTAGGGTGCCAGCTGAAACCTTTCTTTCAAACCCAGAATTCACACCGGGTGTGACATGTACGCGACACATGTGCGGAGCATAAGTGTGGTGTAACCGATCTAACATCAAATCCACTCCGCTTGCGTTCTGTAAGTACTACCTCAAGATCAGAGCGATTAATTTTTCAACGTTGTCAGTGGTCCGTGAGGGAGGGCGCACTTAAAAGTTGGGCCAGCTGTAATTGCAGCCCTATAGGAGATTCAAAAGTGCTACAAAATGATAACAACGCGGTATTCAACTCTAAAATGTCATGAGCCATATTTGGATTGGATTCATTTATAGGGATAAACCACACAGCACGAGAAAGGTTCTAGTTATACAGTATAGTTTATGAACTTGGATGTTTGCATCATGCTTAACTGACTGATGCAACTTAATATGTCTAGAAAATGAAATGTATGAATGAATGATTTTTAGCTGTTGTTGTTGTTTTTGTGTAGTTGTTTTTCTACCCGCATAGCTCACTGACAAGGTTTGTACCTCTGTAACTATTAAAACTGGGATAGGTGTTAGGTGTTCCCTCATAGTTTGGATGTCTTCAATCTTTAGCAAACTGCAGATGAGCAGCAATGTTCTTTTTGGAGAGCAGTGGCTTTCTCCTTGCAACCCTGCCATGCACACCATTGTTGTTCAGTGTTCTTCTGATGGTGGACTTACCTGAACATTAACCAATGTGAGAGAGGCCTTCAGTTGCTTAGAAGTTACCCTGGGGTCCTTTGTGACCTCGCCAACTATTACACGCCTTGGTCTTGGAGTGATCTTTGTTGGTCGACCACTCCTGGGGAGGGTAACCATGGTCTTGAATTTCCTCCATTTGTACACGATCTGTCTGACTGTGGATTGTTGGAGTCCGAACTCTTTAGAGATGGTTTTGTAACCTTTTCCAGCTTGATGAGCATCAACAACTCTTTTTCTGAGGTCCTCAGAAATCTCCTTTGTTCGTTTGATACACTTCCACAAACGTGTTGTGAAGAGCAGACTTTGATAGATCCCTGTTCTTTAAATAAAACAGGGTGCCCACTCACACCTGATTGTCATCCCATTGACTCTAATTTCACCTTCAAATTAACTGCTAATCCGAGGTTCACATACTTTTGCCACTCACTAATATGTAATATTGGATCATTTTCCTCAATAAATAAATGACCAAGTATCATATTTTTGTCTCATTTGTTTAACTGGGTTCTCTTTATCTACTTTTAGGACTTGTGTGAAAATCTGATGATGTTTTAGGTCATATTTATGCAGAAATACAGAAAATTCTAAAGGGTTCACAAACTTTCAAGCACCACTGTGCCTGTCAGATGAAGCTCCGATCAACCGCGGATGGTGTTTAATGAAAGACGCCGAGTTTAACTCCAGCAAACGACGTCTTTGTGAGGGATGAAGCTGATTCATCATTTTTGTTGATGGCACTAAAACTGATCTTCAGTCTCGTTGCTCTTCAGTCGAGCTGTGAATCCATTAAAAGCCGGGAGACGTTTGATTTAAAGGACTGACTTGGTTTCGCTTTTCCAGAGCTCAGGTTGGTCATTAATAGCTTCATCTTCCAAATTTAAATCATTTGCAAAACCAATAGATTTTATAAAGTAATTATACCTTTCATTTCGGCAGGGTTTTCCTCTTTATAACTTACATGATTTAGCCAATCAGATTGCGGGGTCGGAACTAGCTGGCCAACTAACAAAATGGCCATCGTATTAACAGCAAGTATAAGAAGAACATGCTCCACCATGCCAAATTATCACCGCCATCATAACTGGAGCTGCTTTGTGTTTGGTGTGAACTGGTCCAACAATGTATGTCGTCTGTGTAACCACTTATGCAGGAATTTCCGTTTTTGTGCTAATAGCAGTCTAGCTAACACCATACTAACAATCCTTAGTGGTAATAGTACATATGGTACAATATTGTCTTTGATTGTAGGAGCTCTACAAGTCAAGCATGACATCCCACTCACTCAGGGTGCTCCAACACCTACATCATTTGGTTTAGTTCATCCCACGCTGGTGTACTTTACCCGTTTGGGGCATTAGGTGTGAACACGTCATTTGAACTTGGGTGCGGACCAATCCATGCACACCAAGAACCGGGCCAAGACTTTTGGGTAGCGTTAGAACAGAAAGGCACCTTGACAGCCTTATGTCTTACCTTTGTTCGACACAAAGCTGGATTTGTCTGACCACGCCATGTTTGTCACTGCTCAGTGATCCAGTGTTTGCGCCCTTTTGCCCACTTGCATTTCTCTTAAGCAGCCATGGCACTCCAACTGGGCGTCTGCTCTTGTAGCCTGTCCGTGCTAAGAGTTGTGTGTCGGCGTTGTATTCGGCTGCACTTTGCTTGACTGAGCTCCATCTGTTTGTCAGAATTCTGGACATCCTCCATTGACCCCTTCCATGGACCAGTTGTTTACATCCACAGGATCTCGTTTCGCAGGATTGTTTTTCTCGATCACGCCATATTCGACACTATTGCACGAGAGAACCCCACAAGGTTGGCAGTTTTTGAATACTGGCCCCAGTTAGTTAGTGTGATGACTGTACCTCATTCAAAGTCACTCAGATTGCTCAACTTTCCCACTCTAACTGAAACTGATCCACAGAAAACTTGCTCACTTGATTTTATGCTGCACTCCAGGGTCACGGCTTAATTTGTATGCAGGGAAGCTCCTATTGTAAAAGGGCGGGTTTGCGTGTCCTCACTTTATTAAGGCACTTAATTAGGTACACCTCCTGCCTGCCAACAAGGTGCTTTTGGTTCAAATGATACACATGTAGAAAAGTACCTTCCATGGAGAAATTGATCCTGGAGTTTATTTGAACACTTAAACAAGTCTGAAAATGTTATCCAAAGGAATATCCCAGAACTTTAATACGATCTCTATCCATTTCGTCCGTAGTGCGATTACCAAAGCAAATCATTTCGACACATTTCCCTCTGCTGAGAAAAAAAACCCACAACCTGTTTGCTCAAAGCTTAGCTCAAATAGATGAGGTTTAAGATCCCTAGCCTACAGCCTGCATAACTTCCACCATGAAGCATGAGAGCAATCTGACAAAGGAAGTGTCTCGCTTTCCTTTAGCGCAAGATAAATTCTCCCTTTTAAGAGATGAGATGCCCAGCTCTCGCGTCTGGCTCCAATCCAGGGGCCGTCGAGAGAAAAACTGACCGTGTCTGGCCAAAACAGAAGCTTCATCATTCTGAAGCATCTGCTCCATGCTCATTTCGGGCACGAATTAATCTTGCAGGCCGAAGAGAAATTAGGCTGGATATTATGTCAGAGTACAGCTGCGGGCGGCTTCACGTAAATGATTTAGGTCGAGGTTTGCTGGAAGCACAGAATGTGCTGCAGGAGAAAGTGAACACCAGGCCAACTTGTCTGGAGCTGTTAAACATTAGAAGAATCGATCTCTGTCTTTATCAGCACCCAGATGATTTGCTCCAGATTCACTGCACCGTCAGCGATGAGGCTTCGGCTAGCGGACCTTCAGTTGTTCTAAGTATTCAGCTCTGAATGTACTATTACTCTGATTAACTGACTCTTCCGATATCATTTCCCAGATGTCTTTATATGTGCATTCCCTTACAGCATTGTAAAGGAGTTGTAGGGTGCACTGGAAGTTATCGGATAAGCAGCTTAAACATTATCTCTCCGTCTTATCTGATCTTTTAACATGACAATAGTTTAACGCCTTTTCAGGGATTTTTGTCCATGTGCTAGTTTGTGTCTAAGTGCTTTTGGATATGAGCTGCTGTGTCCCAATACGGTTGGACAAATAAGGGCTTGTGTCCCAATACTTTTGGACAAGTGAGGATTTGTGTCCCAATACTTTTGGATATGAGCAGCTTTGTGTCCCAATACGGTTGGACAAATAAGGGCTTGTGTCCCAATACTTTTGGACAAGTGAGGGTTTGTGTCCCAATACTTTTGGACAAGTGAGGGTGTGTGTCCCAATACTTTTGGCCATGTGCAGGTTTGTGTCCCAATACCTTTCTCCATGTGCAGGTTTGTGTCCCAATACGGTTGGACAAGTGAGGGTGTGTGTCCTAATACTTTTGGTCATGTTCGGGTTTGTGTCCTAATACGTTTGGACAAGTGAGGGTGTGTGTCCCAATACTTTTGGCCATGTGCAGGTTCGTGTCCCAATACTTTTGGATATGAGCAGCTTTGTGTCCCAATACTTTTGGTCATGTGCAGGTTTGTGTCCCAATACCTTTCTCCATGTGCAGGTTTGTGTCCCAATACTTTTGGAGAAGTCAGGATTTGTGTCCTAATATGTTTGGACAAGTGAGGGTTTGTGTCTCATTACTTTTGGATAAGTGAGGGTTTGTGTCTCAATACTTTTGGATAAGTGAGGGTTTGTGTCCCAATACTTTTGGAGAAGTCAGGGTTTGTGTCCCAATACGTTTGGACAAGTGAGGGTTTGTGTCCAAATACTTTTGGCCATGTTCAGGTTTGTGTCCCAATACTTTTGGATATGAACAGCTTTGTGTCCCAATACTTTTGGTCATGTGCAGGTTTGTGTCCTAATACGTTTGGCCGTGCGCTGGTTTGTGTCCCAGTACTTTTGGCCATGTGCTGGTATGTGTCCCAGTACTTTTGGCCATGTGCTGGTATGTGTCCCAATACTTTTGGCCATGCGCTGGTTTGTGTCCCAGTACTTTTGGCCATGTGCTGGTATGTGTCCCAATACTTTTGGCCATGCACTGGTTTGTGTCCCAGTACTTTTGGCCATGTGCTGCTGTGTGTCCCAATACTTTTGGACAAGTGAGGGTTTGTGTTCCAATACTTTTGGACAAGTGAGGGTGTGTGTCCCAATACTTTTGGCCATGTGCAGGTTTGTGTCCCAATACCTTTCTCCATGTGCAGGTTTGTGTCCCAATACGGTTGGACAAGTGAGGGTGTGTGTCCTAATACTTTTGGTCATGTTCGGGTTTGTGTCCTAATACGTTTGGACAAGTGAGGGTTTGTGTCCCAATACTTTTGGACAAGTGCTGGTTTGTGTCCTAATACGTTTGGACAAGTGAGGGTTTGTGTCCCAATACGTTTGGACAGGTGAGGGTTTGTGTCCCAATACGTTTGGACAGGTGAGGGTGTGTGTCCATATACTTTTGGACAAGTGAGGGTTTGTATCCCAATACTTTTGGACAAGTGAGGGTTTGTGTCCTAATACTTTTTACCACATTTGAGTTTGTGTCCTAATACTTTTGGACGTGAGGGTGTGTGTCCCAATACTTTTGGTCATTTGCTGGTTTGTGTCCCAATACGTTTGGACAAGTGAGGGTTTGTATCCTAATACTTTTGGCCACATTCGGGTTTGTGTCCCAATACTTTTGGCCATGTGCAGGTTTGTGTCCCAATACTTTTGGCCAATAGTCATTATTTTAGAAATATGTGTATAAACTGTCATTTACTTCTTTACATCCATATATGCTACAACAGCAAATTGGGTTGAACCTAAGGTGGTTTACTTAAATTGTTTGCTCCTTGCAGTTCTACAGTTTAGATAATAGCATAAAAAGGTGCATAGGCTCGTGTTTGCTTTTCCATAAACTCTTCCAGGCCAGTGAAACAGGTAGCAGATAGAGTTGACACAGTAGTCTGAAACAAGCACAAGTTGACGCTTAGCCAGACAGCTAACGTACTCAGCAGAGCGCAGTGTGCATCTGGCTTGTCAGAAAAGTTCTCCTATCTGAAGCACAGATCGTGTTTCTGTTTCTTACCGTTTCAAATAAACATATTACATTCCTGAAGCTGAAGTTGGCTTTTAATCATATTTCCGGCCAATTTTAAATTGTGGAACAGAAAAGTGGATAAGGAGAGAACTACTGTCCTCTGTTTCGGTCAGATTTGGTAGTTAGCACGCTGTCGGACGTTTGAAAATATTCCTGTACATATAAGCACCTAATTACTGAATGAAATGAAAAGTGTTTTTTTTAACGTCTGGTCAGTAATGACAGGATTTTCAGTGTGTGTTGTGATATTAACCACAGTTAGTCCTATAGTCGGTGTCAGAGCACTAGCACTGTCTGCAGGCAACACTAGAGGGCAGCCAAGCCACTGTGCATAGTGTAAAGAGGCAGCACTGTGTACTACATTACCCAGAAGTCATAGCAAGGTCATGTAGTGTTAACACATTTAGTTTTAATGAGCTACACCTTTGATGCATTATGTGTGAGTTTGTGTCTGTGAAAGCAAAACAAAAGTAAAAGTATTTAAGAACATTGTGCTGTAGTTCTTGACAGATCTTCTGCTTACTTTATCAAAACTCACTCCAATCAAGTGTATTAACTCATGAGTTACCACAATAGGACACCCAAAAGTATGTGAACCTCTAGGATTAGCAGTTAATTTGAAGGTGAAATTAGAGTCAGGTGTTTTCAATCAATGGGACGACAATCAGGTGTGAGTGGGCACCCTGTTTTATTTAAAGAACAGGGATCTATCAAAGTCTGCTCTTCACAACACATGTTTGTGGAAGTGTATCATGGCACGAACAAAGAAGATTTCTGAGGAGCTCAGAAAAAGAGTTGTTGATGCTCATCAGGCTAGAAAAGGTTACAAAACCATCTCTAAAGAGTTTGGACTCCACCAATCCACGATCCACTGGAGGAAATTCAAGACCATTGTTACCCTCCCCAGGAGTGGTCGACCAACAAAGATCACTCCAAGACGAAGGCGTATAATAGTTGGAAAGGTCATAAAGGACCCCAGGGTAACTTCTAAGACCTCTCTCACATTGGCTAGTGTTAATGTTCATGAGTCCACCATCAGAAGAACACTGAACAACAATGGTGTGCATGGCAGGGTTGCAAGGAGAAAGCCACTGCTCTCCAAACAGATCATTGCTGCTCGTCTGCAGTTTGCTAAAGATCACGTGGACAAGCCAGAAGGCTATTGGAAGAATATTTTGTGGACAGATGAGACCAAAATAGAACTTTTTGGTTTAAAAGAAAAGTGTTATGTTTGGAGAAATGAAAACACTGCATTCCAGCATAAGAACCTTATCCCATATGTGAAACATGGTGGTGGTAGTATCATGGTTTGGGCCTGTTTTGCTGCATCTGGGCCAGGACAGCTTGCCATCACTGATGGAACAATGAAATCTGAATTATATCAGAGAATTCTAAAGGAAAATGGCAGGACATCTGTCCATGAACTGAATCTCAAGAGAAGGTGGGTCATGCAGCAAGACAACGACCCTAAGCACACAAGTCGTTCTACCAAAGAATGGTTACAGAAGAATAAAGTTAATGTTTTGGAATGGCCAAGTCAAAGTCCTGACCTTAATCCAATGGAAATGTTGTGGAAGGACCTGAAGCGAGCAGCTAATGGGAGGAAACAGACCAACATCCTAGAGCTGAAGCTGTTCTGTACGGAGGAATGGGCTAAAATTCCTCCAGGCCGGTGTACAGGACTGATCAACAGTTACTGGAAACGTTTAGCTGCAGTTTATTGCTGCACAAGGGGGGTCACAAACAACCAGATACTGAAAGCAAAAAGGGTCACATACTTTTGCCACTGATATGTAATATTGGATCATTTTCCTCAATAAATAAATGAGCAAGTATAATATTTTTGTCTCATTTGTATAACTGGGTTCTCTTTATCTACTTTTATGACTTGTGTGAAAATCTGATGATGTTTTAGGTCATATTTATGCAGAAATATAGAAAATTCTAAAGTGTTCTCAAACTTTCAAGCACCACTGTAGACGTTTTCACTGCAAACACGTCTGTTTCAATATGATGTAAAGATAAACATGAATATTCATTGTCTTTAAACGTTTGGTGGTTTAGACCAGAGTCTCTGTGCAGGTCCGTTCATGACACCTTCACTTACAATGCATTACACTCACACAAACATTACTTAAACTGTTTTGATTTTTCTCACCAACCAGTTGAGAATCGTCCTTGATCGACAGGCTGCTTCTTGCAGCTGGGGTAAGAAAACAGGTGCTTTGGCAAAACACTCCCAAGGCCAATCATTCTAGAACAGTCAAAATCATAACAATCATGAGCCCTGGATGAAAACAAGTTTTGGTGAAAACGACTGGATCCAACAATCAGTTTGGCCAGTAATACAATCATAAGGCCAAAAGTGAAATTCAATAAGGAAAAGTAATTAATGGAGCTAATACGATGTATCATGCTATAAATAAATGTAATACAGACGTTAAGAGATATAAAATTTTCTTCTACAATTGCACTGAGTTGTTAAAGGGATCGTATGGGGGAAAAAAGCAGAGAACTTGGAAATAAAGAGAATTTAAGAGTCAAGTTAAAGTCTTACACTCTTACAATCCAAGCAATTATTGGGTCTTGCTCAAGGAACTCAAGGAGCAAGACAGTAGCAGCTTGGCTGAGGTGGGATTTGAACCCTGGACCTTCTGGTCCATAGTCCTGCACCTTAACCACTAGGCCACCACAGTCCCTGTGTATATATGGTTAGTCCTGATGTGACCTCGTGTGTAGATGTGACCTTGTGTGGGCCACTGATGCTGATGGCGACATTAAATAAACCAAACAAACAACATCCTGACTATTATTTGAAACTTCTGAAGAGGTAAAGGATGAACAAAATCCAGTGCTACAAATCCTTGACAAAACGGCTTTAGCAATAACCGAGGGTTGTACTGAGGTAATGTTCTGAGATGCATGCTGCCTAGAAACCGTTTATGAAAAAGCTTAATCTCACACTGAAAATCTAACAGTGAGATCTATTCATAAACTGAACCAAATTTATACTGAGGAAAAGACCCGTGTGTCAACCCTAAGAGTTCTCCTGTAAGGTTTGATGAGATTGGAGAATAAGCAATCTCTCCTCAATACAGAATCTGTCCAGATTCTCCAAGGTCCTAGATCCTCTATGATGAACTCTTCGCTTTAACTCAGCCCACGGGTTTTCTTTGGTCACTGAACCATTTTGTATGGATTTAGACATGTGCTTTGGATCATTGTCCTGCTGGAAGATCCAGCCATGACCCGGTTGTAGCTTCTTGGCAGAGGCAGACAGAGTTTCATTTACACTCTCCTGGTACTTCGTCCAAGATTTCGAGGAGTCCAAGGTTTCATGTATCTTAACAATTTTAAGGAAAGAGCAGTTTAATAATTTGCCTTATTCTTTGAGTGTGTGTGTGTGTAAGTCATATGCAATACTTGTAATGTGATGCATACTTAAAGGGACAGACTCAACCTGTTTTTATACATGTATATTAGCTATATATATAAATGAAATGCATATAATGTAATCATATAGCAGGTTTATGAAATATCACTACATTTTTCTCCGACAGCATAATGGGAAATAATCTTGAATGAATCTATTTGCAGTCTTGTCAGTAATCAGTGGCCATGCCAGTAGTCTGTGACGAAAACTCAGACTTTTCAAAGGCATGTAGTGTATGGTCAGCCTAACATTGTTCACACCAAGGTACGACTGACAGTAGCCAGTTCCACCAGCCGGAAACCTGGATTTTCTACGCTTGTACAGCCCCGGAAAATGTGATGATATGGCATGTACGTGCATATGGTCTCGACAGCTCCTCTAAATTCAGGCAGCTAAATTCTGCCTTGCTAAAACGTCAATTTGACATATGTACACATCCATGCATAGTTAATAATGTGCCATAATTCAAAGCCAGGATTACTTAGTAAACCAGAAACATCACTGCCTAGGACTCCCTTATGGATTTTATGTGTCAAGCTTCCCTCCCCAGATTTGCATTACGTAGTGGTGTTTATGTGGAAAAGTAGCAGAGTGGAATAGCAGAGATGATTTTCCAGCTCCCAGCCGGCTACCGCTGTTTGACAAACGGCCTGGACAACAACAGCAGCGTTTCATGGAGGAACGTTCGATTGCGAAAATTGGTCATGGTGTGATCTTGAACTTGTTGCTGTCTCCCGGCTGAGGATGCAGCTGACAAATGTGCGGAGCTCAGGGGGGATTCCTGCTTGTTCTGCTCCTGTAGCTAAAACGATCTGACAAAGCAGGCTGTTCTCTGTGGAACCATCCCCGCTGATATTCACTTAATACGGACCAGCAAAACCTTCCTGTGTTTGAGCCAAACTCGCTGTAGAAGCAGTTCGGGGAGGTAGATGATAAGTACATTTTTAATTTTATTTCCCATAAACGCAGCTCAACGTTCTTAAATCAATTTGTGCTACTTCATCAAATTCTATGGATACATAACATTTAGTAAGGCATTTTTTTGCCAGTTTCATAGGATCATATAGGGATGCACCGATGCCACTTTTTCCCTTCCGATACCTGATGTTCAAGTATCTGCTGATACCAAGTACCGATACCAACTTGAAAAGGTTTAGAACCATGAAAAAATTGTCATAATGCAGTAACAAGCACAAGTAGGGAATCAAAATACTGCCATTATAGATTTTCCAGCAGGCATTTTGTTACTGCTCGTCTCAAGCGACACACAATCCCTCACCGCGGACATGCTGTTAGCTTTGAACAAGCATCATCTAGTGGTGTGCATGAAAATCACTAACTGCTTCATGGTATCAGAAACACTAGTAGCATACCTCTAGCAAATTACAATTGAATTCTTTTTAAATGTGTGTTTTGTTTCACTTCAAGAAGAGAGAAAAAATATGGAATCGCTCAATGTTCAGGGGAGAAAATGGAATCACCTTGTATTTTGCATTTCTATAATAAACTCTGGCACAAGTCTAAAAATGCTGTTGACCTTGTCAGTGAAAGTAAACATGGCCCCAACATGAGCTGTCAAAAAGATACAAATGGGTGGAAGTAGGTGTCCATATTTGTGACCAAACTGTTAGAAATCAGCTTAGTTGAATGGGATTTACATATAGAAAGCCAAACTAAAGCCAGCACTAACACAGGAAAACATGGTTTATGGTGGGCTAAAGAGAAGCAATCATGGAGTGTTGATGATTGAATGAAAATAATGTTCAGCAATAAATCATGAATATACATGCATGGGCCAAAGAGATGATGCTTGAACGTTGTCTAGTGAAACATAACGATGGCTCTCTGAAGAAAGCCATTACATTTTTCCACTCATTTCTGATATGGGGTTGCCTGTCAGCTAAATGACTAAGGGAGATTGCAGTTATGACCTCAACAGTCAATGCACAGGTGTACACTGAACATTATTGATACTTTATTTTATTGATAGAAAAGAGTTTTTGTGAGGACTATCGCTCTTCAGGTTGATAAATGTGTCTTCCCATCATGTGAGGCTACATTGCAAACTACTGCACCAGTGTGCTGCCACTAAAACTGGTGTGATCACCGAAATTTGCCCTGAACCATTGCTGATATGGATCACTACTGTGGTTCTCCATCTACACTGATGCCCAGTGAAACGGCTCGTCAGTACGCCATAATCTGGGTGTTTCCTTATAGAATTCACATTGATTTGTTTAAATTGGATCCAAGGTTTGGCAGATCTCGGGATATATATTTGCACTTTAGCCTCCTGCATCGGTTTAGCACTTGCAACTCATTACATACTTTATGAAGACTAACA
The DNA here is from genome assembly GCA_025084515.1 of Ancistrus triradiatus. Taxonomy (NCBI): domain Eukaryota; kingdom Metazoa; phylum Chordata; class Actinopteri; order Siluriformes; family Loricariidae; genus Ancistrus; species Ancistrus triradiatus. Next base: position 167,516 of record JAJAGP010001510.1, read on the forward strand.
GTGTGGCCACAGACTGTCATAATAATACTGGTTAAATTGAACAATCACTGACAGTTTCCAGCTACGATGATTCCAGAGCATGTCCTCAATCTGTGCTGAAGCCAAATGACACAGCTCCTTCAGCGTTTCAAAATCTATTCAATCAGCAAGAAAAGTGCTAAAACAATGCCTCAGTGCTTGAAGAATGCACGATAATATGCTTGAATGAGACTCTTGATGATAGATGGCGGACCCAGGGTCTGTCGGAGCTCGTGATTTATTTGCCGGCATCGGTTTCACACTTGTACTCCATTACAGTCCCCATGCAAACCAGCCAAGGAACCTGGAAAGAGTTGTCACCGAGAATCCTTGTAATACCCACATTGTGTTTCTAAGAGCAAGACAGAAATAAAGGGTGAGTTTAGCTGATCATCATCCGGCTCCTTTTACTTCCTGTAATTAGTACAGAACAATGCATCGGCCTCTGAAGGACGCAAATGAATACGCTTGACTCGGACTCTCACCTGCCAGATCAGATGATATATTCGCACAGTATCGGTTTAGCACTTACAGCTCGTTACAGTCCTTATGCAAACCAGACAAGGAAACCGAAAATCATTCTAATCCCGGTTAAGCTGATTGATCGCTGACATTTTCCAACCACTGTGGTTCTAAAAGCAGCTCCTCTCCATAAAGAGCCAGTTCAGTCGAAAGCGTACTCTGTATTTCTTCAGCCTGTCCAATTCTTTCACACTGGAGCATGCAAATACTCTGGAGGAGAGACAGGAGTAGGAAACTTTTAAAGTCTGCAGGGGCAAATCTGGTTCCTGAATGTTGTTTCGGCCTACAGCAGCCTACAGGTTTCCCTCCGTAATCACAACCATGACCTTTAGAATTTGAAGAGTGGAACCGCTCTGCCAATTGTAATCTGGTGCATCTTTGGTTGACACTGCTAAAGCTTGGTAAAAATCAGATATCTGGGAGAAGGATTCCAATAATAATCAGCAAAAGGACCAGTGTGCATGAAAAATGTATGACCTCGTAGTGTTATTTTTGTTCGAAAGAGCTGTCGAAGGAAACCAGGAAGAAAATTGTAGACCTGCACCAGGCTGGGAAGAGTGAATCTACAATAGGGAAGCAGGTTGGTGTGAATAAATCAACTGTGGGAGCAATTGTAAGAAAATGGAAGACATACAAGACCACTGATAATCTCCCTAAATCTGGGGCCCCACGCAAGATCTCATCCCGTGGGATCAAAGTAATCATGAGAACGGTGAGCAAAAATCCCAGAACTACACAGAGGGACCTGATGAATGACCTGCAGAGAGCTGGGACCAAAGTAACAAAGGCTACCATCAGTAACACACTACGCTGAGAGGGACTCAGATCCTGCAGTGCCAGGCGTGTCCCCCTGCTTAAGCCAGTACATGTCCAGGCCCGTCTGAAGTTTGGCAGAGAGCATATGGATGATCCAGAATAGGATTGGGAGAATATCATGTGGTCAGATGAAACCAAAACAGAACTTTTTGGTAAAAACTGAACTCGTCGTGTTTGGAGGAAGAAGAATGCTGAGTCGTATCCCAAGAACACCATACCTACTGTGAAGCATGGGGGTGGAAACATCATGCTTTGGGGGCTGTTTTTTTCTGCAAAAGGGGGACAGGACGACTGATCCGTGTTAAGGGAAGAAATGAACGGGGGCATGTATCGTGAGATTTGAAGCCAAAACCTCCTTTCATCAGTGAGAGCATTGAAGATGGAACATGGCTGGGTCTTCCAGCATGACAATAATCCCAAACAACACCGCTCGGGCAACGAAGGAGTGGCTCCGTAAAAAGCATTTCAAGGTCCTGGAGTGGCCTAGCCAGTCTTCAGACCTCAACCCCATAGAAAATTAGTGGGAGGAGTTGTTGCCCCCCCCCAAAACATCACTGCTCTAGAGGAGATCTGCATGGAGGAATGGGCCAAAAAAATTACCAGCTACACAGTGTGTGCCAACCTGGTCTTACTGGAACGTTTGACCTCTGTCATTGCCAACAAAGATTATGTTACAAAGTATTGAGTTGAAACTGTTGTTATTGACCAAATACTTTTTCCACCATAATTTACAATTAAATTATTTAAAAATCCTCCAATGTGATTTCCTGGATAGTTGAAGTGTACCTATGATGAAAATTACAGACCTCTCTCATCTTTCTAAGTAGGAGAACTTGCACAATCAGTGGCTGACTAAATACTTTTTAGCCCCACTGTTTATCCCAAATAAATTAACCCAACCACTGGCTATAAATCATTATGAAGAATACACGTGATGACCACTGCAGCCTAGAGAGCTTGTAAGACATGGTGGTAGGAAATGGCTTTAAATAAATTATTCAAATGAATTTGTTCCACTGGTCTTTTGTCCCTTTCTGGTCCAAACCTGCATATGTTAAACAGCTCAGGTTCTGAACGCAGGGAAGTCCACATCCCAACAATAATTATTTTAAAGCATGCATCAACTCGACCGTGTACTCACATACTCCTAGGAAGATATAGCTACGTTACGACTACTGTAAGGGTTTATTATCTGTCTTAAATACAGAACATGAACACAGTGTCTCACACAGAGGACGCAAAAGTTCAAACGTCTTTTCCTTATGTTCTGTAGAGATCACATCCGCTTTCAGGTTTGTATAAAACCTTTAATGTCTGCTTTTATACAGCTTAACACTGATTGATCATACAAAGCACAAACACACCCAGTAGAGAAATATTCATGGTTTATGTGTAGAATGGGCAATACCTGAACATATAGGCAACTCCCCCAACAAAAAATAAAAAGCTTACAGAAATGCATGAAAAATAATTTATCTCATTTAAAGAGCGTGAGACCCTAAACAGAATCCAAGGGTTAGGTACATCTGGAAAAAAAAAAAAGACTAATCGCATTGTGTCCAGATGGATTAGCGTTAGTCGTTCATATTCGTTCCACGCTCTGCATTCCTTCATGCAATCACGTCCTGACACCTGTCAATCACCCGAGCTCTCAGCCCTGCGAACGCTGGCTCATCGGGGCGTGACTTTTGTTGATAAAACACGCTGCGTGTGATGAACAACTTCCCTTTCCTGCCGATATACAGCTGTGTGTCTGAATCCTGGCGCTCCTGCGCTCGTAAATCAGGCCTTTGTGCAGCAGCAGGATCCAATCAGCTCCAGGTGGAGGCTCAGGGAGCAGAGCTAGGGCGAAATTTGGGGATTAAAAACTGCACGCTGGACACCAGATCGGGCCAAAGGGCTGAGAGAGTCAAACGCTAACGGTCCAAGACTGGAGCCCTGAGGAATGCCAGCATGCAATAACACATATTTAAAGATATTCACGATGATGCATTTGCAGCCTCGAAGCTGATCAGAGTTTTATTCCTACAGGGGCGTAACGATGCACTCTGCTCACAACTCATGGTGATCAGTTGTACGTTCGATGAAAGACATTTTTATTTCGGAAGTGAAAACAATGCACATTTTCTTGCAGAAGATGCGTATGAGTGTGTTCCTGCCTTGCGCCCTGTGTCGCTGGCTAGGCAGCAGCTCTCCAGCAGGCTAGGCAGAGCCTGACTAGGATAAGCGGATAAGAAAATGAATAAATGATTGAAGTTTCCATTGTAGAACAGCAAGTATGTTGTATATGGCATGTTATTGTGCCCTCTGGTGTTTGAAAATGCAATTGCATCAGATGTTATAAAGAGATATGTAAACGATGCGCATTTTTTGTCAGATTTTTGCAACGCAATGCATTGTGTCATAGTGCATCGTTACATCCCTATAAATAAATAATCACACCATTTCACAATAACATGTGGAAAGGCCTGTTAGCAGTCGAGCGATCATGTACGATTACCGACAGACACTTCTCTCTCTCACACTTACAACTAACCCATAATGAGGCCAGAACAATACTGAGGGACTCGGCAGATCGATGCAGCGGCATGCTCCTGCATTTTCTCACAAATGCAGACATTCTCACGCACTCGCAATATGCCTCGCGTTCTTTATCGCGCCATAAGCCGCTTATCTGCAGAAATGTATTAAAGGCACAGCAGTTAAGCCATCATGGTCTTACTCGCTAAACACTGACATACCGAGACAGTTCTCTCCCTCCCACACCCACACACTCTCTCTAACAGCCCAATAACTGGGCCAAAGGGACGAAACCATAAAATGCTAGCGGGCCGAGAATGGAACCCTGAGGAGCGCCGTCGTGAAAAAAAAAAAGGAAAAGAAAAACGCATACTGAAAGATACAGTCATGTCGTGTCATCGCACACTTTTACTTGATCCTCCTTTCACTCTTAAACACACACACTTCCCTCCCTCCCACGCCCATAGTAACTCGTTTTATTTTCCCCCGGTCAAGCCGCTAACATGCTACGTACAGTCATGCCATCACGTCCTCCTGTATTAGCCATCTTTTTCACTTAACCACAGACGCACTCACACGTTCTTTCTCACACAGTAAGCCCTCCACCTGGTCCCTTCTCTGAAGGGAGCATGTAAAGGAGGGGTTTGGTAGGGTGGGATGTTGATGAAAAATGGCACGGGCTCATGGAATGCGATTTCAAGCTTCCACATCTGCAGGAAAGATGAAACCGGCCTCCTAATTTTACAATGATGATGTCAGCCGGCCTACATGACAGCGTGCGGATGAAGTGCCAAGTTTCTTTTCTTTTCCCTCTTTTTTTTTTCCCCTTTCTTTTTCGATGGTCCATGTGCTCTTGTTCCTTCTCCCCCCCCCTCACTCCTGTTTCAGTTCATATTTGGACATACTCTCGCATATAGATCATACACTCTCGGATTCACACGGGACGATATTAACCGTGCGTTCCTATGGAGGGGAAATTGAGAGATGGTAATTGCTGATTTAGGAACGAATTACTCACGTACGGCGTGTTTTTGGATTGGGACCAGCACATCTTTATGATTAGTCGAACCACTGATCTGCCTGTCAGATAGAAATGCAAGCCCTGCAGGAAGTTTTGATTACAGCTGAAGGAGAAAAGAGTCCAATTTCATCCTGAATTATCTCCATTATGCATTTCTTTCGCAGGAACAGGAAGTCACGGCTAGGCGTAGTGGTGGGTGTTACCGAGTTGCCCCGTGTAGTTCTGGGGAATTGTCGCAGATCTTCCTTTGCTTCTTCGTGCAGTATGAACTCGTGTGCTTTTGTTTTTGTGTCAAGCCATTATAAATAGCAGGAGGTTGGGCTGAGGTTACTCTTCATAGCTGCTCTCACTTTTAGTCGTATTATGAGAACGAATTTGTCTCAAAATGCAGAATTTCACATCATTTACGCCTTTTCCTCCCGAGACCACATTGGAAATCTGGTTTTCTGTCAGTGGGTTAGTGCGGCTTGGCTCGCTCTCTTGTGGTTTGATGAAACTCAGATCTTTTCTAATGAGTGTTGGCATACGTAAGAAGAAGCTGGAGCTAGCGCTGCTGTGTCATACACATGTGCAACCAAATGGACATTTTTGAGAGCAGGTTCAAGGCTGTGGATTTTTTTTCTCCGTCTCTGCAAAAAAAAGATGGCGAAAGTCTCTTTATTGGCACTTGGTGACATTTGCCACCCGTATCAGGGTCAGGCCCGACCAGGGCTGCAGTCTCTGGCGCTGATGACTATTCCTGTATGTTTTTCCAGTGTGAAGCCTCTGTCTTTATGAGAAACAGCTTGTCTCGGGTTCTTTTCATGGGAAAAAAATGCACATTTTTCTCCTGGCTTGTGCCATATGTGTGAGTGTATGTCTTTAAAGAAAAGGGGCTTCGTCTTAATTTCAATCAGTTCTGCTTAATAGAATAGCAAATATGTTATTTTTCTGTTGGTCATACTGGTACCACGGCAACATAATGAAGCCATAAATCGCTGTTTTAACATGTGTGTTATTCCCGCAGCCAGTAAGGAGGCACCTTTCATCTGAATTTTTTTTTTTTTAAACCAAAAATAAAAGAAAGATGGAAACATTTCTCATGCATTGTGCCAGTAGCTATGATTTTCTTTCTTTTTTTTAAAAAAAGGAAAGGGGGAAGGGGTGCTTGGTGTTCCCTAAAAAGGCGAGTGAATTCTTGCCAACAAGTACGATGGTGAAAAATACACTTGCCTACCTGGGGGTCAGATGCACTTACCCTCAATCTTTGATCATCTCCGAAGTACTTTTTACATCGGTTATGGACCTGGACTGGAGCAGGAAAGGGATTACATTTACATATTAAGTCAAAACGCGATGGAGGGGATGAAGGGAAGGAGGGATGAAGGGGATTTGCATTACTACCCCCTCTTCCAAATGGAAGCATTTTACTGAACTGATTCTCCAGGGCTACTTTCAGAACCAATCAGCATTAAAATGGAGAAGGGAGAACCAGTACAAGACACACACACATGTTTGTCTTACTATCCTGGTGGGGACTTTCCATTGATATAATGATTACTGTAGATAATGAATCTCACACCTACACCTACCCCTAACCTTGATCTCAGTAACCTCAAGCAAATCTTTTGACTCTTTGCAAAAGAAAGTTTCCCATAGGGACACCATTTTTTAGCCCATAGGTGAAAAAATTCAGATCTTTCTGTTCTTGTAGGGACATTTGGGCCCTACTTTGATATACAGTACTGTTTAAAAGTCTCAGGCCACCACTGATTTACAGAGAAGAGTAATCATAATTTGATCAGGGTTGCCTTGCCTTTGGTATGACTTCTATTAAATGCTTCGATGGTGTCTCGGAGCCCTAGGAACATACAGTATTGTGCTCAAGTCTTAGGCCACCATTAGATTAGATATACCATTGTTTCAATGGTTTAATGACCTTAAATAGTTATATCGGTCCCTTTATTAGAATACAAGCAGAAAATACTGTGAATTTGCATGTCGTGTTAAAACACTGAAACAAATCACAAAAACTACTTCTGAAGGGCTTATATAGCTGACAATAAAATATATCTTAATAGAATGCCCTGGCATCGACAATGTCAGGAAAAACTACTATAAAGACAGCTATATGAGGGAACTTTTAAACAGCAATTCCCCTACAAAAATCTGGACTTTCTAGCTTACCTTAAGATATAATGCCAAATATAGTATGTAAGTCGGTCCTTTCTCTTCTGGCCAACAAGAAGACTTCTGTACATATGTTAATGCAATGCATATAGGCTACCTGTACTGGAATGGCAATAAACTACAACTACTACTACCCCTTATGATTGAGCAATAGCATTTACATTTACAGCATTTAGCAGACGCCCTTATCCAGAGCGACTCACAATTGATACAATCTTACAATCTGAGCAATTGTGGGTTAAGGGCCTTGCTCAAGGACCCAACAGTGGTAGAATGGAAGTGGTGCATAGTCCAGTACTTTAACCGCTAGACCACCACAGTTCCATCAGCAGCATCTGGCAGCTTCATCGGGATGCCAAGTTTACCCTTCTACAGTCCGAAGAAGCTTGATCAGGAATCTTTTTGGAAGGGGAGCAGCCAAGAAAACCTTTTCGCAAAGGGAAAAGGGCGAAAAGGCTAAGTTATGCTAAAGCTCACAAAGATTGGAGATTGGAATGAAGATCAGTGGAAAAGAGGATTATGGAGTGATGAGTCCAAGTTTGAAATTGGACAATATGTTATATTTGGTCATTATGGCATTGCCAAAACAAGAGATCTAATTGTGACCTAAGACTTTTGCACTGCATTGTATAAACACACAGACAAGTTTATAACATTGTGGGGGACTTTCCGTTTACTTAATATCACAGTAGTTAAACATTGCTACATTTATACCTAACCTGAAGAAAATCTTTTGGCTCTTTTTGTTTTCAAAACATTGCAGTGTTTGGGGGTGGGGGACTATTATTCTTCCGAGGCCTAGCAAAATGTCCTCACAAGGTAAAAAATGTCAGATCTTTCTATCCTCACGGGGACATTTCGACCTCCCAGTGATACATAAACCTGACCCCCCCCCAACACACCAAAACACACATGCAAGGATATTCCCTGTGTGGACATGTTGATTGCGAATATATTACAAATCCGACAACTCAAACAACTTTTACTGCTTTTATATCACATGAGGTTTTAATAGGACATTTATATGCATGTGTATTTACAGCAGTAGCAGGTCAGCAGCAGGTTGCTTTAGCAGCCTCACAATGGGAGGTCAAACATGGACGCCTCTGAAATTACAATATGGTGTAACACAGAACAGGACGCGACAAAGAACGTACTTGGGTCAATATCGGGCTTTAAGAGACGACAATTAATACTGTTTTATGTTAGATTTTAATTTGATATATGGCATCAACGTGGCTGCTTTAAAAAGAGGACGAAGTGCAGATTCTCCATCTGATAGGCATTACATGCCTTTTTCCTTGTTTGAGGGAAGAGGTGTGTGTGTGTGTGTGTGTGTCTGTCTGGCACGTATATCATGAACCGAAAACATGTTCAAAAGGCCTGGTAGGGTTCAAGTTCAAGTTTAGATCCGTTATTACACACACAAATCAAGAGCCACGCCACTGCAGAGACTTGCACTCTGTACCACTGAACTCATGCTTCACATCATTTTTACCTAGAGATGCAAACAAAGCCTGCAAGATCTTTGGAATGACTCCAAAACCTGGTCTGATCTGTAGACATTCGAAAGCTATTTTTTTATTAGGCGCTCAGGTGGCGCAGCTGTAATTTGCTACACCACCATGCAGTGACCCAGGTTTGAGTCCCAGTGGGGGTCAGGTCAGGCATCATGCAGGCACGTCTGGCTGTTCCTCAGGAAAAGCCGCTCAGGTGTCGTTTTATGGACTGGTGTCCTGTCTGGGGCATGTTTACGCCTGCGCCCTGTAGGGGTGTGCGATATGACATTGTGAAGGATTAGAACATGTGCATGATTCACCATCACGGAGATCGTTGAACCTGTAATGCACTGTCTATCCACTGCACTTCTGTGCCCATACAAGTCACAAGTTTTTTTTTTTCTCAGCCAAAGCACACTATTTGCAGTTCCAGTGCTTCAGACTAACACCGTTCCGTCATCCCGGGCCTCATGGGACGAGATAAATGCTCTTTCCAGACGCTTTCGGGACAACAGTGTTGTGTGCCTTAAAACTTGGTGTCTGTAAAGGGCATTATGGTGGTTGGTGGATCGTCCTGTCAGTCAGTTGATAAAATCGAAATCGTGATATAATCGTGAGTTATTACAGAGTGATTTTGTGGAAAAATGTAACGCTAAAATGGTGAAAACGACAAATTTTCTTGTCAGGCAAAAGCCCACTCACTGCTGCTGTCAAGCATTTGGTGCATATTGTCTTGGTAATGACACACCGACCCCCACATCCACAGAATGTTTTGCTGAATCTCTTGCATCATCAAAATAGTATTAAAAATCAACATGAAAAAGAATCTTGATGAAATCGAAATCGTGATCCTGCAAAAAAAAAAAAAAAAAAGTGATATATGATATTTTGGCCATATCACCCACCCCTAGTGCCCTGTTTTCCGTCTTTAAAAACAGTTATTACAGAGTGGTTTGTGTGGAAAAATGTAACGCTAAAATGGTGAAAACGACAAATTTTCTTGTCAGGCAAAAGCCCGCTCACTGCAGCTGTCAAGCATTTGGTGCATATTGTCTTGGTAATGACACACCGACCCCCACATCCAGTGGTCTGATATTCTTGTTTATTTTAGTGCTATATTTTAAATGGGGAGATTGATTTGGTGAAAGCGACAAATTTTCTTGTCAGGCAAAAGCCCACACTGCTGCTGTCAAGCATTTGGTGCATATTGTCTTGGTAATGACACACCGACCCCCACATCCACAGAATGTTTTGCTGAATCTCTTGCATCATGAAAATAGTATTAAAAATCGACATGAAAAAGAATCTTGATAAAATCGTGATCCTGCAAAAAAAAAGTGCCCTGTTTTCCGTCTTCAAAAACAGTTATTACAGAGTGGTTTTGTGGAAAAATGTAACGCTAAAATGGTGAAAGCGACAAATTTTCTTGTCAGGCAAAAGCCCACTCACTGCTGCTGTCAAGCATTTGGTGCATATTGTCTTGGTAATGACACACCGACCCCCACATCCAGTGGTCTGTTATTTTTTTTTATTTTAGTGCTATATTTTAAATGGGGAGATTAATTTGGTTGTACTGTTTAGCAAAATGGCATTAAAAACCCCACATTATAAAATCGAAATTGTGATCCTGCAAAACAAAAAATTTTTTGCCAACTCACCCACCCTAGTGCCCTGTTTTTTCCGTCCCTAAAAACCAGTTACTGCAGAATGGTTTTGAGGAAAAATGTAACACTAAAATGCAGACAAATTTTTTTGTCCATCAAAAGTGCATATTGTCTTGGTAACGACACACCGACCCCCACATCCACAGAATGGTTTGCTGAATCTCCTGCGTCAATTCCTGTTTTAAGGAGTTAGGATTTGCATATCTGTGATTTCTGCTAATGTGTAAAAATTTTATTTGTGCAGTCAGATTTGTACATTCCTTTGTATTCCTGCACACACTGTATACGCTGCACTGCATAGTACACATGGCTACAAAAAGTGCAGGTATAAACAGTCCGGGCTGCCCAGAGAGGAGCCATTGTGTGTGGTCACTCTTTTTTTTATTTCTTCTTTCTTTGTGTCTTGCTTTCGTGTTGCATTCTCTCTCTCTCTCTCTCTCTCTCTCTCTTTTTTTTTTTATTACAAAAATGTACAATTTCTTTCTATTTTCTATGTTTTTTACTATATACTATTTGCTTTCTTTCCTTTTTGGTTATTTATGTCACTCTTCTTTTTGTGTCTCCCCCACATCTTTCAGTGTTTGTTTATTTATTTATTATGTCTTTTATTTATGTTGTTTTATTACTTCCTATCTTCCACATTCTTTCTTGGTCTTTATTCATTTCTTAGGTCTTATCTTTAATTTTTTCTGTACGTGCCATTCTCTTTTATTCCTTTTTACAAAAAAAATGTGCAATTTCTTTCTTTCTTTCTGTCTTTCTTTCTTTCTTTCGTTCGTTCTTTCTTTCCTTTTTTCTTTCATTCTTTCTACATTGTTTTTTTACTGTATACTATTTGCTTTCTTTCCTTTTTAACTTATTTATGTCATTTTCTTTTTTGTGTTTTCTCCACATCTTTCAGTGTTTATTTATTTATTTATTTATTTATTTATTACTCCCTATCCGACTTCCACATTCTTTCTTGGTCTTTATTCATTTCTTAAGTCTTATCTTTAATTTTTTTCTGTACATCCCATTCTCTTTTATTCCTTTTTTTTTTTTTTTTTTAAGTGCAATTTCTTTCTTTCTTTCTTTCTTTCTTTCTTTCTTTCTATATTGTTATATTTACTGTATACTTTCTTTCTTTTTGCTTTCTTTCCTTTTTATTAACTTATTCATGTCATTTTCTTTTTTTGTGTTTTCCCCACATCTTTCAGTGTTTATGTATTTATTATGTTTTTATATTTATGTTGTTTTATTACTCCCTATCCGACTTCCACATTCTTTCTTGGTCTTTATTCACTCCTTAAGTCTTATCTTTTTTTTCTCTCTCTCTCTTTTTCCTTTTATTCATTTTTTTGTGTCTCTGTTTTTTTTATTGTTTTCCTTTTTATCTTTTTCTTTATACACATACATTTTTCTTTCTTTCTATTTTTCATTTTCCTCTCTTTTACCAATTCTCTCTCATTTTCCTTCCTCTTCCTTCATTATGTACATTAGTCATATGAATTGTATTTATTTTTAGTAACTTTTGTCATTGTTTTATTGTATTGTATTATTTCTTTTATTTTCATGTTGTTTTATTTCTCCCTACCTGCCTATCCCTTAGTTGTTTAAGTAAAATGTTCCCACAAGTTAATGGTCCCCACAGTGATATGAAAACTAGTGTGTCCTACACACACACACACACACACACACACACACACACACACAGATGCTGTGCATGGTGACAGCTCCTCTCTGTGTTCAGTTCAGCTGCATGATTGAGTCATTAAGTCATTTTTTGTGGAACAATAGCTCAGGGTAATCGGTGTCTCTGTGTCCTGCACGTTTATCTCCATGTCTATATTTAACGAGAGAGAGAGAGCGAGAGAGAGAGAGAGAGAGAGAGAGAGAGAGAGATTCTCTCCTTTAGCCCATCTGTTCAGCATTTTCTCCTAATTGCCATTTTTCAAGTTACAGTCATCTGTTTTTGTTAGGCTTAAAGATGTCAGTCACACAAGCTCTAGTAAGACAGTGCATGTGTGTACATTGTGTGTCTGTGTGTTCAAGCTGGACAAACCACAGCAGCAGGTGACTGGCTCTGTTTTTGTACCTGTACGCTTTCCACCTTTTCCTCTTTTTAAAATTTTTGTAAGCGTCAACTAAGAGAACAAAACATTCCTTTATCAGGACATAAGGACCAGCATGAGCTGAAGTGGATCTGCTTTCTAAGACGCTGGTGGGTTATTACAATTAGCACACTGATTTTATAAGTTTCTCATTTTATAATATGTTTCATTCACTGTAACTGTACATGGCTAACTTGACATCCGCATTTCCCTTTTGTGGTTACATCTCAGAGAGCATTGTCTCCAGCCGGTACAGCTAAGGTGCCTTTTAGCTTTCAGTACCCCCAAGTTCTCTGCCCTCAAAGAGAAATTTAAATCCACGCATTTCATTGGTCGCCATGTCGCGGCACAACGGGAAATGGCGAGGCATAAATATTGGCCTAGCCTAAACCATTATTTACGTTGCCATGGTTACACCGTAGGAGTATGAGAGACCAGACTACAGCAGCTGCTGAGAATCCATATGGAGAAGTTTATTAAACAAACATGCAAACCGTTCCAAGACACGACCCAACATCACAATAAGGAAACATGCACAGATGAGGCAAAGGAGTTTAACCAGGCAATCGCAAAACAATGAGACTCCGACACAGAACAGATTCAGCAAGACTCGAGACCATGCAGGTGTCTTGTCCGATAGTGACTCCAGAGTTAACGTTTGGCTCGGGGTGCTTTTTGCAGGCTGAAGGTGTTGTGGCACAGCATTTAGCAAACACCTTTGTCCAGAGCAACTTACAGTTTTCTCGACCTTCCAAGTAGAAATATGTGCCGTTAGACAACTGTCCAAGAAACGACTGTTTGCTTCAGCGACTGAGGTCTTAACTATTGAACTAAGTTATAATTAAGCAATAATACATGAGAGGGGGTGCTATCTTGTGAGATATGCCAATATCTAATGTTAAAGCACGACCTCAAGTGTATGATTGTGATCGTACCACAGTTCCCTTATCGCCATTTATTGTTAGATTATAAGATAAGAGGACAAACGATTTGTTTATCAGCCTTTTGCAAGGTAAAATGGCTCCATGCTATCGTTCCCCCACAGCTAAGCTCTTCAGTCAGTAAAGTCGAGGAACAGAATGACCAATAGCTGTTTATTATACAGACAATAAACACATATATCGATTGGTAAGTTTTAATTTGTTAAAAAGAAAGTTTATTTACCTTCAACAAATAAAATGGGTCGGGTTTATAAGATCCACTATTCTACCGACTGAAGCAGATCGGAGTGAGATCCCGGTGTTCTAACCAAAGTCTAGAATCCCATTTGATTAGTGATTATAAATCTGTATGATGAAGCTCTTAATGTTAATCTGATCAGTCAGAAATGTAAGGGCAGAGCTACAGAGCATCAGCAGCTTCTCTGGGTTAGAGCTGGACAGATAACAAACCTGTCAGATGAATGAACCGCGGATGGGGTTTAATGAAAGAGCCGAGTTTAACTCCAGCAAACGACGTCTTTGTGAGGGATGAAGCTGATTCAGCATTTCTGTTGATGGGACTAAAACTGATCTTCAGTCGAGCTGTGAAGCCATTAAGAGCCGGATGTTTGACTTAAAGGACTGACTTTGTTTCACTTTTCCAGAGCTTCCAAATCCTACAGGTGATAAACCTTTGGCTCAGGTTGGTCATTAATAGCTTCATCTTCCAAATTTAAATTGTTTTCAAAACCAATCCAATTTATAAAGTAATTATAGCTTTCATTTCGGCAGCGTTTTACTCCTTATAACTTGGCTGTTTTTTAGGCGTCTTGCTAGGTTACATGTGTATGCTGCGGAGTAATACTTGGAATGTCGGTCACTGTGCAGTTATCGATGGACCTGTGACAAAAGCCATAAATGCATTGATAGACAGGATTAGGAACAACGCAGAAGATCAGTCAGATGTAACAGAGACTCTACAGGTGACTGTGAACCAGTTTATGTAGGCTGTATTCGAAATGGCACACTACTGTACTACAGACTGCATACTACACTAGTATGTACTGCAATTTGCATACTGCCCTTTTATGCAGATGTATTGTGCGAGTAGTATGTAGCATGTCATTTCAAATACGGCCTCAGTTATAGGTTAGAGAGAATATACAGGTAGCCGGGGGACAGAAAAAGGAGTACTACTTACAATAGGACAGGTACATACACTTACGAACTCCATTTACAGCTTGTTACAAATAAGTAGCGCAAAGTCATCCACACAAACTTGTACAAAAAAAATCTCGAGTACATACTAGGGATGCACCGATTATGAATTTCTCGGGCCGATACGATAACTGATGATTAGCACATTTATTGTGGAAGATACCGATACCGGTAAATTAACTTCATTTAAAATAAATTATTTAGCAGTAAATTAATAATAAGCAATAAGACAGTTAAATCATACATGACAATTACTGTATACAGAAGTTGCAGTTCACTCAAAGGAAAAATGGTTTTATTCCATTTTTTCTAACCTTCCTTTATAAAGGTGAGAATCTTTTTTTAGCCTTGAATTGGTACAGTCAGCAACAAGAATAATTAAGTGTGTAAGAAAGCTTAAAAAGAATATAACTCCATTAATAGCTACAGAGTCAGCAATCAGATATTTTGTTTAATGAGTAACAGCCAACAAATATTCCGCTGTAAATATATAATACATATCGGTTATAATATCGGTTATAATATCGGCTAAAATTATAATATCGGGCCGATGCAGATGACTGAAAAAAAAAATCCAAATATCAACCGCCAATATATCGTGCGTCACTAATATATACTCACATGAATGATGGACTGACTTTCTTAAACTCCCATCTCTGCTCGTGGAACCACTACAAACTTTGCCCATTAAAGCAAACAGACGTTGGTCGGATGGACATTAAAAGGTGCATACCTGTGGTTTGAGAGTCCAGCAGGTTTGTACTGTGGCCTGGCCAGAGCCAGATTTAAACCCTATAGACAACATTTTGTCATTCAAACACAAACTAACCAGAACATGTAGTTCTGTCATTAACTGCTTGAACCAATCAGTGGTGAGTGGAATAATATTTATTTTACCCACACAGCTTCAGCTTATCCCATACAAGGCTTTTTCTTTAATTTGTTGTTAAGATCGTTTTGCTTTCTTTTTTTTTTTTGCTGGGAATATATATCTATAAACATTGTGTTTTGTTTCTGGGGCTCTTTCTACATTTACCTCTCATTTCCAGTGAAGGGGATTCTTAATGATTCAGTATCAGTATACCATACGACTCTAGAGAATTGCGTGCTTTTTTGTTTTGTGGCATGAGTTTAGAGAAAGTTCATTCTCGTTTCAGCATGGCAATGTCCCTTTGCACAAAGCAAGAAAAATATCCTAAAGAAATGCTTTGCCAGGTTTGGTGAGAGAGAAATTTGACTGGCCTGCACAGATGCCTGACCTCAAACGTCATTCAGCACTTTTGGAATGCACTGAAACGTGACTGCAGCCAGGCCTTATTGCCCAACGCCAGTGCCCAACCTCACTAATGCTCTTGTGGCTGTAGCAAATTCTCACTGTCATGCTCCAAGTTCTAGTGGAATGCCTTGCCAGAAAAGTGGAGGTTGTTATAGTACTGTTAGTAGTGTTATAGGAGGGACCAGTGGTCTTAGAATAAGATGTTCAACAAGCGCATATGGACATTCAGTGTTCAGATGTTAGGTTCAAAAAAATGTGGCATCACTCTTCCGGACTGCGATTTCTTCACGTATTGCGAGATCTCCAACATTGTGATGACAAGGCTGTAGGCTCTGCTTTATTTTTTATTATTAAACTCTTTCTAACACTAATTGTAAAAAAAAATCTAATGACATTTATGAATGGACATTTATGAAGTATAAGTTAAACCAACCTTTTGTGACAGTTTTCAGATGCTCCAGAGCAAGTAAACATACTGAGGCGAAAGCAGACAAACACAAAAGAGTGACAAAAACCTCAGGCGTACTGCGGGACATACACATACTGAAGCGAACGCGGACGAAAACAAAGGAGAGACAAAACGCTCAAATGTACCGTGGGACATAAACGTACTGAGGCTAATGCGGACGAAAACAAAGGAGAGACAAAACGCTCAGGCGTAAAGCGAGACAATAAATGTTCTGAGGCGAATGCGGACGAAAACAAAAGAGCAACAAAACGCTCAAACGTACCGTGGGACATAAACATACTGAGGTGAACGAGGACGAAAACAAAGGAGCGACAAAATGCTCGGGGGTACCGCGAGACAATAAATGTACTGAGGGGAAAGCGAACGAAAACAAAAGAGTGACCATACGCTCAGGTGTACTGCGAGACAATAAATGTCCTGAGGCGAATGTGGACGAAAACAAAGGAGCGACAAAACGCTCGGGGGTACCGCGGGACAGTAAACGTACTGAGGCGAACGCGGACGAAAACAAAGGAGCGACAAAACGCTCGGGGGTACCGCGAGACAGTAAACATACTGAGGCGAAAGCAGACAAACACAAAAGAGTGACAAAAACCTCAGGCGTACTGTGGGACATAAACGTACTGAAGCGAACGCGGATGAAAACAAAGGAGAGACAAAACGCTCAAATGTACCGTGGGACATAAACGTACTGAGGCGAACACGGACGAAAACAAAGGAGAGACAAAACGCTCAGGCGTACCGCGAGACAATAAATGTTCTGAGGCGAATGCGGACGAAAACAAAGGAGCAACAAAACGCTCAAACGTACCATGGGACATAAACATACTGAGGTGAACGAGGATGAAAACAAAAGAGTGACCATACGCTCGGGTGTACCGCGAGACAATAAATGTCCTGAGGCGAATGTGGACGAAAACAAAGGAGCGACAAAACGCTCG
>JAJAGP010001511.1:0-184491 GCA_025084515.1 Ancistrus triradiatus
TGCACCCTTCATTCTGCACCCTACACCCTTCATTCTGCACCTTACACTCTTCATTCCAATCTACACCCTGCACCCTTCATTCTGCACCTTACACCCTTCATTCTGCACCTTACACCCTTCATTCCAATCTACACCCTGCACCCTTCATTCTGCACCCTACACCCTTCATTCTGCAGCCTACACCCTTCATTCTGCAGCCTACACCCTTCTTTCCGTGCCCTAGACCCTCTGGGTGCCCTAGACCCTCATCTTATCTGATTTCCTAGTAAACTTCCAGCCTAAAGGCGACCACAATAACAGGAAGTTAGTGAGTTAGGGAGCAGCTGGACGTCTGCAGGTCCCACACACACTGTTCACACGCTGCTGAACCACTGACCGAACCTCTGCTTTTACACACACTCTCTCTGGATTATTACACAAACTCACACACCCAGAAAGACTCAGAGTATGGTAAGTAAGACTTTATTCCTGGTCGTTACCATCTCATTAATGAGCTCTAATGATTGAGACTTTAAGGAGAATGAATCGTTCTTTATTAGATGACAGTGAATTACAGAATGAAAGCTGTTTGGGATAAAGCTGATTACCTCACCCCACCCAATACGGACCTTTACATCAGCCTCACACCAACCAACTCACTCAATTATACCAATGTTCTTATATATATATTTATATTTATATATATATATATATAAAATGATTAAAATGATTATTATTTACATTAGTGTTCTGTTATGGTTGTTATTTTATTAAGGTACATTTTTTACTTTTGACAAATAAATTTCCTTCTTTAGGATTTCATTTATATTTAAATTTTTGTAGATTTTAAATAAATTATAATGTATTATACTTCATAGTGTAGCTTTTTCATAAATTCATACACCATCTGACATTTTTCAGTTTGTTATGTTTGTTTAATTATTTTATATCATATATCTAAATCACATTTTATCTGAAAAGTAAGCAGGGAAAGAATCTGTTTAATTCATTAATTAAAGGTTATATTATTGATTTATTTTAAATCCAACCTATAGTCTTTTCCACTGATTATTGTTGTTCTCTTTTTCTTGTTCTTATCTTGTTCTCCTGGTTTTTTTTTTAAACTGGTTAATGTAAGGATACAAGACATTTGGTTATTTAGGTTAAACATTGATTTTTTTTTTTTATTCATCCATTCATCCATTCATTCATTCATTCATTCATTCATTCATTCATTCATTTTTTCAATTATTAGTACGTTTATATTTTATTCATTTATGTATTTATTTATTTATTTAATTATTAATACATTTATATCTTCTTTATTTATTTATTTCTTCAATTATTAGTACATTGATATTTTTATCTATTTATTTTTTATATACATTGATATTTATATAGTAGTTGTAGTAACCCTAGTGATATGTATCTCTTGATATCTCTTGTGATATTATCTCTTTATGCATTTCTATATTTTATCTTCTCTGTATTTACATTATAGATTATTTAATGTTTTCTTTTATAAAGATGACAGAAACTTCAATATTTACTATTAATATCTTCAACATTAATATAATAAATTCAGTATTTGGATGTCATTTGTAAGGATGCACTGAAATGCACTCGTGTTACATGCAGGCACAACTGCCTGTGTCTGAGGGAGAGAAAAAGCGAACGGGGGATCATCTACCTGCGTTGCAACAGCGACTCCTGTTGGCACTGCATTGGATGGGCAGGCTTAAGGCTGTGCCAAGTTTTCTAGGGATTGGGTCAGAGCTTGAGCTTCCATGAAAGCAAATGTAATAGTGTAGAGGATATAGATATATTATGTATTTATTTATAGCTTAATTCTTTTCCTCAGTGCTTACTTTATGAGCATCAGAAATCAGTGAATAAGCATTTCCTTTAGGTTAGACGTTTGTGATGGGAGGTGATTATGAGTTGGTTTGTAATATTGTCCATCAGACGCTCTTTACAGGACGTTACATGTTCTGTTTAATCATCAGTCGGATATTTGCAGCATGATTCGAAGCTAATAAAGGTATTAGCTGGTAAAAGTGGTGCTCTGTGTTCCTCAGATGATGCTGCACTCCGTTCGGATGTGGCTGATCTGGATGTTTTTTCTCTGGGCGGCTCTTCTGCATTTCGTTTTCACTGCAGCTCAGAATGTCAAAGATACTTCATCGTTCTCTCGGAGAGCAAAGCGAGAGTGGGAATGGAAAAGGTTCCTGGCTTATGAGGAAAAAATACCCCAGGATCCACCGGAGAAAATCGGCCAGGTACAGACATGGGGCCATTTTCACAGAAACTTTCGAAGGATGTTACATTTGAGTTTTTGAGCAGCACTGACATAACCTTTAAATTGTTCTCTCTAGCTCAGGAACAGCAAATTCAACCAGAACGCCAGGTTCACGCTGTCGGGAGACGGAGCCCACGATCTGTTCGAGGTGAACGAATACGGAGACGTGTTTGTGCTGAAGCGGCTGGATCGAGAGAAGAAAAGCAGCTACGTTCTGACGGCTCACATCCTCAACAAAAACAACAAATCAAAACTTGAAGAAGACTCGGAGTTTATCATAGCGGTGCAGGATATTAACGATAACTCACCGATCTTCTCAGAGACCTACACCGGATCCATCAACGAGAGGTCCAGCTCAGGTACTCACACAGTTACAGCTGTGGCTCAGGGGCTTCTCCTTGCCACTGGCACCTCTGGCTTACTCAGGGCCTGGGCTTTGGGTTTTATTTAACAGCTTTGTGACGATGCTTTTATTAAATACACTGGACTAATAGCACAGGGCACAAGACGGGAATCGCCCCTGAACAGGGTGAGCGAGCACACACACACACACACGCAGGGACACTTTAGAAATGCTGGATGTTTGTATTTTTGTCTTATTTTTGACTTATATAGCTCTATACTTAGCCTTCCAAAGAGGACAGACCCCAAAACAGTTTTACAAAGCTGATTGCTACCTCACCCTGGCACAATGCCCCCTAAAAACCCCCACATGTGCTACAGACTCAAATACAAAACTGGGATTTGTGAGATAATTGGATATAACACACAGCGTGGCATCTAAAAGCATTTATTCCACTTATTATTGTTATAATTATTGATAATAATATGAATTCTGTCACTAATAATAATAATAATAATAATAATAATAAGAAGAAGAAGAAGAAGAAGAAGAAGAAGAAGAAGAAGAATTATTATTGTTATTATTATTATTCAATTAATTTAATTCTTAAATATTTATTTCAGTTAATATGATTCATATAATGATTGTAATACTTTTTTTAAATATTATTATTATTATTATTATTATTATTATTATTGATCATATTAATATGATCAATATTAATTATTAATATTAATATATTGTTTTTGATTATAATATTAACATGTTTGCAAAAGATCAATTATTATTATTATTATTATTATTATTATTATTAATACTGATAATAATGTTAACACTTTTATAAAATAATAATGATAAAAAACACAAACAATACCTAATAATAATGATGATAATTAATATTACTGATAAGGATATTAATACTTTTACATAAAAACATTTTAAAATTATTATTATTATTATTTATTTATTTATTTTATTTATTTATTTATTTATTTTAGTAATACTAACAATAATAATTAAAAAAACTGTAGTAAATTGTTTTATAGCTTTTAAATAGTTATAAATAAATTTTAAAGACCATCTGAAAAAACACAAATTGGTTAAACCCCATATTAAGAACAAAAATAGATCCAAATGAAAATAAAAACTCAAAACCTACAGTAAGAAATGTTTGCTCTATGCATCAACTGTGATTTGTGTGTAGGATTTTTCTGTGTATGTAGGGTTTCTGTGTGTGTATGTAGGGTTTGTGTGTGTAGGGTTTCTGTGTGTGTGTGTGTGTGTGTGTGTGTGTGTGTGTGTGTGTAGGATTTCTCTGTGTGTATGTAGGGTTTGTGTGTAGGGTTTCTGTGTGTTTGTAGGGTTTCTGTGTGTATGTAGGGTTTCTGTGTGTAGTGTTTCTGTGTGTTTGTAGGGTTTGTGTGTGTGTGTAGGATTTCTTTGTGTGTATGTAGGGTTTGTGTGTGTTTGTAGGGTTTGTGTGTGTTTGTAGGGTTTGTGTGTAGGGTTTCTGTGTGTGTGCAGGGTTTCTGTGTGTTTGTAGCATTTGTGTGTGTAGGGTTTCTGTGTGTGTGTGTGTGTGTGTGTGTGTGTAGGGTTTTCCATGTGTGTGTAGGGTTTCTGTGTGTGTGTGTGTGTGTGTAGGGTTTCTGTGTGTTTGTAGGGTTTCTGTGTGTTTGTAGGGTTTGTGTGTAGGGTTTCTGTATGTGTGTGTAGGGTTTGTGTGTGTGTTTGTAGGGTTTGCGTGTGTTGTGTGTATGTGTGTAGGGTTTCTGTGTGTGTGTGTGTAGGGTTTCTCTGTGTGTATGTAGGGTTTCTGTGTGTGTGTGTGTGTGTGTAAGGTTTCTGTGTGTAGGGTTTCTGTGTGTGTGTGTGTAGGGTTTCTGTGTGTGTGTGTAGGGTTTCTCTGTGTGTATGTAGGGTTTCTGTGTGTGTGTGTGTTTGTGTGTAAGGTTTGTGTGTGTAGGGTTTGTGTGTGTGTGTGTAGGGTTTGTGTGTGTGTGTGTGTGTGTGTGTGTGTGTGTTCAGGGTCTCTGTGTGTTTGTAGGGTTTGTGTGTGTTGTGTGTATGTGTGTAGGGTTTCTGTGTGTGTGTGTAGGGTTTCTCTGTGTGTATGTAGGGTTTCTGTGTGTGTGTGTGTGTGTGTAAGGTTTCTGTGTGTAGGGTTTCTGTGTGTGTGTGTGTGTGTGTGTGTGTGTGTGTGTGTGTGTGTGTGTGTGTGTAGGGTTTCTGTGTGTGTGTAGGGATGAATCTTTTGGCTGTGCCCGTAGGAACCTCCATCCTGACCGCCCGAGCGACCGACGCAGACGACCCGACCACTCCGAACGGGCAGATCACCTACAGACTGCTGAACGGAACCAAACACTTCAGCATAGACGACAGGACGGGTAACACTCGTGGGGGGGCTCTGTTATAAGTACTGAGCGGGCACCGTGCTAACGGCTACGTGCGCTCTCTGTGTGAAGGGCAAATCTCGGCGGCAGTTGGCACTCTGGACCGGGAGACCCAGAGCGAGTATAAGGTGACAGTTCAGGCATCAGATCTGAGAGGATCAGAGGGAGGAAGATCAGCGACCACCATCGTCACCATCAGCATCACCGACATCAACGACAACACCGCCTATTTCTTGAAGCGTACGTACCGACCCATTACCCGCCGGGCAGTTACGCTCTGGCAGATCCTGCTCTGCCTGTGTGGGGCGCAAAAGCTGCAGCTGAAACTCCAGCGTCAGCAGTCACCCATTTCAATTTAAACTCCAACTGCCACACCCCCTTCTACTCTCTGCTCCTGTTATATCCCCTATGAATACTCTAGGGCTACACCAGGGACTTATCATAGATCCAGAATTATTGGGACAGATCGTCATTCTTATCCATATATGGACAGCTGCCTTTCAAGTTTAAATATATTAACAACACCTTAGCAACCAAACAGGAACAGCCTAGCAACCGCTGTTAGAATTATCCTTTTAGCCATAAAGATCTGGACAGTTAATGACCCTTAGCCATAACTATCTGTACATCTAAATGAGCTTCAGTCTAAAGTATTGGCACCTCATCACAGCTATCAACAGCCTAGCAACCACTTCGCAACCACATCAAAGCAACCTGGCAACCATGTTGCAACCAACTAGCAACAGCCTACCAACCACGTAGCACCCTCATAATAACAGCTTAGCAAGCACATAGCAACAGCCTAGTAACCACCTAGCGACATCCTAGCAACCACATAGCAACAACCTAACACCCACCTAGCAACATCATAGCAACCATCTAGCAACAGCCTAGCAACAACCACATAGCAACCTCATAACAACGTCCTAGCAACCATTTATCAAACTATAAGTTACCTAATGAATAAGTTTATAGTAACAGTTTAAATAAACAGAAGCTAAATATAAAAATTTAAAAACAGAACATATTTTAAAAAATCTAACAAATGAAATTAAATATAATATATAGAGTATAATGACTTAAATAGAATACAATACTATGAAGAATATAGCAAAACAGAGAATATAGAACACTAGGAAAGTATATAAGAAAGGAGTATATGTTTGTTAAGTATATAAGAAAGGAGTATATGTTTGTTTTGTTTGTTTGTGTGTTTAACGCCATGTACACAAACAAGCGTCAGCCGAAAGTCCACACACCCATATCGGTATGTGGTCTACAGCTGTGATCTCAATCCAGTGATTTTGATATAAGCAAGTACTTTATCAGTGTTTTCATGTTTCAGTGCCTCGGTCATTGTCCGTGGTATACCCGCAAGACGTCGGTGTTGAACATACTTTGAGCATTCTGTCAGAAAATCTTTTAGCTTGTTGTTGTACTGCATGTCCCATTCTGTTTGATATAATGTCTTGATATATGGAGCGATGCAAAGAACAGCGTCAGACGATAAAAGTTTCGGGTCTGGTGGCTGAATTGTCGGCCTCGTTCTTGCCAATCTGTCTGCCAGTTCATTTCCCAGAATTCCACAGTGGCCTGGGACCCAGCATAACTGTACATCCTTGTTATTGCGTCGTAGAAATTGTATCCTGTGTAGCACTTCATGTATCAGAGGGTGTTTAGTGTTTAGGCTCTCGAGTGCTTGAAGGCAAGTTTTAGAGTCTGTGCAGATCAGAGCTTGTTCTTTTCGCGTCGCATCCACAAAGTTGAGTGCCATGAGTAGGGTTTGTGCTTCCGCAGTAAAAATTGAACTCAGTGGGTGTAGGCCAATACTTGCAGATTCCTCCTTTGTCACAACTGCCGCAGTTACTTGACTTGTAGTCTTAGACCCATCAGTATAGATGGTGAAGTGCGCTGGGTATTGTTCTCTTATATTCAGGAAATCTGTCAGATATTCATTTGGGTGAGTGGCTGGTTTCTTGTTTTTGGTCAGATCCATGATAATACTTGGCTTGACCAGTTTCCAGGGAGGAAGAGGTGTCGTAAATGCGCAGCTGATTGAGTTCATGTTTACATCAAGCTTTCCCAGGTGCTGTTTCATTCTCAGTCCAAGGGGTCTGATGAAGTTAGATCTTGATTCATGCAAAGGGAGTAAGGGTGTGACAAAGACAGTTCCATAAGCAGGGTTTCACAGGTTGCCCCTGAGTTTTATGATATATTGAAGTGAGAGCTTCGTTCTTCTGTGCTCAAGCGATGGTTCTTGGGCTTCAAAATAAAGGCTGTGTATAGGGGAAGTACGGTAGGCTCCGAGAGCTAATCTTATGCCTGAGTGGTGTATTGAATTTAGCCTGTTTAAATAGGATTTCCTGGAGGCACCGTATATTATGCTGCCATAGTCAAGTTTGGATCTGACCGTTGCTCTGTACAGCTGAATGAGGGGCCGGAAGTCAGCACCCCATCTGGTGCTGGCCAGAACTTTCATGAAGTTCAGCCTTTGCGTGCATTTCTTCTTTACAGTGTCAATGTGTTGGATAAAATTAAGTTTAGTGTCCAGGATTAAACCTAAGTAATGTGCTTCCTTTACAAACTGGATAAGTGTGTTGCCAATGTGAAGTTGTGGGTCTGGGTGAAGGCTCTTTCCTTGGCAGAAGTGAATAGCCATTGTCTTCTCTTTAGATTTGAACCCATTTTGTGTAGACCACTTCAGAATACTATCAATGTTTCGTTGCAGAAGACGTTCAATGTTGGCCATATTTTTCCCTCTAGCCCCTATGCAAAGGTCATCAACATACATGCTGAAAAAAGTGCCTGGTGAGATCACTTTTGCCACACTGTTTATTTTTAGATTAAATAATGTGACTGATAGAATGCATCCTTGTGGGACTCCCATTTTTCTTGAGTGTGACTTTCCGAATAAGTTCCATTAATTTTCACTTTAAAACGTCTGTCTCTAAGGAAACTGTCGATAAAAATTGGTAGTCGACCTCTAAGACCGGCTTGCTGGAGATCTCTCAGTATGCCATATCTCCAGGTTGTATCATAGGCTTTCTCAATGTCAAAGAATACGACATCTGCATGCTCCTTTTTGATGAATGCATCTCGGATAAAAGCCTCCAGCCTTACCAAGTTATCCATTGTACCCCTGCATTTTCTGAACCCACTCTGGAATTCACTCAGTGTTTTATTATGCTCAAGTTCCCGCACTAGCCTGTTGTTAACCATGCGTTCCATGGTCTTGCATAGACAGCTGGTTAGAGCTATGGGCCTGTAGTTGAACGGTAGACTAGGATCCCTTCCAGGTTTTGGGAGAGGGATGACGGTTGCTTCCTTCCATATGCCTGGTATCTGTCCAGTGTCCCATATCATATTGAGTACCTTCAACAGCACGTTTTTTGAGGCAGATGGTAGAGATTTAATCATTTGGTAATGAATATTGTCTGGACCTGCTGCTGTGTTATGTGCCTTCTGAATAGCAATACTTAGTTCGTCCATGGTGAAGTCTTGATCACTTTTAACTTTTAAGATCAAGTTTATCACTGTCCTTTCCAGTTCCCCTCGTAGTATCCGGAATTCAGGAGTGAGATTGTCGCTGGCAGATGCTGTTTGGAAAGCTCCAGCTAATTGTTGGGCTACTTCCATTTCAGTTTCTATGATTTGCTGGCCAATTTTGAGAAAGTGGACAAGTGGTCGGTTTCCTTTCCCCTGCATTCTACGAAGCAGGTTCCAGATCTTTCTTGGGTCTGTGTTGACAGTAATGCTATTGACAAAATGCCAAAGGAGTATATGTAATAAATAAAATAATAAATATAATGGCGTAGAGAATATGAGTGAGTTGCTGTAGGATCTCGTGTCCTCAGCAGGTAAGATTCGATACTTAAAGTGATGATGCTGTTTGTCCTGGTTTTATCTGTCTTTAATTCTTTGTTTACCTTTTCTTGTTTTGTTAAATATCCATGATTTATTAGATTCCTTGATTTCCTTCTTTTCTCTTTTCCTTTTCCTGTATTCATTGTTTCCATGTTTATTTATTTGCTTCCTGGCTTTCTTAGTTGTCTTTTTTTTTTTTCCTGATCCATTGTTTTTGTGTTTCCTGATTTCTGAACCTTTGCTCACTTTTCTTAGTTGGGATCATCTGTGTTAGGTGCCTGTGTTTTAAATAAAAACAAAAAAAATATTTTACAGCAATCTCACGCTTCGAGGTGAAGGAGGATGAAAAATCTGGATTTAAAATCGGAACGTTACTGGTGGAAGATCGAGATGAGACACAAAATAAAAAGCCCACGTTTCGAGTACAGCAGCCTTATAACGAAATCTTTGAAGTGGAGCTGAACGAAAATAACGATGGAGTTCTTACTCTCAAAGAGGTAACGTTTCTGTTTCTTTAAAGTGTTGCTGTTGGTCGCAGATCCCACTCACGTTCAATAAATTTGTATTTTAATTGCCAAAATCTTTTGAAGGTTCTCCGGAGCCGGAGCTGGTTGTGTGTGGTGTTGATCTTTTTATTGTCCACTAGGGGCACTCCACATTATTGTGTTAAATCTGGTGGTTGTACAGCTGTTACGTGGTTTTCCACCAAAGCCCTTCGATGTTGGTAAGAACCAAACGTCCGTCTGTCCTGACAGGGGCTAGATTACGAGACTAAATCGAGCTACACCTTCAGTGTGACGGTTCAAGAAACGGACGTGGTCAGTCCTCCTGATAACTCCGGATCCTTACAGACCAGCTCACAGATCTTCATCAATATCATCGACGTGGATGAACCACCCATCTTTAACCAGCCAGACTACACCTTTAACATCTATGAAGGACCCATACGAAATAAAATCATCGGATCAGTGTCGGCCAAGGACATGGATAAAACCAACCACAGGATACGGTAAACACTCACCAAGGGAACGAATAAAATAAAAAAGCATAACACTTCTTACAAGGACACTTTAGACAGGATGTCTGCATTTTAAAGTGCCAAAGTATAATTTACAACAAATTTATTTTATAATTTATTTTGTAATTATTGTATAATATTTGAACATTATGTTTCATTTTAATAGAAAAACATGATTTGGATTGTTTTTAATAATTCTACTGTTATTTTCAGTTTTCCGTTTATAAATTAAACTTGTTTATTTTCTTACAATACATTTATAATTTTTATTATTATTATTATTATTATTATTATTATTATTATTATTATTATTACTATAAAAATGAGGTTTAGATAATTCATTTAATACCTTTGGTTGCTTTACAGTGTCTTATCAAATTTAAATCACATCATATTTTAAATAAAAAATTCCAATACAAGACAATTATTTCTCTTTAGAAACTGTAAAATCATTATTTTATAACTTTACTTGCTAAAATAAATCTGTTTCTCTAGTTGTATTACTTTCATTTACACCAAAAAGTTAAATGAATAAAACTAATATTTATATTTATTATTTATATAATTATTATACATTTATTTTATAAATTATACAATATTTAAGAAAAAGAAAAACAAATACTACTACTACTACTACTACTACTACTACTAATAATAATAATAATAATGATGATGATGATGATGATGTTGATGATTACGTCTGATTGATGTAGGTACTCCATTGAGGATCCTAAGATTCCGGTGCAGATTAATCATGAGACGGGGCAGCTCTTCCTGAAGGGAGAACTGGATCGAGAACGTGAGGCTTCACACATGTTCCAGGTTACAGCACAGGAACAATCTCCAAACGGTGATGCATCCATATTTCAGATCAAATCTGCAACTAAACAGCTGGAGATGTTCTGTAAAACATCCTAACCTTAACTGCTTTGTCTCTGCAGGCCAGAAATCATATGCGTTAGTGAAAATAAACGTCCTGGACATCAACGATAACAAACCAGAACTGGCCAACGGGACCGACGTGTACATCTGTGAGAACGATAAAAACGGAACAGTGAGGAAATATTTCTAATTATATCACAGCATATACCCTCTATACAACAGTACCAGTAATGGTAACACTAGAGGATCTCATTGCTAATAGAGCCAAAAGTATGTGGACGTCCAAATATAAACGAGCCTCAGTACTTCAGTTTCCAAAAGATTGTGGAACTACATGGGATTTGTTCCATTCAGCTGTAGGAAGATCAGTAATGGTGATGTTGCACTGATGCTGGCTATGATGATGTCCAGCTTTTAGACTGAAGCAGTGGTCAGGACTCGAGCTCTTAGACTGTGCCAAACTGATGCTTCTTGATCCTAGATCTGTACTTCTTTTTACTTGATAGTCTGGTTCTCTATCTGCATATCTTTAAATCCTTTACAGAAGGGTTCTTTGTATTATTATCATCATTATTATTATTGAAATTATTTTTGTGTTATTATTATTGATAATATGATTAGTGTTATTATTATTAATATTATTAGTAGTAGTAGTATTAGAATTATTAGAATTATTATTTTTTGGTATTCTTATCATCTTTACTAGTATTTTTTTGTATTATTAGTAGTAGTGGTATTATTACTATTCATTTTATTATTATTAATATTATTATTATTATTATCATTATTATTCTCTCCTGCAGGTCATCGGGATCATTGGTGCCACAGATGAAGATGAGAATTCTGGGAAATTCCGTTTCTCTCTTGCAAAAAAGAGTTCAAACTTCTCTCTTCATGACAATCTGGGTGAGGCGCCTTTCATTTATCTTCTGCTGTACCAACATATCAAAACATTTATATAGTGCTTTATTTATGTAATGCTTTATTGATATATTTAAATAATGTTTTAGATAACACGGCCAGCATCATTCTGACTCACGGAGGCTTCAGTACAGAGAGTTCTGTGGAGCACGTTCTGGAGATTGAGATCACCGATGGAGGCACTCCGCCTCAGAGGAGCGTCACACCGCTTCACCTGAGAGTGTGTACTTGTGGAGAAGATCGGAGAGAAAGCTACTGCAAACATTACGTCACGTCTGGAGTCAGCATGAACGCCCTCATCACCATCCTGCTCTGCATCGTCTCCATCCTCAGTAAGCTCTTACACTAAAGATCGAGGGGTGGTTTGGGACACGTCCAGAGTAATGTACACCATTCAGTCCGAACAGTGCAGTGGTCAGTTTGGGACACGCCCACATTTTATGATGTAGTTAAGATGGTGTGGGGTTTGGGACATGTCCAGAGTGTACTACGTAGTGTGGACGAGGTGTGGCTTGTGACGCGTCCACGGTGTAGTGAAAAGGGTGCGTGATTTGGGACACATAGACAGTGTACTATGTAGTGAAGACTGTAGTTTGAGACACGTCCAATGTGTACTATGTAGGAATAGGATGTGTGGCTTGGAACACGTCCAAAGTGTGATTTGATGTGTGGTTTGGGACACATCCAGAGTAATGTACACTATTCAGTCCAAACAGTGCAGTGGTCAGTTTGGGACACGCCCACAGTTTATGTAGCGAAGACGGTGTGAGGATATTTTATCTCCGAGAGCTGTAGTAATATTTGATATTTCTTGTTTGTGTTAGTCGTCGTGATAATCTTCGTGCTGCGAAAACGCTGCCAGAAGGAGGCGCTGGTCGCTCTGGGGAAATCGTCCAGCGAGCTCCACGAGCAGCTGGTGAGCTACGACGAGGAAGGTGGCGGAGAAATGGACACCAACGGCTACGACGTGTCCATCCTGAGCTCCGCACAGCAGGACCAAGGGTTCGGAGCCGATCCCGGCCTGCCGGCCATGTACGCCATCGTCAACAAACCTCCGGCGGCGTGCAAGGGCGACATGGCCGTCATGATTGAGGTGAAGAAGGACGAGGCCGACCACGATCGGGACGGAATTCCGTACGACACCCTGCACATTTATGGTTACGAAGGGTCCGAGTCTCTGGCCGGGTCGCTCAGCTCGCTCGGGTCGTCCTCGTCGCTCGGATCGGAGCTCGAATACGACTTTCTGACCGACTGGGGCCCGAGATTCCGGACTCTGGCTCAGCTGTATGGATATGAAGAGGACACTTCGTACTGACAAACAAATCCGGGGGATTAAAGTCCTGAAAGTATTGAGTATTTTGTTTTGGTTACAGCAGCAGCAATGCAAGCTACTACTGTCAATAAAAATCATCATCATCAGTATTATACGATTATACGCAAATCAGGGATCAGATTCACGAAAGCGTCTTGAAGAAAATCTTCTTAAATGTGTTCTTTTGGTTAACTTCATTTTTAAGAAAAAAAATACATAATTGTTATTCTTCAAATAACTTCTTAAGAATTACCATTATTCCCTTAACTCTTTTCTTAAGAACAGTTCTAAGAAGTGTTATTCTTGAAAATGTTACATTCTTAAGTGTTTTCTTAACTATACAAATTTTGTATTTTCTTACCTAGGGCAACAGTGGCAAGGAAAAACTCCCTAAATGATACCAAGAAATGTGACGCCGTAGATGTTATATGAATTGAATTCAATTAAATTAAAAATTACAATAAAAAATGTAATTTCATTGAACTGAAATGAAGCTTAAAAGATTACATTACCTAAAATTACTTCAATTAACCAAAGTTACCTAATAAGTTTATAGTAATAGTTTAAATAAACAGAAGCTCAAATATAAAAATTAAAAGAGAATAAATTTTAAGAATTACAATAAAATATGTAAACCAAAATTAGAGAACATCATGAAGAGTATAATAAAATAAATGTAATACTACAGCATATAAGACAATAGTGTAAATAGATAAACTTTTGAATAAAAATATATGGGAAAAAAAGTAAAAATATGTTTTAGTTTCATGTTTTTTCTCGGTGGGGATTAAACTACTTACCGGAAATAATGGTAAATACAAATTCAAATGGATTTTCTTAAGATAATATCTGAGATCTTTTTACGTTTTTCAGGAATTGCATTTAAGAACATTCTTATGAACTTTAGTGTTTGACTTAAGAAGCATCAAAAGTTTTTTTTCCTAAGAAGGCTTTGGTGATCCGGCCCTGATTTGATTTTAGATTAGGTTTAAAGTTGTGTTTGATCTCTGCAAAAATAATCTCAATAAACTGAGTGAATATCAGAGCAGTTTTTATATGTTTAGCCGAGCTGAGGTGTAACCCTAACCCCTAACCCCTAACCCCTAACCCTAGCCACTTGCTCGAGGGTCCAACAGTGTCAGTGAGTGTAGATCCCGTCTCTCTGGCCCTAACACATTCACTCTTTGGATCTTTCCTCTAGCAGTAATATTAGCAGCAGCAGCAGGAACCCAGCGTCCGTGCAGCAGAGGGGAAGCAGGAAACGCAGTAACGAGGCGCTGACAGAATTAAAGAGCACTCCGGAGTTATTGGACAGAATTCGTCTTCGGCACTTCGGCTTTTTCTTTAAAGGCCAAATCTCGACGGTCCAATATGACACGGCAATCAGGAAATGTACAGCAGCTCAAACGCTCTGAGTGCAGAGGGAGCACGGGTCAACGAGTTTAACCTTCCAGCTCACGCTGCAGAGAAATCCAATCAACAGAATAAACCCGGATTAAAGATCTAACCTGGCTAACGTAAACCCTAATCCATTAGCAGACTCATGAACCAACGTCGAATCGACTATAGAATGCCAAACCATCTTCCTATACATCCATACATATCATCGGAACTTAAGCATAAATCCTAAAGAGTCAGCTGCAGAATACGCCAGTTCCCCAGGGCCTGGGTTTGTGGGGCACAGACCGGTGCCCTGTCCTGGGGTACCTCTGTCTGTGCCAGGTGGATTCCGGGTGGGAAAAAAAAAAAAAAACAGTTTTTTTCATGAATTTTCTCTACATGATTT
Organism: Ancistrus triradiatus; assembly: GCA_025084515.1. Taxonomy (NCBI): domain Eukaryota; kingdom Metazoa; phylum Chordata; class Actinopteri; order Siluriformes; family Loricariidae; genus Ancistrus; species Ancistrus triradiatus. Next base: position 14,798 of record JAJAGP010001511.1, read on the forward strand.
TAAATGTCATCCATAACCCTAGAAAAAACTTAAAACTATGATTTTCTCTAAATCTGGGCATCTATTGATCTCAGCAAACACTAAACATTTCAAAATTTTAATTTTAAAATATTTTAAATGACCATAAAATAATTAATTAATCTTCTTATAAACTGAGATCAATTTATTTCTCCTTCAAGTCTTCATAAATACAGCAGATTATTTACGATTTAGGTTTTAAAAAGAGACAATAATCTTCTTTTTTATTATTACATTTTTATTTCCTAAAAACACAGATCTCTTATCCTGATCGTCGACTCGTAGTTAACATGTTACAATGTGAAACGTCTGGAACCAGTCCAGCTGTATGTAATATTTCTCGTTAGCGTTATTCTTACACGCTCACCTCTCTCTCTCCATCAACACAATCAGCGGAAGCTATCCTCCACCTCCCTCTTAGCAAACGCCGCCCACTAAATCGGACACTTCCTGTCGAGGAAACTCACTTCCTGCGCTCTTATCTGCCGTGTAAAAACCACATGGGAGAGATTTTCCTGTTTTTCATTCCAGAAGGAAAAAAAAGTTTAAACCAAAATACAAAAGCTTGGCATGCTTTTTTTCTTTAATGTGATCAAATATGGTTTGTTTTTAAAAATATCTTCTTTTTTCTCTGTGTTACTGATCTGCTGATGTAACACTCTTCTCTCTCCTCATCTGTCTTTTTGATACGATAACTTTATCAATTCCGTAAGTTAAAGATCGGAGTGTTCTTAGATGCTCCTGTGTGTTTGTAGTTTTTAGTGTTTGTTTTTTATACGGGTGAGTTTAATAAACTCCTCATCTTATACTTGAGTGAACATTTATAACCTTTGTACGGGGCTGTGTGTGTGTGTTGGGGGGTTGTCTATAGTAAGTTCTGTAGATGTTTGTTGGTAAGTTGTGTGATTGTGTTCTACAGATTGAAAATGTGCTTTAAGTGTTATTCTTTTAATAAACTTTTCTCCAACTTTACAGGAATCTCCAGCATCACTAATTATGAAAGCACAGAGGTACGATACCTGATATCAATAATCATATCGATACCGAAAGAATACTGATAGTAACACTGCTGTGGTCACTGGTGCTAATACTGATGTCAGTACTGGTATTAATACAGGTACCTATCCTGATATTCCTGTTAGTACTCACACTGATAATAGTTAATCACCTCTGACATCATTTACCTTTATTACATTCATGGCCTTTAGCAGACTCCCTCATCCAGAGTGACTAGGCTTAGAGTTATTTTTGATTGTTTCTTACAGGTTAAGGATCTTGTTCATGGGTCCTGGATAGGAGCTTGCCAGAGGTGGGAGTTGAACCCCGGTCTTCTGGTCCATAGTCCAGTACTTTAACTGCTAGGCTACCACAGTGACCCTGTTCTGTTGGACATCCCAAACTCTGTCTCATCTCTCTTCTGTTTAATCACACAGTGCTCACAGTGTGGGAAGGGACTCTAAAGCAGGGCTTAGTGGTCAGCTCCAGAGAACCGGGTCAAGTCCCAGTACGGCCACTGCCTGTGTAAAGTTTGCATGTTCTCCCCTGGTCCCCCCCCCCCCATATACTCCAATGTCCTTCCACATTTCAAAGACATGCATTAGATCAACTGGTCTCTCTAAAGTGTCCCAGTGTGTGTTTGTCCTTTGATAGATTGGTGCTATGTAGAGGGTTGGTACCAGCCTTGCTCCCTGTGCTGCCAGTTAGTTATGCCCTGGCTCCCCAGACCTTAAACTGGAATAAATCGTTTAAAAGGTGAGTGACAAATAAATGTTCAAATTATTGAACTAATCTCTAAACACACACACGAACTAAAGGAAATCCCTCGTCACACACCCTGTTAAACACTCTACTGAGCTCACAGACACACACACACACACACACACACACACAGACGCAAAAATGGGAAATAAAGAATAAATCTTTTAAAAAGGTCATACCACATATAAATAATAATATAGAAATAATTATTAAAAATATAAAATATATTACAGGTTACTAACCAAACAGACTACATGTAAAACTTAAACCAAGTTTATTTTTTTAAAGGTTTTTTTTTATTAAAGAAGTGAAAACAGTGATTTTTAAAAATATTTGTAAAGAAGTGAAAACAGTGATTTTTTTTTTTTTTTTTTTTTTTTAATTATAAAATTACTTTTAGGACAAAATCTCTTATATGTAAAAAAAAAATTACATATAAAAATTATAATACATTCTACAGCCTAAATATTTTATTTCTTTATTTATTGGTTGGTTGGTTGGTTGGTTGATCATGCCCTGAAGGGGCATTTTTGTTCCCCTTAAAATTAAAACATTAATAAAACAATTCTTACCTAAAAAGCACAAATGTTATTCAAAGTTACAACAAAATACTTTAAATCCAATATAATTTAAACTGCTTTCAAATGTGCTTAGAGTCTGCCTTCATTTTAACATTTCATAAGATTAAACAAGACTTAGAGCAACTCAGATAATGACACACACACACACACCACACACACACACACCACACACACCACACACACCACACACACCAGATAAAGTGTAGTCTTTAATCAGTGATTCTGCTTCCCTCGGGAGGTTGTGGAAAATCCCCATCATACACAAATTAACGTCCGTTTTTTTTTTTAGTAAAAGTTTAAATTTTAACCAAATTAAATCAGTACAGGACTGAAATTCTGTACGGAAATCAAAGGGGAAAAGTATTTTAAAAGGCAAAATGCTTTAGTGCAAAAAAGATTTTTATTCATAGAACTTCTGAATGTGACACATTTAGTGTAATAATTCAAAATGTCCACAAGATGGCACACGAAGACATAAGACACCACAGGCACGATGAAGAAACGAAATCTAGATTAGCTGAAACTCTACCTCACAAACTATATTATATTATATTATATTATATTATATTATATTATATTATATTATATTATATTCAGTTTCTTGATATAGCTTTAATAAACGAATTACAGCCCAGTTTCTGGTTTCTTACTGTAGCGTAACGTTGTTTTTAAAACACATTTAAAAGTTCGTATAAAATCAAATACCTAGAGCTTTTTGCTCAAACTGTTGCACCATTAAATTACAATCACCATACTTATAACCCTTATAAAGGTTACATGTTTATGTTTACACGTACAAGTTTTATGGAGATAATATTAACCTTCCAATCATTGCAGTTTTTATTTCCTTTATTGTATTATTCTATTGTATTATAACTCGTCTTTCTTTTCGATTGTATATGTTGATTCTCTTGTACCCGAGCTTTGGCAATCCAAGTGTTCAATCCAAGAGATTTTTAGTATGAATCGTACTAAATAATATTTTATATGATGTCTTAATTTATTATCTTTTCATATTTCTGATACTTTCTTTAAATGTTTTCTCTTTAAATTGTTATTTTTAGCTAATGTTTATTAGACTATTACTATAAACGTATTAATTAGGAGCGGAGAAAACAATGAATGAATTATACTTACAACAACCTTTTAAAGTCTTGATCCTCCCAAGGTTTCTTCCTCATCACATTTAGGGATTTTCCGCGCCCTAGGTTTGTTCAGTTAGAGATTTATAAAGAGACAATGCTCCGTTATAAAAATAGAAATAAGTCTGATTTGACTTGTAAGATTTTCAGTAAGAATTAAGAGATGTTGTCTGAATTTAAGTCAGAAGCGTGTAATATAAAGTGGCAATTAAAACTACCTGTTTACTCCAGGCCTACACCTAGACCTGTTTACTCCAGACGTCTGTAGAATCGTTTCCTTAAATACCTCCGCCTGCTAAACGGGATAATTCTCAGGTGTGATTCAGGTTTCATTGTAAGTTACAAGGAAGACTTTAGTGACCTCTGGCGGTGTGGTACTGACAATAACTGTGAGAGATAAATATACTGAAGTTACAGGATTTAAAAATTTCAGTAAAAGGCTTTGGTTTCTGAACTATTTGTAAAAGTGCTCTTAAATATTAATTAAATATTAATTATTATTATTATTATTATTATTATTATTATTATTATTATTATTATTATTAGCATTAGCATTATATTATTCTCATTATTTTTATAATAATAATAACAATAATAATAATAATAATAATAGTAATAATAATAAAATTTTTAGAAACTTAAAACATTAGAAATAATATTAGAAAGAAATATTATTATTATTATTATTATTATTATTATTATTTCTAATTTACTATAATTGCTTTTATTATTATTATTATTATTATTAACACTATCTCTGAATAATAATAATAATAATAATGATAATAATAATAATAATAATAATAATAATAATAATAATAACAATAATTATTATTATTGTTATTGTTATTATTATTGAGGTTGTTGTTGCTGCTGTTGTTATTATTATTATTATTATTATTATTATTATTATTAGCATTAGCATTAGCATTAGCATTATATTATTCTCATTATTTTTATAATAATAATATCCATAATAATAATAATTATTATTAGACAGAGAGAGAGAGAGAGAGAGAGAGAGAGAGAGACAGAGAGAGAGAGAGAGACAGAGAGAGAGAGAGAGACAGAGAGAGGGCTGGGTTGGAGATTTTCTCTCCTCCTGTGCTCCTGATCTGATTCTGTTTGCTCGGGATTATCAGCTGACGGTCTGAGTGCAGATCAAGAGCAGGATCTAAAACATCTGATGTTTTGTTCCTTTTCCTTTACTGGATCTTTAAGGCTGAATTATTTGCAGCTCGGTGTCCCTTTGCTCCAGTTTCACCGGGACACACCGGCACCCTCCTGCACCATTACTGCCACATCTCTGGATTTAGGAAGCATCGCGGCTCACTGGGAGTACAGCACCCCTCTGACATCCAGCTGGTGAGTGTAACAGCACCTGCACTAAGGAATCTCAGCTCGGTCGGGTTAGTGATGTTAGTCTGTGAATCAGAACATGTGGAATATCTGTCATGTGAGGTTTTTAAAACCTGGATATTAGAGAGAATTAAAGTATGGAACAGGTGCAAACAAAATGTGGATGGTGGTGGTTAAGGTGCTGGACTATGGACCAGAAGGTCCAGGGTTCAAATCCCACCTCTGTCAAGCTGCCACTGTTGGGTCCTTGAGCAAGGCCCTTAACCCACAATTGCTTGGATTGTAAGACTGTATCAATTGTAAGTCGCTCTGGATAAGGGCGTCTGCTAAATGACATAAATGTAAATGTAAATGAAAACAAACTGCAGCTGAATATCTGCAAACGGGGGGCTGGAGAACATTTGGAGACATCTGTCATTTTGGGAGAAGGAAAGAAAAAGCTTGAATTATTGAAATTAAAGCTAATAAATAAAGAAACTAAACAAGACAAGAACAAACCAAAGTCATTTGTGTCTGTACTGATGCCCAATGTGCCAGCTTCCATCACTAAAAGTAGGCGGGGTTTGAATATACTTTGTGACTTTTACTCCTGTATCCAAGGTAAGACAAGAAACAAACAAATAACCATCAGGAGGCGGAGCCAAACACTGAACCAATCACCAAGGAGCCAAGGAAAAGAAATCCGGTGCTTTTTATTTACATTCGTTTTATGTTTTTTCTCTACAGAAGAGGAAAATGATTCCAAACATGCTTTTAAACTGAGGAGGAATTTGTTATATGGATAACATGTTAAAAAGACAGGACGTTAATGAATCTCACCTGTTCAGGTAAGGACGTGATGCAATTTGTATTGTCTGTATACGAACTGTATATAAACATCCATTCCTGCATTTCAGACCTGCAACACATTCCAAAAACCTTTAGGATGAGGGCAATTTAGAGCTAAATGATGTGATTGCGTGATTTGGTCCAAAAGCAGCAGCCAGGAAAGCCTGAGTCTTTGAAGAGTAAAGATGATCAGAGGATCTCCAGTTTATCAACAAATGTTTAATCACAATGTTCCTCAAAGAAAGACTGGAAGGGATTTATATATTTCTCCATCTGCAGAGCATAATATTATTAAACCATTCAAGGAACCAAGAGGAATTTCTTAAAAGCCTAAACTGAAGAGGGGTGATCTCCGCTCCCTCAGACGGCACTGCATCAAGAACCATCAATAGCTGATAGAACCACATGGGCAAGGGATTCCTTTATCAAGCTCTACAATACAGAGTTACATTCACATATACCAGTTAAAACCTTACTGTGCTAAAAAGAAGCCTTATGTTATAACCATGTCCAGAAGTGGTGTCAGCTTCTCTGGGCTCAGAGGCTTCTGGGATGGACCATCAGTGGACCATCAGTGGGGACGTGGATTGTGCTCAGACCCGTCAAAGACAAAAGGAGCATCCAGACTGTCATGAGGAACAGGTCCAAAAGCCAGGCTCTGGCATGGTATGGGGTCGGGTCAGGGCCCTTGGTAAAGGTCATTTCCAGTTAGAAAAGTACCCAGCAGAATGTGTTGGAGGTCTGGAAAAAGCATGCAGGAATGGTTGTTTATTAACAAATGAAATGAAGTTGACCAGAAAAAAAGAAAGGCAGCATTTTGGAGTTAGATTTCTCCTTTATTGTCACTCATAAGCGCCAGTAAGAGTATATATTTTATTACATATGACGCTTCTGTGTGAGAACAGGTGTGTGTGTGTGTGTGTGTGTGTGTGTGTGTGTGTGTGTGTGTGTGTGTTTAGACACGTTTTCCATCTCTGTAATCGAATCTTCAGACCCTTAGCTGAAGGACAGCAGGACCCTTGAGCAGTGATTCCTGGTTACGTGACCCATTAAGCCGCCTGACCTTTCCATAAACCGTTTGTCGAAGGCAAAATCAAGATGAACGCCCGCTATCGGTGACAGAACACCGCATAACCTAATCAACCACACTTAACCTGCCCCATACTTCTCAACGGCCGTCTAACCGTGGATACTAAGATTTTAAAAAGTCGTTTCTGTGGCTGCAAAGGAAAGGAAGAAAAACAGAGGTAAAGCAACAAAACAATCGAGTTGAATCACTTTATTGTAATGTTTGGTCCCTCCTCTGCTCGATCTGCTCACACATCATTTATAATTCATCGGTATCTCACTTGAAATGTCACTGCAGCTGCAGGAGGACAGAAGAGGATGAATAAAGAGAGGAGGAAAGGTTCAGCCTGTGGATCATTAATTTATTCAAACAGAATATCTGATGATTAATGACGGCTTCAGGGTCAATCCCCGGCTCTGGGAACCATTTGTTTACAGGTTTCTGGATCTGTATCCAGGTCCAGTGTGGCAAAGACTTCAAAGGATCGGCTTTAATGAGAGGTTACACATGCATTTTGTGAAAAAATTGAATCCTAAATAAAACCACAAAAGAATAACTGCTAGAAATGATCCTGCATATAGGAAACGCAAATAAAATGGATCTTCACTCATCTTAGATATCAACCAGGAACAATGCCAACTGTGTCTTAAGGTGGGTATCAGAGGTGGCACCCACAGATCCTGGAACCTGGGCCAGAATGACGAAATCTTTCTTAAGAAAAAGAATTGAAGGTTCTTAAGACAAACACTAAGAGGATCATAATAATGTTCTTCAATGCAATTCTAGGCATTGAGTCAAGGTTTCTTCCTTAAAGAAAATAACGTTTAGGGATTTTCCTTGCCACTGTCACCCTAGGCTTGTTCAGTTTGGGATTGGCCCTAGATATTAGAAGATAATCTAAAACTGCAAAGCTGCTTTGAGACAATGCTCCATTGTAAAAAGCACTACAGAAATCAATCTGACTTGACATGACAAAAACTTATGAAGCTCTTAAATATCATCTTAAGAATACCTGCGTTGTTTTCTTATGTAGGCCCAGGGTGCCCCCTCGTATCATTACCTGGATCTGCAGGAACGTTCTTCTTAAACGTACGTTATACTTAAAGGTTGAGTTTCATAACATGTAACATCATAGTCTTTATCATCCTAACGTAAGAAATAAATAAATGACCAAGTATAATATTTTTGTCTCATTTGTATAACTGGGTTCTCTTTATCTACTTTTAGGACTTGTGTGAAAATCTGATGATGTTTTAGGTCATATTTATGCAGAAATATAGAACATTCTAATAGGTTCACAAACTTTCCAGCACCACTGTACAGCTGGAAGGAATATTAGACTGTCATTTAGAACGGGTTGTTTTGCTCATGTTCCTCTCCTGAGAGGATCAGTGATGGTAAATCCTGCATTAATGGATTCTGCTGCTCGTTTCTGAAAAAAGTCCTGATGATGCACTCACTATCCTAAATCTTATCCTCTTACTACTTTGAGTGCTGCCTGAGCCAAAGTGTCCATCTGCATCCTCCCGGTTATCTCTAATCTAGTTTAAATGAAACAGAGCAGGATCTCAAAATGGATCCTCACTGACCTCAGAGTAACAATGCTCAGAAATACTAAGAAACTAACAGTGGTGGTGCAGCGGGTCATGTCGGGGCACACTGATCTATGGACCCGGGTTCGACCCTAGAATCATCGAGATGCACGGTAGCCTCTCACCTGCAGAGATCCCCGGTTAATTGGTGGCTCGCTCCTTTCCTGAATAGCCATTGCTGCTGTTGTGATGTTAAATAAATCCATAAACTAAACGAATAAACAAAGCCTCGCTCAAAGACCCAACAGCTTGGCAGAAGTGGGATGTGAACCCTTAACCCTCCGGGATTATTTTTACATCTTATTATGTAACTTATATAGAAGAGGGATAGAGAAAGGTCTACCCAGTAAGTTAGTGCTGCCTACTTTAGAAAGATTCCTTGGATCATTTATACAAAATTCTTTCTGGGTGATGAGGAAGAAGAAGGATGATTTTGATCTTCTTCATTTCACGGTCCGCTGTGGTACTTAAGTCCGGTCTCGTGACCATAAACGAGCAGACTTCTGGTCTGGTCCGGTCTGGTTCTGGACCTCATTTGGATTCGGTCTGGTCTCGGTCTAGTTTGGACTCTGAGGTAATGTTGGTTATAAACTGAACGTGTTTTTCGATCTTTATTGAATATGAACAATCCATTCAAACAGAATAAATCAGGCCTTTGTTTCTCTACCTACAGAAAGAAAGAAAGAAAGAAAGAAAGAAAGAAAGAAAGAAAGAAAGAAAGAAAGAAAGAAAGAAAGAAAAGAAAGAAAGAAAGAAAGAAAGAAAGAAAGAAAGAAAGAAAGAAAGAAAGAAAGAAAGAAAGAAAGAAAGAAAGAAAGAAAGAAAGACTACTAACACTATAGTTTTAAAATATAATCTAAAAAAAGGAAGAAAGGGAAGACAAAAACAGAAGACACTACGATTATTACAAACATCCACACAAAAAGAATGAAAGAAAGGAAAGAAAGAAAGAACAAAAAAACCAATAAATCCTGGGTATACTCACACTATGCCCAGTTGCCTTGTGCCATGCTAGTGCACCCTTGTCCTGCCTCTGTTTGGGCAGCTGGACACACAGCCCTGTGCCACCCTTATAACAGACTGATTGATGATGTAGCACAGACAGATCCCTTAGTGTGAATTACTGCGTGTGTAAGTTTGGGGGTGGGGCCTCCGTGGGTCGGACCTGCTCTCCATATCCCACAGATACTCCATCGGATTGAGCTCTGGAGAATCTGGAGGCCAGGGCAACACCTTGAACTCTGTCATGTTCCTCAAATCATTCCTGAAAATTTTCATTTCTTCCATCCGCGGGTTTAATCTCATGGCTGACACTACGTACCACTTAGACTCTGAATATGCGTTCAGTACTCAGACTTTCAGTTCAGGCCTTCAGTATTTTTGAGGATCAGCTGTGAGTTTGGTGAGATTGTTGTTCCTCGGTTCTTGGTCCCGTCACACAGCTGCTGTTTTGTCGGGCTGAATAATGGGAATGAGGAGCGTAATTATCCTCTGTTCCCCCGTGGCTTTTTTTTATTAGGACAGACAGAACAAATCTCTCTCTGTGATCCTGTGTGACCTACATATTCCTCGCTTCTGATTCACACACACTCCGTGGTTTACAGCGTGAGTCACGGCAGCTCCGAATAATTCACAAATTCAGCTTCACGTTAATACGAACTTCACATTAACACCACAGCGTCATGATTACATGGTTACCTTCATATAGGAGTTGTGAACCTCGTTGTTGTCACTGCTGTGTGTGTGTGTGTGTGTGTGTGTGTGTGTGTGTGTGTGTGTGTGTGTGTGTGTGTGTGTTTTAGTGATGCTGCAGTATTTCGTCCTTGAACCAGAAACCAGAGGAAACCGACCAAGAGCTGTGCCAGTGGTGAATGCCTACTAGTGGCATTTAAGCAGACATGCCTCTTCATTCAGTTTGTGACAGTTTGTGACAGTTTGTGACAGTTTTGCCATAATAAAACCCGGGCGAACCGTAGAAACAAAAGTAAAAAGTGTTTAGGACCCAACTGCAGTTAGCTCCAGATGGAAACGGTGCATGCGCGAACGTCCACGAGCATCCCCAGACCAACACATGATCAGTGCGACTCCTAAGCATTCCCTCTGGTTCTGATTGTTCATCTCACTTCAGCAAATTTAACGTTTTCGATTCTTCGCACTTCACAATGCGACACGATCACGTCTCCTGATCACGTTATAGCGTCTCTTATTCCCGCCCACTTGTTTGAGCTTGCAGTTATTTGAGTGAGCGGAAGTTTTTGATCTTTAAGAGTTTCCTTTGTGTTTTTCCATCTGGTGCTCTGATCTTCACCAACCACCCAGCAACCACTTAGTAACCACTTAGCAACAGCCTAACAACCACATAGCAACCACAGAGTAACAGCCTAGCAATCACTTAGCAACCACATAGCAACCACAAAATCTAAAATCTGCAAAATTGTCTTCTACCTCTTCCAAACCTAAATTATCTGCTGTATCTCCTTTATTGTGTGTGTGTGTGTGTGGGTGTGTGTGTGTGTGTAGTGAGCTGGGGGCTGAGCAGCTCCACCCATGAACACTGGTGTTACAATGTGTGTGTTCGTCTCTCCGCTGGTGGTGGCTGGAATTGTGATCGGCCTTGTGCTCTTCCTTTCCTTCATCATCATCATCGTGGGAAGCATAAGGAAGAAGAAAAGTGCTCACCTGAACACAGACGGTCAGTGAACACACACACACACACACACACACACACACACACACACAAAACATCAGTTACATGCACAAAACCTGTGGGTCTCAATTCAAACCTGGGTCTGTTGAGGTGGGAGGAAACCTATAGTCAAGGAGAACATACCAAAATCCAACGAGACAGCAACCAGAGGTGTGGGACCACGATCAGTTCTGTAATCATTTTCTGTGAATTTTTGTTCCATATCAGCCTTCCCTGCATCTGGTCTTTGTTGTCCTTACCATGTTCTAAGTAGGAGCGCCCACATACTTTTGCCCTGTATCCTACAGGATTTTCTTGTTGGTTTTATAAAGCTGTAATTCTGCATAACTACAGAATCATTGTATCTTTTTGACAGCGCTCTCGTACGCGGGGTCGGTTGGAGAGTTGAGGTCGCCGTGTGTCGATGATTATCCTCCAGCATTCGACTTCAACTTGGAGACGATTTCACACCTTGACATGATTTATCCGAACGCTCCGCCACAGTAAGTACAGTTAGCATGTTTACCAGGAGCAGTGTGAATATTATAATATTGAAATTAACCAAACTCTAACTTACAACATTTATTAAGATATTTACGTTAGGTGTGTAATGCATCCAAATGAGCTTTAACCAAACTTGTGAATATTTGGGCGTAACTATTGGGACAGCGAAATGACCCATAAACATACATTCATGGAACGCTAAAAGACAAAAAGCCAAAGATATATGGACGGCTATCTTACCAACAGTTTAGCAAATGTGTAGCAACAGCCTAACAACCACTTAGAAACCACATAACAAACACATATCAACCACTTAGCAACCTCATGGCAACCTCATGGCAACCTCATGGCAACCACTTAACAACCATGTAGCAACAGCCTTGCAACCAATTAGCAACCACTTTGCAAATGTGGAGCAACTGCCCAGCAACCACATAGCAACCACTTAGGAACAATCTAGCAAACATTTAACAATCAATTAGCAATCATGTAGCAGCCATGTAGCAACAGCCTAGCAACCACATAGCAAACACTTAGAAACCATGTAGCAGCAGCCTAGCAACAAAGATGCAACAACATAGCAACCACTTAGCAATCACAAAGCAACTGCATAGCAACAGCCTAGCAACCACTTAGCAACCATGTATCAACCACATAGTAACAAACTTACTTACCCCCACAAACAATCTTCCCCCCACAATCTAGTTAATCTTGTGTTATCCAGTCTCAGTCAGAGGAGGATGGGCTCTGCTTTTGAGCCTAATTCCTAATTCCACTGGCACTGCCCATTTGGGGTTTTAAACAAGACTCAGCTTTGAGACAACGTCTATAGTAAAAAGCACTACACGAATATTTTAATGATGTTCATTTGGTATAAAACTTACACAGATAACCCGGCTCAGTGGGACATGATATTAAGGGATGGTGGGCACTACAGGGGGCGACCTGAGCAAATAAAAACAGTGCTAAGTGCAGCAGGTCCGAACAGCAGGAGCGCGACTGGATTAATTATTAAAAACAACAATTAAATGATGCGGCATTTAGATCAAACACACAAAACTAAAGCCTGCTGTTTATGAACCGTGCTGTCGTACTGAGAACTGAGATCTGTCCGCCCGTCCGGCTCTAACATTTATTTTGTTTCATTCAGAGTGTAACATGCACTCTGCACACACAGCTCATTACTGCCTTACTGCGGTCTCTAAACGAGTCGCTGCGATGTGTGTAATGGATGTGTCGGCTCTCAGCCAATCAAAATTCAGGAGAAATCAGATATGAGCGCAGAACGGTGGAAATCAAATTAAGTTAGCGCTAATGGGATAAAACATTTCTTGGAAGAGCACTCAGACTCACGGCTCAGAAGCGAGTGCGAGAGAGAGAGAGAGAGAGAGAGAGAGAGAGTTTCGGCCTCAGTCCATAGTTCACAGCACTGGGGGGGGGGGGTGATCCCACAGCCAGCCTCGCCTCCCTCAGACAAAAACAATCGTGCCTCCATACGACACCCAACCCAGCCAGAGCCTGCTTACACCACTGTGCCACCTGAGAACCAATGCCTAGGGATGATGCCCTAGGGATGATGCCTCTCCTCCCTCAGGCAAGCTCAGTTATCAGTGCTCAGTTATCAGTGCTCAGTGTATGTAAAAAATGTAAACATGATAACAGACACTAGTTTTGCACAAAACTGTGGAAGCATTTCAGAAAATGTAGAGCAGCAAAGAGCAACGACGGCAAGATGTGCTGGTGCTCTTATTATAAACATGCACTCACAGCAGATTGTGTGTGTGTGTGTGTGTGTGTGTGTGTGTGTGTGTTGCGGAAGCATCAGTTCATGAGCGCCCCAGGTTTCGGGCTCAGACATGCAGCCTGAGCTACGAGTTTCCCTCCACCATCTGTGACCCACCACACACACACACAAACACACACACACACACACACACACACAGACACACACACACACAAAGGGTCTGGCACCGGTATCATGTTGTAGAGCCGTGAGTGGGATCATGGCAAGACACTACCAACAGGTACACACACGCACACACACACACACACACACACACACACACACACACACACACACACACAGACACACACACACACAGAGTTGCATAAATTGTATATTTATCAGAAATTCTCTTAAACTATTTAAGTTTAAACAGAGTTAATGCAGGTGAATTTACTATAACTGCTTACTTAAACATCCAGGGCTTAGCGTTGGACTTTGTTTTGGGTTCTGGCATAAACTGTAATGTTTGTATGAGTTTCGTTTGGGCTGGAGTGATGATATCAAGTGGGGCAATTAGGGACGATGTTTTAAAATTAATTACTGCACAGATACACGCTGTTTAATGTCCACATTCCGTTCTGTGAAACAGGCCACTGATCGGAATGGATGTTGACCAGGCATTACCATAGTCACTTGCTCTTTATATGGTACTGAAATGTAAATATAAAGGGTATTCACGAGAAAACTGCCTGCAAACAATACACAAGTGCGTCAGAGATAAAGCTGAAAATGAGTGGAAATCTGAAATCTACACAGCATCCCTAATGCCACTGCATTTCTAATTCATGGAATTTCCCAACAATTAAGCAAAATACAGTAACGTTAGGACCCCATGTAAAGTTAAAGCCGTAACACTTAAGAGGACGGTATGATGTGACCTGATACTTCTGAATCGATGGACCATATTAGGAACAACACGGAAGATCAGCCGGATGAACCAGAGACTAGTTGAGTGAATGTGAACCGGTTTATGTAGTTATAGTTACTATCTAACTAAATAAGTGCAGATGTTTCGTATGTCGCATTTCTTTTTTTTCCGCCACAGCATCGTATTTATAGGTGAAAAAGATGATTTCTGGCAGCATGGTTCCTGTCCCACACAAACGCCTACATTGGCGCCCCCACAGTCATACAGCACCACGCAAGCAACACAAAAGGCTCAGCTACCTTATTCCTTATTCACAAATGTTCAAATCATAAATCGTTAAGCTAAGAAATGGGTGGGGAGGCTCTTGTGTCTTTTCAAATGACGATAAAGTCAACATCGAGTCGCAAGTCATCAAATAAAAACCACCGAGTTAGAAAAGTCTGTAGTCCAAACTTGGGAAAGCAAGGAGATGAACGGTAAGGTAGTCACACGCACAGGTCCGTTTTTATTTCCTATTATAATTATATAATTATAATAAATAACTGTTACAACCTCGAATGTTAAAACGAACGGTTGTAAAAATATAATTACAAAAGGGTTTTTTAAGACCCAATGTGCAGTTAGCTCCAGTTGAAGAGGACAAATGGAATAATATTTAATGTGTGAAGTAGTGTAAATCCTGCACTCGAACACAGATGCAAATAACGCTGGAGAGCCAACAGGGATTCGAACACCGGCTGCTGGAGTGTAAGCTGGGACGCTTAACACAACGCGCCACACTGTAAGTGATGTAACGTAGCGTAACGCGGCCTAACAAGTTAGCAGGAGAAATGGAACTGAACCGATCCCTACAGGGCGTGGTGAGTGTGTCAGTGAAGCAATTGCTGTCAGGATCCCAAGGATGTTAACTAAACCAACACCGCCCCCTAGCATCGGTTAAAAGGTTGGACCGCTAACAGTACCGCCCCCCCCAACCCCATCGAAGCTGGGCAGCACCAACTGCTCAATTATAGACATAAAGGGCATGGCGAGCTCAGGTATGGAGCTAGGTAGCGCTAACGGCTCAGGTACAGAGCTAACATGCTCAGGTACAGAGCTTGGGGGGGGCACAAGAGATGGGCTGGGGCGGTCCTTCGGGGACTGCAGGCAAGTCAGAATCACTAGGCGAACCAAAAGTGATTGATGGGAAAAGCAGCCCTGAATGAGCCTTGGATGGACGTCGGTGACTCCAGACCTCGGGTCTTCAGAACCCTACACAGCCGATCTCCTTTTGCAAAGCCGGTCTACCACTAGGCCTATCGGGCCAGAACAAGATTTAATACCATGTAGAAACAACGCCAGAGCAAAAAAGCAGCAAGATGGTTGAATGCAGCTGCACCTGCCAAGCTCAGGACCACTCCTAAATACCTGAGGTGGCAGGTGTTGCATATTTACGCAATTACACAGATGCACATGTGCGATTGCGGTTGCTTTCAGGATTCCAGGGATGTTAACTAAACCGACGCTGCCCCCTAGCATTGGTTAAAAGGTAGGACTTCTAACATTGGGAAGGGCAGTTATATGCAGAAATGATAAATTAAGCTTAATTAAACTAAAGATGTTTTAAATGAGGATTTGATTTACAAGCTTACGGTTTGGGATTAGGAGTTAATTTTGGGACTAGTGTTTGTGTTGTGGGACAGGTGGTGTTGGTGGTTTGGGACACGCCCACAGTGGACTGATAATGTTATATATAAATCTGTGAGTTTTTTTGTCATTATTTATAATTGATTAAATCTCTTTGTTCTTATCTTTGAGGTACGATGAGTGTGTGGGTCCGGGTGCGACGCAGATATTCATCCCTACAGATGATCCGCCTCCGTACTCACACACATACCCCTGTGTGGAAGGGGCGGAGTTTGGTGCCGCCTGGCTGTCGACGCCCGTCTCCATCGTGGCCCTGCCGCTGGACGAATTGCCGCCCTACGAGGCCGTGATGGAGCAGCAGGATCGAACGATTCCACTGATCTCAGACGGAGTCATGAAACACACACACCGTACCATCCTGTAGAACACACTCCACCTGGAGGCCAGCATGAGAACCTGCGAGAGAAATGAATGCTTTGTATGGAGGGAACTTTCTGGATTTGAGACCGGCTTTAAAGACACTCATTCATGAAACCTTCATAAAAACGAGAGCAAACAGTGCAAAAATTTGGAGTAAAATGCTCATTCATTTACGATTAAATACAATTACCATAATAACAAAAATCCAGTGTATAATAATAAAGTCTCTGGACTGAGGAACCACAGCAAACATCCTCCAAAATGTCTCTGATAATGTAACAGAAAAAAAAAATACTCAGAAATGGAAATTGACTTTTAGACACTGGGTCATGTCACAAGAGGGCGTAAAAGTGCTTCCCCTATAGCGCTGCCCTATACAAAGGCTCTCAGAAGCTACTTTTCGGTAGTGTACCTCTTGGTGAGAGATCGCTGTTTGTAGACATGCTTCTGGGTCAGAACGGCCCAGATGGAGGCAATTCCTCAAAACCACCACCCTGCTTCTCTCAGTCCCATGGTGATCCCTCTCTGAAAGGCTGTCCACTGGGAAAATCTCTCACTGACAGGCACACTACCCAAAAGTAGCCTCTGAGAGCCTCTGTATAGGCAGCGCTATAGGGGAGGCACTTTTTTACGCACTCTTACCTAAAACGATGCTCAGAACCAAAGATGCTGCCACAATCCAGGCTGATCTTCTGAGGATCTACTTTGTGCGTGTTACTGCGCCATGTGCTTACGCTTTATGTTTATTATCCAGAACGACTCATATAACCCAACAACTGTGTTATCCTGGCCATGCTTGTGTCCCTCTATGCTCATTTTCACATGTTAATATTGTATACAAACTTTACCTTAAACGTTTTAAGTGATTAAAATGATGATTCTGTGACTTTTCTTAATCTACATTAATAATTCTCTCTCTTGTTCATTCTGACTGTTAATATACAGAAGCTTTTTGTTTCTTTTTTATATTTTATTGTATTTAATAAAACAGGGGCTTCGGATGATGTACTGAATGATTAAAATATTGTGATATGTATATTTATTAAATTTAATACAAATAAATAAGTTAATCACTGTGACTCTGAACGACTGGACTGTACGATAAACATGAACACGAGCTTATGTGCTGTGTGTTTAGGTATCACTACTTATTGAAAAAATATTGATTAAACTTTGTAAAGTCTTAAGCAAGTGTTGAGCAACAGTTTTGGCACACGTGATCTGCTCTGAAAAGACGTTACAAAATCTCTACGGGAACAGACCACATATCTTCTCGTTTTAAGCCCAATAAGCTCTGAAACCTCACCAAAACATTTCTAAAACATTCCCAGACTTTTGCGTTAAGACTTTACATCACGTTTTAGATGCCAATCTACTGTATTTACTAGAAAAATATAACTTTGTTCTTCACATTATTAATTAGGATTTTCTCGCCATCTGCTGGATATTCGGTGTCAACGCAACGACAATAATATCCGATTAATTTTTTTGTTTGTTTTTGTTTTGTACTCTTACAACAAATGAAAAAGATTACACAGTTTAAAAAACAGACTCTAGGTATATGAATTAAATGTTTAGCCGTTTCATTCTATAGCCTAATTGTTGGACAGTGTTGGCCACTCTCACACTTTAGACCTATCAGATTCAGGTTTATATGAGGCATTTTTTGTAATTAGCTCAAGTATTGTGATTTAAGAGGTAAACAAAGTATTTGTGTAGACATTTGGGACGTTGCTTGACGCGTAAATGTATATTTAAACACAATTAAAACGAAAGAGTTTATATGAGAATTCCCCGAGAAAAATGGACATGAATTAAAATGGACAGTAGGTGGCGGTATGAAGTGGTTCGAAACACTTTTTCTGATGCAGTCGGTTTAAGGTTATTAATGTTTTAACATGGTTCATAACAGCCATTACTGCATTTACTTGAAATAAATATCTCAAAATATACTCGCTAACTAAAATAAAGTAGCTGCAATTAACTTCTGAAAATATGTATGTGAAACAATAAGAAAGATGCCTCTGATTGGTGGACTCGCTTCTTGGAATTATGGGTAATGTAGTTAGTATATGAAAGCAAAGCCCTTGATAAGCAAACGCGATGAATTAACACAGTGAATTAAGTTGAACTCGGACTTTGTGAGGGAAGTTATGACATTTCTAGAACAGATTGTAATTGCTGATTAACCTCGTCACAGCTACTCAGCGCAGTTACTACTAAGTAAGTCTCAATAATGTTTATATGCATTTGGTGTGTTAAATGTTTCGATACTTTTCGGAAATTTTACGATTTTAGAACTCGTACTGTATTTGTAGTCCAAATTCGGGAACTACATATCCACCAAGACTGGTTGTGTAAACCAATCGGAACGGAGCTTATCATCCGGGCATTGTTTAATGTACCTCGTTTGCTTGCTAGTTTTACTTAAACTAAATCTACTGTATTTTTAGAACTTAAAGCTGCGTAAAGCTTTTTGATTGACGCGCATATACAAAGCTTAACGTTTTACCTGACGAACGTATACAGGGGCTGGAACTGCTGCAAGTGTGTTTGGAATTGTGGGTAATGTAGTCCTTAACAGAAACCGGACACGTTTTTAAGTTGAAATTGTTGCGGTTATGGTTTCTATAAGAGCACGTTATAGCGATTAAACTGTCCAGATGTGTGTTAATAACCGTTAATAATATCAATAATAATTCATTATTTGTTTTTATTGCGGTTACAATTTGTAGTTTTCCCGGAAACGCGTCTCAGCTGTAGTTAGCATGTAAACAAACCGGTTTTTCGGATCTTATCGATAGAGAAAAGGTTTAGAACGCGGGGAATTTGGATTAAGATGTAGTTGTATGCTGGTATGTATCACACGAAGGACTGATATACCTGAACAGACTCGTTTTGTATCTATTTCGTCTGCTTATGTACGTAAATGACATTCGCTCATTTACGGGTTGCCAAAACTTCGTCCAAATCCTCATGCAAAAGAGGCGTCGTACGGTGGGTGTACTTTCACTTCCTGATTGAAGCAGTCTGGTGTCTGTGAGCTTGCAGAAGGAAGCAGATGAGAAGAGAATCCACACCATGACCAACAGCGGAGCTCCAGTGGCTGGAGCGAGCCGTAAGGAGGCTCTGGATCTGTACCTGGGCTTTTACAGCAGCACCTGGGCCGGAGGGAGCAGGAAGGTGTGCAAGGACGCGCAGGTGACGGCTCAGGCCAGGCAGGTGCTAACGGAGAGTGAAGCGGAGCACAGATTCAGCCTGCTGCCCTTCTACCCCTGTGTGATGGAGATGATGGAGAGCAGGGGCGGCGGCCCTCAAGTCCTCCTCTGTCTGATCCGGGCCGCCGAGATCCTGGAGACGATCTGCATGAACCTGCTGCTGTTCCCCTGGAAGAAGGAGTTCAGGACGCTCAAGGTGAGCACACACACACACACACACACACACACACACACACACACACACACTTCCCGTTTGAGTTTGGAAAGCTTTGGCTTTGTTTAGATATACTCTCACTTGTCAGAGCAAACGACTCACATCGAGTTTCAACACGTCACAGCTCTCAGGACTGAAGTGAAACTAAAGCACGTTCTCTAGGAGACACACACGAGGACCTGAACTTACAGAGGCAGACGGAAATAATACACAAAGTACACAACGACACACAATAACAACAATGCACTACATATTCATTATTATGAGCCATTCATCTCAAACAGCTTTTACAAAATTTTAGAGTGATATACGAGGGCAGAGCCAGGCTCCTAACTTCATTCATCTAATTAAAAGGCCAATCTTTAAATCTTAACAATGCCGCAGACAGTAAACACAGCTTTTTGTCGTGCATTGCATGTCACAATCTCCAGATTTCGTGATAAGTTAGCACTGTTTTAACGGCAGATTGAGCTAAGCAGAATCTGTGGTGTAATTTTTAAGAAGGTCAGTTATAACAGCTAACCAAAACGCTGAGAATCGCGAAAGCGCTTACGAAGAGGAGATCATAATGCAATGAGGGTGAAAATGAAGTAAAATTTTAGTTCATTTCATCTGATTGTAGTTGGGTTTTTTTCTTTTTGTCAGTGTATATAGTGTTTAAATGTAAAATACAGCTCCATGACTGCACATGGTGCCTTATGCAGTGTGGATTTTCTAAGGATCTGGCACAGTTTCATTTAATTTATTCCTTTTGGGAAAAATTCTCTCAGGACTTTTCGTTTTCGGGACTCGATGTGCCTTCTGGAACGAATTACTGACTGCATTTGTTCCTGTCTAATGAGTTACGTAAAGCAGGAGCAGGAACGATTTTATTTTTATTTTTGTTCAGGTGATGCACCGAAATCAAATTTCTTCCACGAAAGACACAAACGAGTGGCTTCCTGGGATTTATTCACTTACCTGGATTATTGGGCATGAATCAAGATGTTGTTTTTGTGTTTTTTATTAGAAAGAAACCCTAAAGAGAGTATAAAGAAAGAAAGAAAGAAAGAAAGGTTAAAAAGTATATGGAGAGAGAAAGAAAAGGCTAAAGAGAATAGAGAGAGAGAGAGAAAGAAATAAAGGTTAAAGAGAAATACTGGGAGAGAGGGAGAGAGAGAGAAAGGCAAATCCTTTAAATCCAGTCTGAATTTTCTCAAATTTTCATGCCTTTTCTTTCTGCTTGTTTTATTTCGAATTCATCCTACAGAATCTAATTGAATCTTTTCATCCTCTTCAGAAATTCACCGGTAATTTCGTGTACTACGTTCAGCCGGCGCTGCCGAACCGAACCACGGAGACCATCCTGCACCACATCGGGTACGATTCTGAAAACGATTCTGAGTACCGACTGTCAGAGCACGTCGATCTGAAGGCGGTTTCACAGATGGGGTTCGAGCTTTTCCTGGCTCGTCTGGAGAGCGAGCATCTGCTGGAGCTCATATACCAAAGGTCCGACGGCAAAGGTCTGGAGATCGTCCATGAGCGAGCGGCTTTTTCACAGAGCGCTAAACCCGCCGAGGAGGAACCGAGGCCCGACAATTACCGTGCAGGAGGCGGGGTTTTAGAGGAGGACGGCCAGCGCAAGGGCCTCCCGCCGAACCCGGACCCGAGTCCGATCCAGAGCCTGAAACCTGAAGTTCTGGACGTTAAAGAGCCTCCGAAGAGCAGCGCTGAAGGAGCACAGCGAGGATTCATATGTGAGGACAAATCCATCCTGGAGATGCAGCAGAGTTACCCGGACCTCGCCTTTCGACAGAAACCCATTTTCCAAAACGTAAACCCCAAAAGGAAGTCCGACCGAAGGAAAGACGTCCAGGTGACCCTGCACAGTAACGACATGAGCGGACCGCAGGGTATCACGTTACACGCCGAACTACAGCTCCCAGAATGTAGCGCTGAGGACAGCCTGCGTGCCGGAGCGGTACGAGACAAGCAGGCCTCAAAAACCCCGAAACATACCGACGACCCGTTGAACGAGTTCGCCGAAAAACTGGACCAGCTGAAACTAAAGGAGCCCGACCCCAAAGAGCCTCTGAAGTTCCCCATTGAGGAGACGGCCCCGCCGCAGGACCAGGCGCAGGCGCAGCTTAAGAACAACGAACCGATCGTGTGCAGCCTGTCGCAGGAATCCGTCTGCAGCATCAGCGACTGCTCCAGCTGCCCCGACACGGCCCGGCTGCAGCCGAACGATGGCATCACAGAACCGCCGCACTCCTTCTACATCCCTAACTGTCTGAACCGCAGGCCGGGTCCGGCGCCCCCTGTCGAGCACGATGAAAACAGCAGGACGCGCGAACCTGAGGAAAATCTGGACCAGACATACGCTGGATGAATCTAAGCCGCAGAAAAGATCATTTTCTCTTCAGTCAGGGGTTAAGAACATTTATGAATGAAGGGGTATTTTTGTGGTTATACCACAGTTCCACTGTTCGATTGTAAGATCAACATCATCATCAGACTGTGGGCTTCAGTCCTAACAATGGGGGAACAGAATTTCCCAGTAACTGTTTATCATACAAACACAAATATATTGATTGATCAGCTTTAATTTATTAAAAAAGAAAGAATTCTACCAACAGAAGCAAATCAGAGTGAGATCCCGGTGTTAGAACCAAAGTACAGCATCAATGTTATCATCTAAATGTTATATCTGAAGCTCTGAATGTGAATGTTCTGAGTCAGAAATGTTAGAGTCGGAGTTCTAGATCATCAGCAGCTCGGTCGGGTTAATCAGAGCTGGGCTTAACAGATCCATGAATGAAGCTCCGATCAGCCGTGGATGGTGTTTAATGAGAGACGCTGAGTTTAACACCAGCAAACGCCGTGAAGGAAATAAGAAAGAAGGAGCTGCTGGAACCGGCGGGGCTGCTGATGCTGTATAACTCTCCCGTAACATTTCTGCTGATCCATCAAACCAAACCCAGCTAGAAGCTGATCCAGCATTTTAAGTGATGGGACTCAAACTGATCTTCAGTCGAGCTGTGGATCCAGTAAGAGTCCAGGACCTTTGGTTTAAAGTACTGACCTTTTTTAAGTTTCTCTGAACTTTCCAGCTTAAATCCAGACCCTGTTTTGTGAGGGTGATGAAGCTCGGCTCACTGGAACCATCAGGCTGCCCATCAAGAGCTTCAGCTAACTCGTTCCCATTATAAATGATTTCTTTTACTTGTATAATTATAAGGCTGCTGCTTTGTTATGGCTGGAGCTTTGGGCGATATTGGCACTCCTAGAACGGCTCTCAGCCAATCAGATTGCAGGATTGGACTGTGTTATAATCTATAATAATATCTCGATAGTCATAATCAAAACCACATTACTCTGAAAGGCAAGAACGATGCAGAATTTTACAGAATGTATGGAGGTTATGTGACGTATAGCTGAAGTTATGTTTGTTTATAAAGCACTTTTCAATTTGAGGCAAAACCGTCACATATTAATAGATATAAAGTTTAATATAAATATGCTAATTCATTAAGCTTTGCTTAACAGGTATTTGTGATGCGAAAAATCAGATTAATCAGTTCAGACCTTTTTCCACCTTCAAGTAGTATAATTCAAGTCAACAACAGACAAAATACCTGGGGGTTTGGTGGGTTTTGGTTTTGTTTTGCTGTGTGCTGCACTGCATTTGTGCCAAACATAAGTTTTGGAATTATGGCCAAAACTCTAAAGACAATAACACATGTTCCTGAATGCCTTTGACAAATTTAATGCCTGTTCACACAAGGTATGATTTTTTTCACACAAAAAGAACAAATGTGATTTTTAAAGTACATTTTAAAAAAATCAAAACCCTCTGAAAACCCTCTGCTTTTGCTTTCTTTAGTTTCTCTTCTCTTAACGTGTTGGAGATTTCGCTGTTTATTTTTACACATCTACTTAAAAACAAAACCCCAAGCTGAGATGAGCGCAGGAAGCTCCAGTTTGTGTTTTTGTGATCATGAACAGATCAGAATGCACTTACATAAATAATCAGATGCTTCCATCCAGTCCCTGTGAGCTTTATCTCCACCATCCTCCATGTGTGGTCTTTTTAAGTTAGTGAAGGGCATCAGAGAAGAGTTATTGCAGCCGTGGTGTGAGATGTGCATCAGATTCTTACCTGCCTAATTAAGAGCCGTTTACACTCAGTGACCAGGTTCAGTTTTAGGCACTAAAGCATCTTGAATTTTTTAACAAAACGATTAAATCTTTGTTGTTTAGGATATGAGATGAAGTACTACTGATTAGTGACGCGTTTGGATCCATTACGGATCATACGGTGATGTGTGAAGGGATTTTTTTATATATATATTTTAAAGCTCTGCTGTTCCTGTGCCTTAGACTGGAAGCGTAATTTGCACTTCGGTGTTTGCAAGTATCCGCAAAATGTGTTGAAGTCGTTGAAGCAGGTCCTGATAGTCAGGTTCATCGTGATGCTTTATCACTGCCACTAGTTTAAGATCAAGCTAAAGCACAGAATTGAGAACCACTGATTGTCAATGTGGGAGTTCTATCAAATGTAACCTATCACAGGCCTAAAGAAGTGTTAGAATGCTTATAAAAGGAAAATGATGGATGTAACATTGTGCAGCAGTACAAAAGAGGAGACAGGATTTTAGGTTTGTACGTATCTGTTTATTAAAATCTGTAACCTGCACACATGATCAAACTGGTCCTCCAGTCCCAAGTGCCAACGATAACCTCTAACACCACCAAGAAATAAAACAGATTTTACAGACAAGCTCTGCTTCAGTCTGCTTTCTGAATGTCATACTCTGTAATCAGCAGGATGGAATGGATCAGCAATGACTTGTAGCTAATAATAAGGATAATCATGTGCCAGAGAGGAAAACACATAAGAATGTTTATCAGTGCAATCGGTAACATGAACGGCAGACTCACTGTAAGGTCAGAACAGCCCAATTCAGAGCGTCTGCTGCCAGTGATGAAGGGCTGCTCACAGAGAAATGTAAACGCTGATGCAACAACTGGGTACATCTAATTTTGGAAAAAATGAACAAAAGGAAGAAAGAAAAACGAAGGTCACATTCTGGCCATCCTAAAACTTGCGTTTGGCGTGTTCTCATTATAGACCAGCTTGAATTCATTTAGTGTCATTCGGCTCATTCACTTTGAAATACTGTAAAAAAAAAATCAATTACAAATTGTTCATTTTTAAATTCTTATAGCTGACCATCACTGTAAAATTGAAATTAAATCAACAAAAAAAATCAAATAATGAGACACTGGCCTGCTATCTGTTAGTTATACAGTACAGCATATTATTAGAATATGAACATAAGATGTAGTCTAATAAATAACAAAATTAACGAATTCATAGATTAACAATAGTACATATAGTATTTGTAGTATAAATAGTAGTAGAATAGTCAATATAAAAGTGAACACTGTAATTATACAATTATTATATTACTAGTTATACTACATATATGATGTCCTATCACTAATCTATTACGATTATGGTGTTATATTATTATTTATTAGTAAAATCAGGCACCTTTTTTCCAATACAATCTATTTAGAATTATGAGAAGTTGCCTGGACCAATATGGCGGCCACGCTGACGCACGATGCAGTGGCCAATGTGGCGTCCAGGTATATTATGTCTATGATAGGAACTATATAATATGAAAGTACTCCTTCTTTCATACAGACAGGTAGCATAACCTTATAGAATAAAAGCCCTCTTCAGGTCTTACTTCGTTATTCCTCATAATCCTTGTTACTCTGATAAGGAACGGAACATCCACGTGTAAATGTAAACACAAAAATTAAAACACGCTCTCTGTACCTGCTTACAGAGCGACTTCAGGGTCTTAGTGGGTCAGGTTTTTGAAAAGTGGGAGCAAACTAGAGGCCAAGTACTAAAAGCTGAGGAATCGAATCAGGAATGTTCATGTGAAAGTTTGGGCGCTTCATTTTCAAATCAACATTTTTCTTACTTTAAAGAATGTAAACTCACTAGAAAACAAACACACAGGCAGTTGTGGACATTTCTTTGGCTCCTAGAAGCTTTTGTTCTGGACGTACAAGTTTAAGCTTAAACATACTACAGAATAAATAAAATAAAGAAAGAAATCTGGCCTGTGTAAACTTTCTGTAAGGTTCTATAACTTACGGATTTAAGCTTCGTTCCTGCACAGTGTGTGTTTATTTTACTTCGACATTCAAGTAAAATAAAACATCCTGGTTAACAGCAGGGATTTTTTTAGCGAAAATGTCCCTAAAGTGTTTGGCAAATTAATGAACAAACAAACATGGAGAATTAAAAGGACATAACCCAACACCAAACCGTAATCCACTTCATTTATCCGTCTAAAAAGGTTTAACACACACACAAACACGTTTTTTTTTTTTCCAAATAAAAAAGTTTCCAGTTTTGTATTTAAAAAGCAAGTAAAGAAGACCTACAAAAGCAAAAAAAAAAACCCAAGGTTTTCCTGTCATTGTTAGGACAATGCAAAACAAAGCACACACACACACACACACACGCAAACAGAGAAGCACTCCTATGAGGGTGTGAGAGCGAGTCCGGCTCGTTGTCAGTAAACCTTTTTTCTGGATTTCAGTAGATCCACGTTCATGGTGCTCGGTGTGTGGTGAATATCTTCTCCCTGTTCTCCTCGTACTGATGCAGCATCTTCTGAAGATCATGATCCGCCGGGATCACCTGCAGAAATCACATCACATCACATCACCTCACCTCACTCAGAGCACAACATCTGTTTCTCCTAAACAATCTTATGAGAAAATCCCGTACTGATTTCACTTAGTTAGGCTAACGCCTGAGGGCTTTGTTCCAGCTCACCTACAGCGGTGCTTCAAAGTTTGTGAACCCTCTAAAATTTTCTCTATTTCTGCATAAAACTAAAAGCAAAGGCTCACATACTTTTGCCACTCACTAATATGTGATATTGGATCATTTTCCTCAATATATAAAGGACCAAGTATAATATTTTTGCCTCATTTGTTTAACTGGGTTTTCTTTATCTACTTTTAGGACTTGTGTGAAAATCTGATGATGTTTTAGGTCATGTTTATGCAGAAATAGAGAAAATTCTAGAGGGTTCACAAACTTTCAGGCACCACTGTAAATAAGAGAAAATCTTCCTTTAAGTGAAAAGCGTAAGATGTCCAAGTAGTGAATTCCGACACAGCCTCCACTACCCCAGCTTTGCCTTTCATATTCCTATTTAGAGAAAATAAAACTAACCCTCAAATCTGGGCTGTGTCTGAAATCGTACCGTTTACTACTTAGTGCACTGTTTAGTGTGTCGGCCATTTTGTAGTGTTGTCCGAATTCTCAGTGGACAAATCCATTCCCTATATAGAACAGTACTCAGTTACCCATAATGCACAGTAAATATAGCGGACAGCTGATGTACACTACTTACGAACTAACGTTCCACAATGCATAGCGGTGTTCTTCAGCTTTACTCGGTGACGGAAAAATCCGAAACCACTGACGTGAAGAATTTCGTGTACAAATGTAAGTACAAAACATTATTTAACATATATTAAATGACAAACAGTTGATAATAATGTGTTTACTTGTGGAAAACGGTGCCTTTAACATTTACGCATTCGGCATGGTTTTAGTTCGTCGGACAAACGAGTGACGTTTTATGCCTGACATTGTGAGCTAAACTCAAACACCGCTAACCTGTATTACTCAAGGCTCGTCACAGCACCGGCGGGCTGAGTAACCCGTCCTGAACTCACCAGCACTGGAGCTGTTACTTTAAAAATCTTCTGTTTAATCAGCCAGTCCTCGTACAGGTCATGGATCGACTCCAGGTACTCCTGAAATCAAATAAACATAAACTCACAGGGGAAATGATACGGCCGTGCTAAACCATGTTTCACTGTTTGTTTTATTACTAACTATTAAAATACAACTGACTTTTTTCCCCAAACACTGCCATGGAGTCACATGACATCATAGCAGCAAGCCAAGTCAGATATATTTATATACCTCTTTTAATAACAGAGCATTGTCTCAGTATAAATTTCTAGATCCACAGCTCTAACTGAGCAAACCTAGGGCGCCAGTGGCACAGAAATTCCCTTAAGTGTTACAATAGGACCAAAACTCATAAAGAAACCCGACCTGCTTACAGCCTAGATGTTCTATATAAGACTTAAACTACATTATCTAATTCATAAGATTATACTAATAGTTAAGTAAACATAAAATAAATGTAAAAATTAAAAACAGAATATATTTAATATAGGCAATAATAAATTAAAGAGAATACAATATGAGGAACAGTATAAGAAAATAGAGAATATAAAACTATGGAATATAAGATAATCTTATATATATTAAATAAAATAAATAATGAAATACAGAATATAATTCTATATAAATGTAAGACAATAGTATATATAATAAATAAAAAATAAATATAATAAAATTAAATAAAAGGCAATAGTATATACAGTGGGGCAAAAAAGTATTTAGTCAGCCACTGATTGTGCAAGTTCTCCTACTTAGACAGATGAGAGAGGTCTGTAATTTTCAGCATAGCTACACTTCAACTATGAGAGACAAAATGAGAAAAAAAATCCAGGAAATCACATTGTAGGATTTTTAAAGAATTTCATTGTAAATCATGGTGGAAAATAAATATTTGGTTAATAACAAAAGTTCAACTCAATACTTTGTAACATAACCTTTGTTGGCAATGACAGAGGTCAAACGTTTCCTGTAAGTCTTCACCAGGTTGGCACACACTGTAGCTGGTATTTTGGCCCATTCCTCCATGCTGATCTCCTCTAGAGCAATGATGTTTTGGGGTAACAAGGACCTTTTTGTATGGGTTAGAGACAGTGGCACTGACAAAGAGACAGGAAGCAGAAATGGAGGTGGCAGAACTTGAGAACTTAAGATGTTGAGGTTCCCTTTAGGAGTGTCTAGGGTGGACAGGATTAGGAATGAGATCATCAGATGGACAGCATAGGTTGGAAAATTGGAAGACAAAATTCGAGAGGGAAGACTGAGATGGTTTGGACATGTGCAGAGGAGGGATAGTGGATATATTGGTAGGAGGATGTTGGAGATAGAGTTGCCAGGCAAGAGACGGAGAGGAAGACCAAAGAGGAGTTATTTGGGTGTGGTAAATGAAGATATGCAGGGAGTTGGGGTGAGAGTAGAGGATGTGGAGGACAGGGTGAGGTGGAAACGTTTAACTTGCTGTGGCGACCCCTGATAAAGGGAGAAGCCGAAAGAAGAAGAAGAAGAAGAAGAAGAAGGACTTTTGAACTTTCCCTCCACAAAATTTTCTATGGGGCTGAGGTCTGGAGGACTGGCTACGCCACTCCGGACCTTGAAAATGCTTTTTTTTATGGAGCCACTCCTTTGTTGCCCGAGCGGTTGTTGTTTGTGTTTGGGATCATTGTCATGCTTGGAAGATTCAGCCACGTTCCATCTTTCAATGCTCTCATGATGATGGAAGGAGGTTTTTGGCTTTCTTTAAATCTCACGATACATGGCCCCGTTCATTCTTCCCTTAACACGGATCAGTCGTCCTGTCCCCTCTGCAGAAAAACAGCCCCAAAGCATGATGTTTCCACCCCCATGCTTCACAGTAGGTATGGTGTTCTTGGGATGCGACTCAGCATCCTTTTCCTCCAGTTGAGTTTTTACCAAACTGGAGGTTCTATTCTGGTTTTCATCTGACCACATGATATTCTCCAATTCTCTTTCTGGATCATCCATATGCTCTCTGGCAAACTTCAGATGGGCCTGGACATGTACTGGCTTAAGCAGGGGGACGCCTGGCCCCACTGCAGGATCTGACGCCCTCTCGGCGTGTGAGTGTTACTGATGGTAGCCTTTGTTACTTTGGTCCCAGCTCTCTGCAGGGTCATTCATCAGGTCCCTTCGTGCAGTTCTGGGATTTTTGCTCACCGTTCTTCAATGATCATTTTGACCCCACGGGATGAGATCTTGCGTGGAGCCCCAGATCAAGGAAGATTAATCAATGGTCTTGTTATGTTCTTCCATTTCTTACAATTGCTCCCACAGTTGATTTATTCACACCAACATGCTTGCCTAGTGTAGATTCACTCTTCTCCCAGGGCCTGGTGCAGGTCTACAATTTTCTTCCTGGTGACAGCTCTTTGGTCTTGGCCATGTTTTGAGTTTTGGAGTCTGACTGTTTGAGGCTGTGGACAGGTGTCCTTTTTATACAGATAACGAGCGGTCAAACAGGTGTCATTCATTTCATACAGGTAACGAGTGGAGGACAGAAGAGCTTCTTAAAGAAGAAGTTACAGGTCTGTTGAGAGCCAGAAATCTTGCTTGTTGGTGGGTGACCAAATACTTATTTTTCCACCATTATTTACAATTCAATTCTTTTAAAAATCCTACAATGTGATTTTCCTGGATTGTTTTTCTCATTTTGTCTCTCATAGTTGAAAGTGTACCTATGATGAAATTACAGACCTCTCTCATCTTTTCTAAGTAGGAGAACTTGCCACAATCAGTGGCTGACTAAATACTTTTTTGCCCCACTGTATAATAAATAAAATAATAAATATAATAAAATAGAGAATATAAAACAGTAGAATTAAAAACAATAATATACATAATAAATTAAAACAATAAATATAATAAAAAATAAACAATAAAAAAAATGCAGAATAGAAGACAATAAAATCTATATATATATAGATTATTTATTAAATTTGAATGAGTATCAGCATAAAACTCAGGGCTGCCTGTAGGTTTATTATAGTTTTCAGTTTATATTCTTTATTTACATTTACATACTATAATACATTGACATTTATATTTTTAATTGCATTAACTATCAATTAGGGCTGGTTTTTTGTAGTTTTATTTATCGAGACTTTTCATTTATACCGTATTTTCCGGACCATAAAGCGCACCGGGTTATAAGACGCAAATAAACAAACGATCGGCTGCTAACAGGTATATTTTTCCGGACCATAAAGCGCACCGGGTTATAAGACGAATGAAAATTAAACAAAACTCTTAAGTTCCGTCGGAAGCTCAGTTTGGTCTTTACCTGGCGCAGGGCGTCTTCTTGCTTCCTCCACTTCCGTACCATTGATTCGTTAATGTTGAATTCTCTCACAGCTGCTCTATGTCCATGTTGTACTGCGTGACTGATAGCGTTGTGTTTGAAATCCGCTTCGAAAATGAATGAATGAATGCACGTACCCTAATGCTGAAGCACAGACCGTATTACTCCGCTATGCTGCGCACTACGGTTGTCGTAAGCTTCGTAACCTACCAAGGCCGTGCTAAAACATTTTGACAGATTTATGAGCGCCGTGTACCATCTACAATCAGTTCTAGGTCAGAAGGCTCAACCAGAATTAATTCATACATTAGACGCACCGCATTTAAAGGCGCACTGTCGATTTTTGAGAAAATTAAAGGATTTTATGTGCGCCTTATGGTCCGAAAAATACGGTATGTAAGAGAGTCAATCCCTGGAGGATTAGAGGAATAAAATGATTTCTGTTAGATTAGACGGCATAGTTTGATTAAGCTTTAGTTTTCTTGATTTAATACATTAATTTTATTCCACTAATACCGTTTCAGCACCTCAGAGAATAAAAACCTGGTGATTATAAATAAGAGTAATAAGAGTGTGTCTGTGATACCAGGGGAATGATTTTCTCTTCTTCTCTGCATCTTTGCTTCAGTCGATTATAGCAGGTCTGAGGAGACGTCTGCAGGTAAACTGGCAACACAACCACAAAGACACAGCCACTTAATAATAATTCAGACATTATAGAGCTCTAACAGGTTTGGCTAGATCTGTTTTTATCATTTTTAAACAGACTTTATGCTGAATATAGCTTTTTACCTCTAAACTGGAGCTTTAAAGGAATTCAAATAAATATTTTGTGGCTCACCAATCAGATCTACAGGAATGGCGATGTTGGAGGTGATCCAGTCGAACCACTCGGACAGAACGGCGTAGTCGACCTCCGGCATCTTCCCACTGCCAAAAAAAGCCGAGAGCGAGATGTTCATCAGCAACTTCATTCATTAGCTCAGACAGCTATGCTGTATCAGAGTCATATGCAACTCTTTTTATAACGTAGCACTGCCTCAAACAGCTTCATAAAGATCTATCCACAGCCCTAACTCAGCAAATGGGCGCCAGTGGCAAGGAAAATCCCTAACTGTTATAAGTCATGAACCTTATTAGGACCAAGCCTCAAAAAGAAACCCGACCTGCCTACAGCCTACACGGTATATATATATATATATATATATAATATATATATATTATATATATATATATATATATATATTATCTATATATATTATCTAATGAATTTTATAGGAATAGTTTAAATAAAAAGAAGCTAATTATATAAAAACAAATTTAAATTTAATACATAAAATAAAATATAAAGATTATGATAAATTAAAGAGAATGAAATATGATGAACCGTCTAATAAAACAGAATATAAAACTATCTAATATAAGAAAGTGGTATATTAAATAAATAAAATAATACACATAAAACAGAATATAAAACTATAGAATATAAGACAAACATATAAATACAACCTCAAATCAGAAAAAGTAGGGACAGTATGGAAAATGCATCTAAATATTAATTTAATTAATTTTTATTTAAAGTATTCAAGACTCTTGGAAACCTGTGACACCTGAGACAGAATTAAGACAGTTAAGTTCACCAACTTCACCAAAGCACAAGTGGCTCATCATTTTTCCCAATAATGGCTTGATAATAATCGATTGATAAATAAGAAGGTAAATAAGCAGGAGGGAATAAAATCAGACACAGTTTTTTCCGTGTACCTTTTGAACAGATTTTCCACAAAGATGTACTTTGCGCTGTACAGGGATCGTTCCATCATTCTCACCGGCGCCGTCTGCGCACACACACACACACACACACACAGCATTTAGCAGACACCTTATCCAGAGCCACTTACAACTGATACAGTCTTACAATCCAACCAATTGACATTTGATCCGCCAACAAGCACAAGCAGCTCCTACAGTTTGGTTATTCACCTTCCAGACACAGGGGGCGCCTTCACCACACACCCTGTCTCTGCCCGGACCATTTCCAGGAGCTCACAGAAGGAAATTTGTTGTCACAGCGTCCATTACGTGTCCTGCCATTAACAGCCAGAGACCATCACCTTCGATTGTAGTGGAAGAAAAGAAAGAAAGAAACAAATAAAATAAAGAGAGAAAAAGCAAACGAAACAAAGGAAGGAAGGAAGGAAACAAATGAAAGTAAGAACGAACCACACAAAGAAGGGAGGAACGAATGAAGGGCAGAACGAAAGAAATTAGCAAACAAACAAAGGAAGAAAAAACAAAAAAGGAAAAAGAAATTAAATAAAGAAAACAGACAGTGAAAGAAGCAAAGACGCAAACAAACAAAGGAAGTAAACAAAAGAATGAAAGAAAGAAACAAGAAAGAAGGACACCAAGAAAGAAAGAAAAGCAAACAAACAAAGGAAGGAAAAACAAAAAAGGAAAAAAATAAAATAACAGAGTGGAAAATAAAAAAAGACAGTGGTGTGGTGAAGGGGAAACCTGTGCTGTTCCGGGCTGGACCCATATGGTGTTTAGTGATGGATCCAGGTTCTGTTTGGGTTCGAGTATGGAGGCCTCGGGGTGAGCGCTTCCTTGGTGCCCGGTTGCCAGATCTATCACCAATCGAGCATTTATGGGCCAGCTATGAGTGGGCGGGATCTACAGGCCCCGCTGTGGGTAAATGTGCCGTAGAGGCATATCTAGCAGCAACAATCTCTCACCAAGAGGTACACTACCCAAAAGTAGCCTCCGAGAGCCTTTTTATAGGTAATGGCCGTGTACTAAACCGTACTATTCTGGACAGGTGCAGATCCAGTAATGTTAGCTGGATGTAGGTCTGCAGCGTGAGGCCCCATCTCGCCGGGTCCTGATACATCAAGCCCTGAGGAAGCAGGAAAACATTTCACATAAACACATTTAAAAATGATAATAAAGAGCAGAATCAAGTATTCACAGTAAGGCAGCGTAGGGTTTGATTTTAATGGCTGACGTTTAAATTTAATAGATTGGAACTCGTTTATCTTACCAGAGGGTTATGACCCCGGACGTTTCTCCATTTGGAAACCGGCTCAGTCAGAACCTGCCACAGCAAAAACTACCCTTAGAAAGAAACCACTAACGCCTCCATTCTGGGCATATTCTCAGAATGCAGGGAGAGGATGAAGGGAACATGGACATACAGATCCTATTTACAATTCTATCAGAACATGAACTTGTCTATACTGGCTGTTTTTTGTAGACCGCTTGGAGGTTGTGCCACTGATTAGATATCCATTTGCATAAAGTTGAGCTGTGTTTGAGTTACTCCGCCTCACTACTCACTTTACATGCAGGACAGAAATGTAACCACGGGCGTGGCTGCACCACACACACAAAGCCATCTGTTCTATAACGTAACAGCACAAACTTAAAAAGAGGAGAACTTTGTGTTTTTGGAACGAAAACTCATGAGCACCTCCGATATACTTCATTTTTCCCTAAACTACAGAAAATCTGATTTAGTCAGTAACCGGATCAGAGAGTTTACATGCACTTGAGTAATCAGATAATGTTAAACCTCCAGATTTAACAACACAATAATCAGATTTCTATTTTGCAAACAATCTCACAGAAATATGTGACTTAAAGTCAAGCTTTATTATTAAATAATCAAATTCTTCACTACAGTCTCCACAAAGTATTCCAAAGCCGTTTCGCCACCTTTAATCCCTTTAATCACCAGATCCCACCAGACAAAAAAACCCAGGTCAGTGGAAGATGATCCTAAATAAAGCCAGGTCTTTAAGTCAAGCCAGATTTACTCCTATAGCGCTTTTAATAATGGATCATTGCCTCAAAGCAGGCTGACAATCTTAGATAATCTCCTGAATTAATAAGGCCAGTAGGGAGACAGTGGCAAGGAAAATGGAAAGGACCAAGACTCAAAAAGCCTTAGATGTTATATGTACGCACAAACCAAATTATTGAATTAATACGTTCACAGTAATAGTTTAATTAACCAAACAAAATAAATATTAACTATGCGAAATATATCAATTTTAATAAAATAACAGACTTGGACAGGTAGACTAACATTTTAGAGAAAATGAAACATTATGAAGAGTATAATAAAATAGAGAATATAAAAGCTATAGCGTATAAACCAATAATGAAGAGAAATATAGACTAGAACAACGTAAAAATAAGCATATCGGCATTATTTAGTCCGATATCAGGGAGCTGGTAAATCAGATTACTGCGATAACAGCCAGCTCTGTTTACATTTACATGTACATTTACAGAATTTAGCAGACGCCCTTATCCAGAGCGACTTACAATTGACTTACAATCCAAGCAATTGTGGGTTAAGGGCCTTGCTCAAGGACCCAACAGTGGCAGCTTGGCAGAGGTGGGATTTGAACCCTGGACCTTTTGGTCCATAGTCCAGTACCTTACCCGCTAGGCTACCACAGTCTCACAGTGTTTATCGGATTCCTTAATCAGGTTTTCCATCCACCAAGTTTTGCGAAATTTGAAAATGAATGGAAAAAGTCCAAAATAAAACAAACACCCAAAAATATTGCAAAGAGGTTTTTTAAATAGGACAATGCAGAAAAGTTTGAACATAGCTGAGGCCGAAATGCGAAAAAAAAGGTGATGGAAAAGGGTTTTCTGAATAAACCATGACATATCAAGCTCTGAGTCACCTGATCAGACCAAAATTGCTCGTCCAGCCCCGCATTTCCAAACTCCAAACAACGCAGCCATAGAAAGATCGCAAAAGGCTGTGAAGTTTATTCCGCTAAAAGCAAAGTCCGAGTTACACTCCTCATTTGTGCTCGTTCCGATGCCGCCACTGATCGTGTAGCTTAAGTTTCTTTGCAAAACTGTAGTGGATGGAAACACGACCTGATTTGCATTTTTTATCTCCCGAAGTTTCGTAAATGAGCAGAACATTAACAAAACGTTTGGATGGAAAGCCGGCATGAAGAGTGTGTGCTGTAAGGGAGTGGGTTTCATTTGATTTTCATTTCTGATCTCTCTCTCTCTCTCTCTCTCTCTCTCTATCTATCTCTATCTCTCTCTCTCTCTCTATCTCTCTCACCTCAATGTTGCTGGTTTTGCTGAAATACTCCAGACACGTCGTCTTTCCACTCGCGATGTTTCCCTCGATGCAAATCTGTGGATCGCAGCGTTTAAAATTATGATTTCATTATTAACCTCATTCATAACAAACCCGAGCTTAAACGAGACTAGAATCAGACGTTTGACTTCACCAGGAAATACAGAACCATTTTAGGACATCTCCTCCCTAACACCTTTGGAGAGCGGGGTTCGAATCCCAGCGGTGCCTTCACTCCAGGTCTGGGTGACACATGACTGCTCCACACCCAGACCTGGATAAAGCAAGAGGAAAATGAGAAAGCTTTAAAAAAAATAATTAAAAAAATCAGATGATGTGCACTATTAACAACCCATCATTTTGTAGTCCAATGTAGGGTCTAATTCGGGGCAGGTGCACACTGGGGCACTTTAGAAATGCCAACTGACCTGATGTATGTGGGAACGTGTGAGTAGTCAGAGGAAACCCTTCAGACAGCACCGAAAATGGGACTCGAACCTGGAGCTGTGGGGCTGACAGCACTAACTGCCACCAGCCTACTGGACCGAACGAGCCCCAGTTAATCCGCTTCTTCATTAAAAATGTGCCAGGGTGGTTATTAATAAAATCCCTGGTGCAGGTGATCCTTATAATAAGAACCAGATCTGCATTTCCTGAAGGAAATACAACAGGGCTTGAAATGGGGCAAGTACAAAGAATGCGGGTTTGTGTCTCAATACTTTTGGCCACATGTGAGTGTGTGTTTGTGTTTATGAGTGTGTTTGGTGTATCATATATGTTGTGTGTGTGTGTGTGTGTGTGTGTGTGTGGTAAATATGTGTGGCGCATGTGTGTGTGTGTTTATAGCAGAAGATGTAATAACAGGTCTGGAACACACCAAGTGCTCTGTGATGACATCATCGGTTTCAGCTACAGTTTGAATTTAGTTGGTTATAATTTGAATCTAAGCATCACCTCAGTGCATTCCTGTGGGGGATTTCTAATCTTTAAACTTAAACTAAAACTACTGAAACCGAGAATTGGGATCGACTCCGACCCACACAGCGCCCCCCACAGCCTGATTACCTACGGAACGGGGTTTGAGTCGGGTCTGTATGATACTCGGCTCGGCCTGGATTCAGCCCAGACATGTGTGGAGGAATTATAATATTCCGAAAATAAAAGTCTCACCACAGGTTTCTTCTCCTCGCCATTTCGGACCAGTTTCCCTTGAGAAGAAGATAACATAATGAATCAATCAGCTCAGCGTCAGAGATCTACAGCAGGAGCAAGAGGAACACAGCTTAGCTTCCACACACCAAGACTTCAACCAGGTTAGAAGGTTAAATTAAAGCAGGTAAAAGTAGAGAGAGGGCAGAACGAAAATGGGAACAAGAACGAGGGGCAGCAGGAATTACTGAGAGAAATCAGAATGACAAATGTATTTCTGTAACATTATTAAATTAGCAACGTCAATAAGTAGCAATGCCAAAAGTATTAGGACGCCCATTCTAATTCATAAAATCACTGTAAAGATTAGCAAGCGTAACGCCAGTCGCCAACAGAATAGATTAATCATCATCTGCTCTGCCAGCTGATCTTCCAAGTCCTGGCACCACCGCATCCGGTGTCCACATACTTTTGGCACCATCATGCACCGTATATTCACTGGGATATATACAAATATGTATAAGCACAGACGAACCCCGCATTAGCTATATACTACATTTAAATGATCTGTGTATAAAGAAATACAGCGTAAACCTACTAGCGCTAATAAGCGCTTAAACCCCGTGTGAGTGTGTATGAGGGGGGATTATTAGAGCACAGCACAATAACACTGATACTAACAATAATCATAGCAATAATCATCTTTACCTGAGGTCAGGTGGTTACCGGTGTTGCTATGACACCGGCGCGCGCCGACAGAACTCCGGAACAAAGATTCATATAAATTAAAAGCTGTAGATTTGGAATATAATGAGACCGCAGCCGTACAGAGGTGTTTCATCATACACACCATGTGCCCTATAAGAGCCCACACACACTCAGTCGCACACACTCAGTAACACTCAGTAACACACAGTAACACACACTCACTGTCAAATGACAACGCATCAGCAGACATTTCCGGATTCTGCCGTTACGTCACACTTTACGTAACTAAGACTGTGTTTCAAATCACACCCTACACCCTACAAAGTGCACAATATCTGCTTTATTCGTTTAACACAAAATGCAGAGCAATA
The DNA here is from genome assembly GCA_025084515.1 of Ancistrus triradiatus. Classification (NCBI taxonomy): domain Eukaryota; kingdom Metazoa; phylum Chordata; class Actinopteri; order Siluriformes; family Loricariidae; genus Ancistrus; species Ancistrus triradiatus. The sequence continues at coordinate 52,913 of JAJAGP010001511.1, forward strand.
ATTATAATATAATATAATATAGTATATTATAATATAATATAATATAATATAATAATTAAATACAAATAAATAATAAAAAGCTTCTTAACTGGTGTGCAAAGGTTCTTAAAATAAAAACACATAAATTGTTTAGGTTGTCCGTAAACAATCCGTAAATTTTTTCTGAATAAATAAAATTAATAAAATATTTATTTTAAGCACAGATATTTTAAGTCATTTTTAAAAGGATATCAATTCTTTATGGTTGTGTAATATCTGTTATTTAATAGTTCAGTGTTGCTGCAGACATTTAACTCCAGGAAATGCAGAATAATTCAGTAGAGTAAAATACACTTAGTGGAGAGTTTGTGACACGGCCATGATCCAGGTTGCCAGGTTGTAAAAAATCCTCTTTCTGATCCCTAGATCTTCATCAGTTGGGTAAAATGTAAGTTTGTTTGTAGTTCGGTATTAACATATTATATTATTATGAACACTGCATCATGCATTCATTCTGTCACTCACACTGCTACACATCAGAGACACCACTGACCTAATGCTTATCAAAAGGAAATCCACTCAGGCACGGGGAGAACATGCAAACGCTATTTTTAATTTTAGTTAGTTTTTTGTATAATATGTTCTATTGTACTATATGGCCAAACGTTTGTGGACATGCCTTGCAATTATTGAGCTCTGCTTTTTCAGCAGCATTCAGTTGTAACCCATTCATAATATAAAGCATACATTTCTAACTCACATGGGCTACTACAGCAACCACATGACATATCATAGCAACTGCCTAGCAACCACTATACAACACTATAGCAACCACCTAGCAACACTAAAGAAACCACCTGGGAAACCATAGCAACCACCTAGCAACACCATAGCAACCACCTGAGACACCGGAGTACTGACCTAGCACCCACTTAGCAACATCTTAGCAACATCTTAGCAACCACCTGGGAGATCGCAGCAACACCAAAACATCCACCTAGCAACCACTTAGCTGCACCTTAGCAACCACCTGGGATACCATAGCAACACTACAACAACCACCTGGGACATCATAGCAACACCATAGCAACCACCTGGGATACCTTAGCAACACCATAGCAACCATCTGGGACATCATAGCAACCACCTAGCGACCACCTAGGGTACCATAGCAACCACCTGATACCTTAGCAACACCATAGCAACCATCTGGGATATCATAGCAACCACCTAGAAAAACCTTAGCAAGCATCTAGTAACGCCATAGCTACAACCTAGCAACCAGCTGGGACACCATTGCAACCACATAGCAACCACATCAGTCACCTTGGACATAATAACAACAAGCTAGCAACACCATAGCAAAACCACAGCAACTATATAGTAATGACTTGGCCACACCATAGCAACACCATGGCCCCACCTACCAAACTGTTGCACCTTATTGACCATGTAGCAATAGCAATAGCAACCTACACTACTATTCTTGTTCGCCATATCAAAAGGAGGGCAAACGGTGAAAACAAAATAATAAGTACTTTGAGGACCCAATCGCAGTTAGCTCCAGATGGAATTGGTGAACCAACATATTAATAACCAAAAGAAATGAAGAGATTCACCAAAACGAAAGCAGAATAGCCCAATAAGGAAAACCCACGCCACAAGCATACTGCGCCCCTATTCACAGATACGTTTATGGCGTTGCTCCGCTACGCCAACGGCCCAAGCGGCGCTTCCACAAGCGCGTGCCACACATCAGCGGGCGCTAATTAGAATTATTTGTGCTCTGCTCGGGCTGTTGGCAAGGGAGCGCGGGGAATGAAGGGGCTCACCGTCCTCTTCCAGACCGCAATGTTCTTTGTTTATTGTAAAAATACACATTGACCAGTACTTCTAAAATCTTAGAAAAAGCCGTCTATCAGCAGCTCTGCAGTTACCTCCAAAGGAATGAAAATTATGAAACATTTCAGTCTGGCTTCAGGTCCCATCATAGTACTGAAACAGCATTAATTAGGGTACTAAATGACTTGTTAATGTCCTCAGATAAGGGATGTGTTTCTTTTCTTGTTCTGTTAGATTTAAGTGCAGCATTTGACACTATAGATCATGATGTTTTACTAAACAGACTAGAAAATACTGTAGGTATTAAGGGATTAGCACTTTCTTGGTTTAAATCCTACTTAACTGACCAGTATAGTTGTTAATATAAATAATCTAAGGTCTAAACTCTCAAAAGTGAAGTATAGTGTTTGGCCCGCTTTTATTCTCTCTGTACATTGCTGCAACTAGGCTCAGTTATTCGTAAACATGCATTAGTGTCCAATGCTATGCAGATTGATTAAAGCTGTACATACAGCCAAACCTAATGAACAGCCTTACAATCACAAAATTGAGGACGTGGAAAGGAAATAAAAGGATTGATGTTATTTATTTCCTCGTACTTAACTCAGATAAACATGAGGTGCTATTAATGGGACCATAGGCTGTGAGAGACAGTTTTGGCTACATCTCATCCTAAATCTAGATGGCTGTCCAGTATTGCCCCCCCTCCGTCTGTAAAAACTTAGGCTGGCTACAGGTTTGATTCAGATCTCTCCTTGGATGCACAACATTAGCAGTCATCATCACTCGAATTGTGTTGTCTTTCATTTACTAAATATCCGCTAAACTTAGGAATATCCTCTCTTTTAATGATGGCGGAAAAAACTTGTTCATCGCGTTTAAATAAACCTCAAGGTTGGGTTACTGTAAACGCTCTTACTTACTTGGATGCCTCTAGTAAATCTATAATAAACTTCAGGTTAGTTCAGAAATGCCAGCTGCCCGAGTGCTAACTCGAACTAGAAACATTTGATCATATCACTCCTAGTTTCTAATCATCACTGGCATGCACTGGTTACCAGTCAAATTCCGCATTGATTACAAAATACTTCTTATAACTTATAAAGCTCTACATGGCCTGGCCCCACATTATCTGAGTGAACTCTTAGAGTTTTACAATCCAACTCGTCTACTTCGTTCGCAGGGTGCAGGACTTCTTTTAGTCCCTAGAATTAAAAAAGTCACAGCAGGGGGAAAGACTTTCTCATACATGGCCCCCCAACTATGGAATAAACTTCCCACTTTCGTTCGAGACTCAGACACTCTCCAAAGTTTTAAGTCTAGGCTAAAGACATACTTATTTACGCAGGCATTTGACTAGATTTAGACTGGGATGCATGGCTTGGGTCACTGGGGCCGGAGTCTGGAGTCATGTCTGGCCTGCCTGCCTTGTCCGCTTGCCGGGAGTGTCGAGTGATCGGTCCTCGTGATCTTGACTTGTGCATCCTTGCCTTAGACTAAGGGCAGAGCTGGGGGTTCATAGTCAAAGAGTCTTATGGTGATCAGAGACGTTGGGTTGCTGTCTTCTGCCTCCCGTGGGGTTGCCAATGTCTGATGTGATCCCTCTTGACTGTGTTTCCTACCAGTTCTGCTCTTTCTAGCTATGCTGCTATAACTAATGCTGCCAGGGTCTCATGTTACACTTGGCATCAGTGATTGACATGGCATCAGTGATTGTTAATAGACACTGTGCTCTTAATCAATAACTAATTACATTTTCTGTTTTCTCTCCGAGCTGTGTTCTGGCAGTTCCAGCCCCACACATGATGTTCATCCTCTGCAGCTTCATTCAAACTGCTTCCGTCATCAGCTCCAGCCCCATCATTCCCGGGCCACTTAATGTCAATGTGCATACTTCACATTTTATTCGAACTTTGACTCCATGACTTTAGTTTCATTCTTAGATTTATCTTCTACGCCTCCCAAGGAGGTTGGGTCCCTTTTTGAGTCTTTTTCCTCCCAAGGTTTCTTCCTATAACACTCAGGGAGTTTTTCCTTGCCAGTGTCGCCCTAAGCTTGCTCAATTTGGGATTGGACGTACTTATTAGGAGATAATCTAAAGTTGTAAAGTTGCTTTGAGACAATTCTCCATTGTAAAAAGCGCTATATAAATAGATCTGACTTGACTTGACTTGACTTGACTACTTCCTATGAATAGTTACATATATGCGTTGTTAGATTCAGTGTTGAAAAAAATATAGAAAATGAAAAAAAATATAGAAAATTTTAATTTTTAAGAGGTACAAGAAGCAAATGGAGCCCGTTGGGCAGAATGACTCGGGGCGGGGTCTGCTGGTGTTAAACCCATGATATGAGAGAATGTGTGGTTGCGGCTGTATTGCTGTAATGTGAACACAGAGGGAAGTTCATCTAACAGACAGGAACTATCGGTCAGGAAGTGAGTGTATGTTAGAGAGAAAGAGAGTGTGTGTACATCAAAATGGCAGAAGAACAGCAAACCTCTGTTCCAGAGGTCGATCTGAAATTCCTCCGAACCAAACGTGCCCTGCTGAAAATCACCGAGATGGTGAGTGCAGTGATCTTTATTTATCTCTGATCTTATTGATTAGGCTTAGATGCTTCAAAAGACGAATAAAAAAAAATGAATTTCAGCCACACCCTTCAGGAACAGGTGGGTAAAATCAAACTGCCTCAATCTCCGTCACGTTCGGAGGAGCTCAGCGACCTTCAGCATGGTTTGGGTTGTTCATAAGATGCCAACCTTCCATAAACTCACAGAATGGGAGCACTGAGTACAAACCGAATTCTCAGTTACAGCCTCACTGCCAAGATCTGCTCTTAGATTCATCACATCACCATGCACAGGGGCGATAACATGGTGTAAAGCACCGGCATTGGACTCTGGAGCAGCAGAGATACATTATGAAGACCAGTTGATGGGTTTGGTGGGTTTCAGGAGACTCTGCTAAAGTGCTAACTGTAAAGTTTGGTGAAGGAGGAATAATGGAGTCGTACACTGCTAAGATACAAGTAACAAAATCTTTCATGAGCCAGGTTGGCACCTCAATCAGGTTACTTGATCAAGACTCTTACCCTACAGTCATTTAGATGGCACAATGCAAGACTGCGTCAGTTGTACGTCACTCTAGATAAGGGCATCTGCTAAATCTAAGTGTAAATGCATCCCAGAGGGCAGAGGGTGATCGCCCGCCCCGCAATCCCCTCTACCAGGCACAGAAAATGGTGTCTGTTTGATGCCCATCCTGGCCCCTCTAGGACCGAGATTGTGCCACTGTGAGTTAGATACATGATCTCCTGTTGGTCTTGATGTTTAAACTGGTACAGGACAGTGACTGGTTTTATTTTACAGCTTTATCATTTTTGGCGCATAAACAACTGGAAGTGGATTAGCAATGCAAGATGGGCAAATAAAAATCGAGATCTAGAGAGTGGAGAGGATATGAAAAGAAAAGGGTGAAACTGAAAACAAAAAAGCTTTCATTTCAAGTGTTTTATATTTTTCAATCCTCAAAAAGCTTAAAGTGTGTTTGTGGTTTGACTAAGAAAACATTTTTGTTTTTGGGGTGCATTGTTGTATGTTTTTGTTGTGTTGAAGTAAAAAACAATCAGGTCTTGGACGGTACAGGCGTTAGTACCCAGGCGAGGCCCAGGCTCTCTGCGTTGGGGGTGTGGCTGAGGCAGGCAGTCATCCTTGGAAATGGAGAGTTTTTGTTCAAAAGTGTTTGCTGAAGTGAAGATGTATTAATTCAACAAATATAGAGCTCCCTCTACAGGTTAAAATGTATCCTCACTTCTCTACACACTAAGCTCCAACCAGAAAGTTTTTAAATACAAAGTAAAAGAGAAGAACATCGTACCTTATAAATATGAGTAATAAATATGCTTTTATAACAGATTCCCTCTGTGTTTCCTGCTCAGGTCGTGACCTTCGCGGCATTGATTTGTTTCGCGGTAGCGGCCCGGCCCGCCTACATTGCTGCTGCCTGTCTGGAGTTCCTCATCACTCTGGCTCTGTTACTGCTCTACCTGCTGAAACTCAACAAAGCCCTCACCTTCATCTTCTGGCCTCTCATCGTGAGCTAATTACATCATAGCATCATTAACCTTTAACCTTTAATTATTCATTAATCCTCTATGTAAAGAGTTAATCACATACATGAATAATACAGTCATGAATGTGATGAAAGATATCCAGACACACAATTCCACTTACAGACAAAATACATATAGCAGAATATAACCAAAAAAAGAACAAAATAAAACAACAAAGAAAATCTCTACTATCTCATATCTCTACTAAACACAACAGCAAAATACAACTCTATTTCCACATAATACAGCCACACAATCCACCTATATATGCACATAATGCAACTACACAATCTGTTTTCAGATTCAATTACAAATACAACTACTAAATACAACTTAAAAAAAGTAAAACAATCAGTACAGTATATCAATAATCTATAGTAGAGCTCACTGAGATGCCTTGGAATATTTTGGCGTGATCAGGTTCTGATAAAATAAAGCTCTGGTTTGTATTTCTGTAGGAGCATCTCTTTGGGTTTGTTGGTTTTGTTTACAGGACGTCTTTAACTCGTTCTTTGCTGCCGTGTTCATGTGCATCATCAGTCTGGTTGCTGTTTCTACCTACACAGTGAGGGCAATGCTGGCTGGAGGGGTGAGTCCCAAAATATAACGAGAAATCACTACAGATTTCTACAAATATAATGAACTGCTATTAAGATCAGTATTTGGGTTTGGTGTAGCTTTAGGTGTCGAATCAAATATCTACCATAATCACAGAGATAGGAAGACAAACAGAAAGAAGTGTGTGTGTGTGTGGGGGTGTGGTTGTGGTTGTGGTAACAGTGGTATTCATATGTGTGTGTGTGTGTGTGTGTGTGTGTGTGTGTGTGTGTGTGTGTGCAGATTGTAGGACTTGTTGCTGCAGCGCTGTGGTGTGCTGATGGTTGGTACATCTTCAAGAAAATCACCTTCAATCAGCCGACTCCTGCTCCAGCTTACTGACGAGCGCGCGCACGCGCGCGCACACACACACACACACACACACACACACACACGATCGATTTTAAAAATAATGTCATAAATACATGATGTCCTATTACTCTGGATGTAATGGACGTCATAAGATAGAATTGTTTATATATAAATAATTGTGTTTTTGTAAAACAAAAGCAGTATTTTTATTTATTTTGTTCTTCTGTAGGAAACAACTGAACTTTGGGAATCCTGAAAATTAATCAATTAAATTGTGTATTGATAAAATTGTGATTATTTCTATTTCTTGCTTGAGTTTTTTAATTGACCATCATAACGCTACCATAACAAGCCTTCCATCGCATTAAACAATGAACTAATAACATCTGACAACCTTCACATAGTATAAAATAAAAAAACAATAACATGTGCCAACCCTCTCTATAATCCTCAGCACAGTTCAGTGTTTGTCACATTTTTATAGAACAAACAAGCAATTATAGCGGCAAGCAAATCTTTTAAATAATGTAATAAAATAAGAATACAACAGCAAAAAGTACACGATCATATTTTAATACACAAAAACAGGTTTCTTCCTCAGTTCATTTATAGGATTGGTCTGAGAATCCAGCCAGATGTTTAGGATGGAAAAATGGCAACAAGCCCAGCATCGCATCAGCACAGGTACGATCACCTACAGGGACGTAATGAGTTTATTGTGAATCGATTCGTTTGAAATGATTCGTTCTAAAAAAGGAGAGAAAGTCGTGTAGCTGCTCGAGTTCGAATGCAGATGTTGAGTTTCCTCTCTCTCTCTCTCTCTCTCTCTCTCTCTCTTTATTTCCGTTTCCGTGCAGAGTTGGATGCAGCTTTTCTCTCTAAGAATAACTCAGAGGAACTTGCAGCGGACTTTGGTGCTCTCCTCTTTAGCCGTGTGTGCTGAGTTGTTGAGTTGTTTGTTTGCGTTTTTAATAATGGGAGATATTGAAGCTCCGGACACGGGGGAATCCGGGACTCGGTCTCGTGCTGGAGCAGTTTTTGATCTTTTAGTGAATAAAGAGCTGATGAACTCGAGAAAAGGACGACTGCTATTAGCTGAAGTGGTGAGATCTGCATCCGGACACAGATAGGGAACATTACAGAGCAGAATGAAAGAATCTACAATAGATTAGAATAGAAAGGGCAGGGCGTTTTATTTGCGTTAATGCATCAGTGCACGGGATCATCCGGCAGACCAGGACGCATGCATGGCTCCTTCGGGTTTGTTTTCACTGAGAAAAGTCCCATTTAATCCAACTGTTATTGAATCTTTCTAACGGAGTGTGCTCTGTATAAAGACATTTTCCTCTTAGCATGTTCCTCCTACTGCCCCCTTTCTATGCAGTTTTATTAAAGCTGAGCCCTCCTGCTCAGGGTTTGGGTGTTTGGGTGTTTGGGTTCCACCACATGATCTTCCAAAGTACATACTTGCAGTGTGCTTCGTTTCTTTATAACTTTTATTTCCTAACTGGCTCCCACACACAGAGAGAAGAGTGAATCAAAGTGAAACTTGGATACTGGATTGTTGGAGTGTTTATCCATGTTGAGAGAAGGCAGGAAATAGTTCCTATCATGGGATGTGGGCTTCCCCTTCACTCCCTGCTTTTTCTGACTCATCCCCTGGACTGATGCTCCAGTATTCCGCACTCCATGTTAAAATACGCAACAGTGAATGTTCTGCATGGTGTTTTTGATCAGATGCTGTATTTATAAAGACCAAATCGTTCTCATTATCTCTTCAACTGATATAAATCAGTAGCAGACCTGAATTAAAGTCACCCTTAACATTATCAGCATATACAGTGTGGTGCAAAAGTCTTAGGCCACCATTTGATTTGTTGTTTGGATAACTTACTGCCAACACCCTAAAAATTTCAAGCTTGGATTTGTCAGCCCATAATCCTCTTTTCCACTGATCTTCATCCCAAACTTTGTGAGCTTTAGCATATCTTAACCTTTTCACCCTGTTCTCCTGAAAAAGTGGCTTCTTGGCTGCTGCCCTTCCAAAAAGGCCTCCTGATTAAGGAGCTTCTTCAGACTGTAGAAGATTATTTTGGTTGAAATGTTTATACAAGAAATTATTTTACGCATTATTTTAGATTTCTTCGAAAATACAAGGAAAGTTTCAGTATTTAAGATTTGTCGAAGGTACAATAGAACATTTTGTTTATCATTGTCATTTCTTTTGATTGCAGCTGACCCAAGGTTTATTTTTAAACTTATATAAGAACATGCATTGTTCTGCATTGTTTGCTCTTCACCATAGGCGTGTCTAGACCCTTTTGAGTCCCTAAATTGTGTCCCTAGAAGAGTATAAGTCATTTTTTGTTGCTGTTGATGTTTGTTAAACTGACTTAAGCTGTAAAAATGTTAGAACCTTAGGAAGTAAACAGATTAAACATAATATTGTAAGAACAAAAATACAGCAGTCCTCTCTTGCAAATGGTACGATCCAACTGATGGCTTTATGGCTCACGGGCTCAGCATTAATGGAAGTTTCCTCAGATTTGTTGGTGTCTTTCAGTCACAGTGTTTCCCTTACCCAAAAATTCAGATGTTCTTCCTCCACAAGTGTGGAAATAACCGTCCAAAATTATGTTAAAATCATCCCTGCACTTCAGAATTGAAAAAATCGTAAGTATCGTGAATCGAGTCGTGAGCAAAGTGTACCGTTACACCCCAGCTGGTGGTGCCGTACACTTTCTACTCATTTTCTTAGTAATATTCTGAACTCTGAGTGGTAGTGAGGAATAGTTAAAGCCTCTAAAATCTTAGAGTAAGTTTATAAGGACCGGCTGAAGCTGTTCTGGGGACTCGGTGTGGTTCTGTAACTGATCCTCACACCTAGTTATCCCATAATCCTTACTTTTTCTGGTTCTCTCTCTCCAGATCGTCTCCTTCATCAGTTTCGTGTGTTTTTGTGCTTCGACGGCAGCGGCGTTCGTTACGGCGCCCCTCCTGGCCTTCATCACCGCCCTCCTCCTCTTCTTCGCTCATTCCATCAAATTTAACGAGAAGTTTAAGGGCTTTCAGTGGCCTCTAATGGTGAGATCGGGGGACTTTATAATAATTACTATTCTGCGGCGTTCAGGGTTCGAGTTCAGGGTGTGTGTTAGAGGTTTTAACTGAATAATGTTCGTCATTAAACATTAAACATTCAGCCCAGGGAGACTCTTTTACAGATTGTTGATCATATCAATACCCTTGGTTTTAATCAGTTAAATGTTTGTGGTATTGGTCTCTTGCTGAACGTGGCAGACCAGAGGGACGTTATGAACTCCATGTTCGTTTGTTTCCAGGATTTTTTGCGCTGCGTCAGCTTCTCCATCATCTTCTTCATCATCTCTATCATGGCTGTAGCTAAATATCCTGATGGATCGTCCAAAGCGGCAGGAGTAAGAAGAAAGAAAGAACTTTCTGTATGGCCAAGTAATTCAGACGTAATTCTACGCTTACTGACGTGGATGATTTCTGATTTCAGGTTTTCGGCTTCATCGCCACCATCGTGTTTGCTTTGGATTTTTATTTCATCTTTAACCAGCTTGCTGACTTCCTGAAGGGTGGAGGAACCAACGAGGAACCTCAGAATGCTCGAGGTAATTCATTTACGTCAGCACTCATTGAGTCTGTGTCTTTCTGTTTCTTTTTTTATCATGGCCTCTAAAAGGTGGATGGAAAAATCACGGAAATCCTTTACAAAATATATCAATCTCAGTTTAAATCCATTTCTCCTCTTGAGTGTCGCAGAGAAAACTTTAAACCTTAACGTTTTACCATAATATATCGGACATACAGCGGTACTTATGATGGATTTGTTGAACATATCCCCATCATAAATCAGGGAGCTCCTGAACAGTACAACTCCATTAATGCATATAATGCCTTGTACAGGGGGATTTCTGGGGATCTGGAACCCATTCATTCTATTTACATTATTCCTTATGGGAAATATTTGCTCCATACATGTCGTTTTCGGTTCTTGATGAGCCTTCTGGGACAAAATAACGACCAGAACCGAGGGACTGCTGTAAATATCCCAAGCACATGAAAAAGTCAACCAGGTAGCTAGAACATGTGATGAAAGTCTTTTCAAAAATCGACCAATATATCCTCTCCAAACGGCAAGAAGAATGGGATAAAGAACAGACCAACAAACCGCACAAAATCCAACTTAAAATACAAATAACGGATTTGATCAAACAATTCTTACAAAATGCTGCATCGAACTCACCAGACTCACACGGATTCCTAACTTAGAGACACCATTTGACCTAAGACATGTCTGTGGAACCCATACGGACATGGGGAGAACATGCAAACTCCCGCTCCAACTAACCCAACTAATCATTTAAATCTGAAATCTCTATAACTTTATGAGAAAACTAAAAAGCTGCATGACCACATAAACTCATGTTACAGTAACTGTTACTTTAAAACAGAGGTCTGAGTTTTATTTATTATTTATTATAAGTGCCTTTAAGAAGGCCGAGAGTCAAACCCGATGCCCCTATGCTGTCTGCACAGTTAAAATATGCTATTAAGAAACTTCATTTGAAATGAAATATTTATTATTAATGTTCATATTAAGTCTGTATTAAATCTGTGATTTTACATTTAAAAGTCCAATATTGGAATCTCTGGGCTTAAGAATGGTAATAAAAGATGCCATTAATCGCGATGAATTACAGGAAAATGTGTGATTAATTAGTCATTTGCAAATCGATCCACAGCCCTATCTTGTTCTAACCTTTTGTTTTTGTTGTTCTGTAGATGCAGACTCGGACTCGGACTCGGATTAAAGCTGTGATCAGGTTGTTAAACGACCCTCAAACTGAAGACCACTACAGAGCCTGAAGGACTATCTCTGCTAAATAGTGACGGATTAAAAAGCGTAGCCATGGAGGTGACACAAAAAGCTGTGGCGCATTCATTATGAACCATGGTTTATTAAACAGGGACGTTAACTTCAGTTTCTCTTCTTAAAAATGTTATATTATCTCTATATGTATAGTAGTTTTCTCGATACAACATTGGAAACCTTTTAATGCCTATATTTTTTAAAATACTGGGAAATTGTTATATATTCCAAATAATGCATGTGCAAATGTTTGGGGACACGCTAAGTGGATTCTATGATGCCTTTGGAAGCTCTCAGAAGGTTTTTACTTATAAAGCACATTTCCTGAGCTCGAGGAGGCTTTACGATAAAACAAATTAAACGAATAAATAAGAGGTAAGGGAACAAAGCACAGCAGCACTCGGAGGAAACACTGACTGGGAGAAAAGTGAATAATGCAGTGAAACTGATCTCTGAAAGCCTTCCAAACTAGTTTGTATGTTATAGTTTGCAAAGTTGTGTTTGTGTATGTGTGTTAAAGCAGATGACCGTGTTGCATTACATGTTTGTCTGTGTGTGTTTACATTATTATCTTGTATGAAATCATGAAGGACGGATTTACTGAAGGATTTACACCACTGACTCGTTTGGTTAGCCGTTACGAGGCGGTTCGTTGAGTTTGATGCTAACTGGAGGATGGCGGGTCACATCCAGCCCCCTATATCCAACTCTGTTTCCTGTGAGATTGTGTGATGTTTTTGCATCACGGATTTTATGTCTGCACTATGTGATGCCTGTTTTTGCTTCAGTAACACTGCAGTTTGTAATAAATATTTCATATGATGGTATAATCATCTTCAAGCTCGTGCTTTATCCAGCACTGTGTCTCCTGTAGCTGAAGCTTCATCAAACAAAACAGATCGACTTTCTGCCCATTTATAAAAGCAATAATAATGGTTTAAAGTAAAATCCACCACATGCATTCAATGAGGCTCAGAGTGTTATTAGTGCTTAAAAGATGGATACATAAATACAAATTTAAAATACACAAGTTCACAATAAATCTGTCGTGTATTGTGTCATTAGATAAATATGGATTGTGTGGTTGGTTCATTTAATTAAGCAACTTTTCAAACCAGACTCATCTCAATATTAAGCATTTATTATGAAGGTACCAGGATTAAATTAATAAATCAATCAAAACTTGCTTGCAGTTACAATTTGGTCAAATTAAAACTACAAACCTAACTACAGGAACGCATGATCATAAAATACAACTTACAAATAAAATCCAAACCAAAAAAGCCATGAAATCATTTGCAATTTCATTTCTTTATTTACTTTTCTTTCGGTAACTTTTGCATGATCTGATTAAAATATATAAAATGACGCTCACAGAACTAAAACTACAATTAAAACAAAACAACATAAAACATGTAAACCATAACACTTATTACTATAGTGCTTTTTACAAGGGATTTATCCTTTATTAATCTCCATATCCACAGCTCCAACTGAGCAAAGCAAAACCCCCAAACACAAGGCAGGAACCTTATTAGGACCAAGACTAGATGGTATATGGAAGAATTAAAGTGTTACCTAATTAATAAGCTTGTAGTACTATTTTAAATAAACAGAAGATAAATATATATAAATTAAAAGAGAGAATATATTTAAAGAAAATCTAGAATAAAATGATATACAGACAATAATAAACTAAAGAGAATACAATGTTATGAAGAGTTCAATAAAATAAAGAACATAAAACTATAGCATACATAATAATTTGCACAAAAAAGAAAGAAAGAAAGAAAGATGAAAGAAGGAAGTGAAGCTAAAAAAGGGAAGGAAGAAAGTTAAAAAAGAAAAAAGAAAGAACGAAAGCAGAATGAATAAAGAAAGAAAATAAGATAGAAAAGAAAGAAGGGAAGGATGTTAAAAAAGGAAAGAAAAAAGAAAAATGAAGATGAATGAAAAAAGTGAAGGAAGTTAAAAAAATAGGAAGGAAAGAGAGAAAAAGAAAGAATGAAACAAAAAGGAAGGAAGGAAGGAAGGAAGTGGAGGTCATGAAGAGAGGGAAGGATGTTAAAGACAGAAAGGAAAAGAAACAAAGAAAGATGAAGGAAGGAAGTTAAAAAAGAAAAACGAAACAAGAAGAACGAAAGAAGGACGTGAAGAAAAGGAAGGAAATCAAAAGAAAAAAAGGGGAAAAAAGAAATAGAAGAAAAGAAAAGGAAGGAAGGAATCTCTCTGGACAGAAGTTAAAACTAGGGACCTTTTCACTTACAGATCTCAGATCAGTGTAACAATCATTCCTAATGCAGGACTGAAGGGGGCGGAGCCTAAATAAAAAATGAATTTAAGAGATCATTAGATAAAGTTAATCACTTATTAACATTACCCACTGACCAATAGGAACGCAGATCCAGCATAACTCAACAACATTATAGAGTCTCACAGTCTGTAATAAAAACACGGAAACACAGTCTGTCCAAATTTATTTATTTGAATTTCATAAAACAGCTTTTTGTAACTTTTTTTTTTGTTTTTTTTTTGTAAATCTACAGTTCATAAATACAAAAATACAGCTTCAGCTGCGTGGAGTAAAACCAAACGTCTAAGCCTCACAGTACCATCAGGGTCCTCATTAAATACATTAGTGATAATTGGAAATGATAAATAGAGTTAAAAACAAAAGATACAATCAGATATTAATTTAACCATAACAACAAACACAGTAATAATAATAATAATAATAATAATAATAAGGCCTCGTGATACAGGTTTATTATTTATACAGCCAGTATTGAGTATTACGGATTAAATAAAATAAAATAAAGTGTAAGTTTATACAGAACAGAAATTAAACAAAGTAAAAATCATCATGATTGTCTTTCAAATTCAGCACAATATTAGAGTTTAACACGAAAACCTTCAATAAAGAAGAGTTCAGATCATTAGAAAATATATTCAGTTTGGTCCTTCAATTTCAACTTCAGATTAAAAATCCTAAAAGCATCAAAAAGAAAGAATGTCGTATTAAGGTCCGTTTTAGAATTGTTTTTTTTTTTCATCATGAAGCTTCTGGAACAAGCTTTAAACCTGACACTTTAAAATTTCTATTTCTAAAGACAATGAAAAGGCAGGAGAAGTGTTTTAGTAAACCTAAAGTGTTTTTCGATTTTGAAATAAATGTTAAAGTATTGATATAAAATCTAAAAGTGAAACTAAGTGCACACTACACAGCAAAAAACAGGCAACAAGGAACAAGAATTATATTTACATCACAATCGCCTCGTTTGATCCAGATATACAGTCTGTATGATGGAGTGCTGCACCAAATAAAGTGTGCAGAAGAACCAACAATCTGTAGCTAAATAAATCCTAAGAAACATTTGGTCCACTGTTCAAACTAAAGCTAGCTGAAGCTCTTAATGAGCAGCCTGATGGTTCCAGTGAGCCGAGCTTCATCACCCTCACAAACCAGCATCTGGATACAAGCTGGAAAGTTCAGAGAAACTTAAAAAAGGTCGGTACTTTAAACCAAAGGTCCTGGACTCTTAATGGATTCTCAGCTCGACTCAAGATCAGTTTGAGTCCCATTAGCAGAAATGCTGGATCTAGCTGGGTTTGGTTTGATGGATCAGTCAGAAATGTTACGGGAGAGTTATACAGCATTAGCAGCTCTGCCGGTTCCAGCAGCTCCTTCTTTCTGATTTCCTTCACGGCGTTTGCTGGTGTTAAACTCGGCATCTCTTTAAACACCATCCACGGTTGATCAGAGCTTCATTCATGGATCTGTTAAGCCCAGCTCTGATTAACCCGACCTAGCTGCTGATGATCTAGAACTCTGACTCTAACATTTCTGACTCAGAATATTCACATTCAGATAAAAACATTTAGATGATAACGCTGATCCTGTGCTTTGGTTCTAACACCGGGATCTCACTCTGATTTGCTTCTGTTGGTAGAACAGTGGATCTTAGTAACAGCCTGCCTTATAAATCAGACCCATTTTATTTACGGAATGGATATAAACTTTCTTTTTAATAAATTAAAGCTGATCAATTGATATATTTGTGTTTCTTTTCTGTATAATAAACAGTTATTGATAAATTCTGTTCCTCTGTTAGGACTGAAGCCCGTAGTCTGATGATGATGGTTTACAATAGAATGAAATGATTTTACCTCACACAATGCTGATAAATAAAATGTATTTTCTGTGATATAATCAGATCTTAATCGGCTATAAGGTGAGATATGGGTACTGGGGTACTGACCTAGGGCCACAGCATGGACCTCAGGTTTTGGTCATATAAACAAACAGAAATAGATAAGTTAATGATGTTTGATTGCAGGATAAGTAAAAAATATTCCAATGTAGATTTCAAGGTAGATGCAGGTTAGCTCAGGAGCATGAATTGTATCATTGTATTATTATACATCATTTGATTTGATCTTAATGTAAGCCTTTGTGTTTGTCTAACACTTTTGTGAGCCTTTGTGTTTGTGTAACATACTTTTCAGTCCCTCAAATAGGTTTGTTGTGTTTGTGTCTAAAAACTTTACATCAAATCAAAATAATAAAAGAAGACAAATTAGTTAGGGTTACTTCATGCTGGAGTTACATTCAGGGGAGTGCGTGTATGTAGTGTGTGTGTGTGTGTTATTCCGGTCTGGTCTCCACCTCTCCGCGGGAGGCGGTACGAGCCCGGGTGTATTCGCTGGTCTGTAAGGGACCCTGATCGCCAGATTGCCACTGTCTGACACACACCCACGTGTTTACACCATACACCAACGTCACCATGAACCCGAAAATCTGAAACACACACACATTTCTGTATGTACACAGAACTGAATTATACAGGGTTTATTATTATTATAATAATAAGGTCGTTACCACAGCGGCGATTTCGGCTCCGTTCTTGTGATTGAGCACCGCCAACACCACAGAGGCGATGAAGAAACACAGCGTGCTGCACACGGCATTTATTAGATCCTGCACACACACGCACACACGCACACGCGCACACACACACGCACACACACACGCACACACACACACAGAGTAATTCACCATCAGCCAATAAATCATCAATTAGGAGCAACCTAAACAGAAACAGAGCTGCAGCAGAACCTCACGGCCACCAGGGGGCCCCCAAACCACTGCACAGTTATAACATGCCATTTCACTGTTTTACAACAAAACAACCTTTTCTTTCTCCAATTTCTTTGTTTATTTCTTTCTTTGTATTAACGATTCACCCTGTTTCACATGCTTATTTATTTGATCCTTGCCAGTTCGAGTTATTTTGGTTCTGTTATCAACAGTTCTGTTATCACCATTTATTGTTAGATTCTAAGATAAAGAGGACAGAAAAGCTATTTGTTTATCAGCATTGTCTGAGGTAAAATGGTTCCATTCTATGGTTCCCCTGCTGCTAATCATCATCATCAGACTACAGGCTTCAGTCCTAACAGAGGAACAGAATTTATCAATATCTGTTTATTATACAGAAAGTAAACACAAATATATTGATTGATCAGCTTTAATTTGTTAAAAAAAAGAAAAAATTCTACCACCAGAAGAAAATCAGAATGAGATCCCGGTGTTAGAACCAAAGTACAGGATCAATGTTATCATTTAAATTCGTTACCTGTAGCTGTTAATGTGAATGTTCTGAGTCAGAAATGTTAGAGTCAAAGTTCTAGATCATCAGCAGCTCGGTCGGGTTAATCAGAGCTGGGCTTAACAGATCCATGAATGAAGCTCTGATCAGCCCTGGATGGTGTTTAATGAGAGACACCGAGTTTAACACCAGCAAACGCCGTGAAGGAAATCACAAAGAAGGAGCTGCTGGAACCGGCGGAGCTGCTGATGCTGTATAACTCTCCCGTAACATTTCTGCTGATCCATCAAACCAAACCCAGCTAGAAGCTGATCCAGCATTTCTGCTGATGGGACTCAGACTGATCTTCAGTCTCGCTGCTCTTCAGTCCAGCTGAGAATCCATTAAGAGTCCAGGACCTTTGGTTTACTCTACTGACTTCATTTTACGTTTCACTGACCTTTCCAGCTCAAATCCAGATCCTGGTTTGTGAGGGTGATGAAGCTCGGCTCACTGGAACCATCAGGCTGCTCATTAAGAGCTTCAGCTAATGAAATTTAAATCCAAACTAATGATTTCATAAACTCCTTATAATTCATTCCTTTTACTTACTGTATGATTATAACATTGCCGCTTTGTTATGGCTGGAGTCATTGCTAGAACTTGAGGAGCTTCGATGACATTGTCTCTCAGCCAATCAGATTGCAGGGTCAGAACTAACGAAGGTGTAATTAAAACTAATTTTATTAGCTGATGGAGACTGCACGTGTTCAGCATGTTTGATAGAGAAGCTGTGTTTATTGGAAACTTACTGCAGCTTAATTATTAGAATAAATTTTCGATGAGGTAAACAAAAATGCAAACGCGAGCATTAATTGTAATTCAATACGATTTGCTTTGATCTCTTTGGGGCCGTTACCATAGCAACCAATCCAGGTATGTCAGATCAGATCAGAGTAAGTCCTTAATACTTTGTACCTCGGTTTGAACACATTCTCATTTACACACACACACACACACACACACACACACACACACAAAGAAACAATGGTTCTAGTTGACTGGAGGCCCCAGTGTGACCAAACACACACTCTCACATGACACTCCACCTGCCCTGACACACACACACACACACACACACACACACACACACACACACACTTTACTTTATGGTCTTTCACTAATTACATTTATATCGGAGTTTTACAGTCGTATGAAAAAGTTTGGGCACCCCTGATACTTTTCATGATTTTAGTTTATAAATCATTGGTTGTTCAGATCAGCAACTTGAGTTAAATATATCATATAGCAGATGAACACAGTGATATTTGAGAAGTGAAATGAAGTTTATAGGTTTTACAGAAAGTGTGCAGTAATTATTCAAACAAAATAAGGCAGGTGCATAAATTTGGGCACCCCAACAGAAAAATGACATCAATATTTAGTAGATCCTCCTTTTGTAGAAATAACAGCCGCTAAACGCTTCCTACAGCTTCCAGTCTGGATTCTGGTTGAAGGTGCTTTGGACCATTCTTCTTTAGAAACATCTCCAGTTCAGTCAGGTTTGATGGTTTCCGAGCATGGACAGCCCACATTTTTCAGTAATATTTCATGTCTGGGGGACTTGAGATGGCCATTCCAGAACGTTGTGTACTGGTTCCTCTGAATGAATGCCTTAGTAGATTTTGAGCAAGTTTGGGGTCGTTGGGACCTTGGTGGGTTGCAACGTTGTATTGCACTGATTCTTGCAACATTGTCTCTGAACTTCAATGAATCTGGAGATATTAAACGGAATCCGCGAGATATTAACTGGAGGAACCCTCGCTGACTTTAACTTTAACAAGATTCCTAGTACCTGCACTGGCCACACAGTCCCGCAGCCTGATGGAACCGCTACCAAATTTTACTGTGGGTAGCAAATGTTTGTCTTGGGATGTGTGCCGCTCCTTGTTATGTCCAAATAACTCAATTTTAGTTTCATCAGTACACAGCACTTTATTCCAAAATGAAGCTGGATTGTCCAAATGTGCTGTAGCACACCTCAAGTGACTGTGGCGTGTCTGCAGAAAAGGCTTCTTCTGCATTACTCTCCCATACAGCCTCTCCTTGTGCAAAGTGTGCTGTATAGTTGAACGATGATTAGTGACACCATCTGCAGCAAGATGAGGTTGTAGGTCTTTGAAGGTGGTCTGTGGCTTGACTATGACTGTTCTCACCATCCTTCGCCTCTGCCTATCTGAGATTCTTCTTGGTCTGCCACTTCGGGAGTTCCTTAACTAGAACTGTGTCTGTGGTCTTCCATTGCGTCACTATGTTCCTCACAGTGGAAACTGACAGCTGAAATCTCTGAGAGAGCTTTTCCCTTTCCCTGAACCATGATGTTGAACAACCTTTTGTTTTCAGGCCATTTGAGAGTTTTTGAAAGGCCCCATGTTTGCCACTCTTCAGAGAAGATGGCAAAGAGGAGAAAAACTTCCAATTGGGCCACCTTAACCTTTCTCGTAGTTGGTTCACTTGTGTATGTAAGATTCAAGGGTAATGAGCTTACACAAACAAATTTTGTGTTCCAATAATTAGTGCTAAAGGTATTCAAATGACAAGGGTGCCAAAATTTATGCACCTGCCTAATTTTGTTTGAATAATTACTGCACACTTTCTGTAAAACCTATAAACTTAATTTCACTTCTCAAATATCACGGTGTTCATCTGCTATATGATATATTTACCTGAAATTGCTGAGCTGGACAACCAATGATTTAAAAAGAAAAATCATGAAAATTATCAGGGGTGCCCAAACTTTTTCATACGACTGTATATGATACAGCTCTCACTCTTACACACAGAGAAAACAAGAGTGAATATGAGCCTAAAAGCCATGTCCTATATTGTGTATATATGTGTGTGTGTGTGTGTGTGTGTAAGAGAGAGAGTTTTTTGGAGTTATATGCAGATTCTTGTGTCTGACCAAGCTGGAATGCGATCGTTATGGTTGGAGGAAAATGCACACAGTCACTAAAATCTCATCTCAAAATACACACACAGTTACACAATGTGTGTGTGTGTGTGTGTGTGTGTGTGTAAGAAGCCACTCAGGCTTTATAGGAAGTTAAAATATCTGTTTGAAAGTCAAATGAGATTCAGGTTCGCCTTTCCTGCTCTGTAGAAACGCTGCTGTATCTGTGTGTGTGTGTGTGTGTGTGTGTGTGTGTGTGTGTGTGTGTGTGTGTGTGTGTGTGTGTGTGGGGAAGGTTGAGCTGGAGAGAAAACCACAGCGTGATAGTTATGGTTGGACTGGAGAAAGTGTTTCTGCTTGTGTTGGAATGTGCAGCGCTCAGGAGATCGAGGCATTTTATTCCTGCAAAAGTTTTAGGACAAAAATGTAACTTTTAATTTAACAGATAATGAAAAGGATTTATCTTTATAGTCTGACCCTTTTTCATTCCGGATGAAATTATGTACATGACTTGCTATTCCTCTTGGAAACACGATGATGTATGGAAACATTTGCCGTGGTGTTACAACACGGGCTGGTACAATAAATAAACCACACAAAATTCACGTTCCCTCACCTTCCACCACAAAAATGACATTCTGGCATCATGTGCGTGTCCCAGGTCTTGAGATTTCCTTTATATGTTCGAAAAAAATGAATCTACACTCTAAAATAACCCTGATTAGATCAATAAATAGAGGCAGAATGCCATTTAGATGACCTGAGCTGGCAGTACGTAGTGAAATATGGTGCTTAAATGGTGTGAGATGGTGAATGTGGATGCTTGCTGGCATAAGCGGGTCGTACCATGAGCCTCCAGTTGACCTGGTGCATTTTGGTGTGCAGGTTGAGGCTGAAGATGAGCAGTAACGCTCCCGTGACCACGAGGGTGCTGCAGCTCACAAACTCAAACAGATAAACCCCGGCACACGGAGAACACATCATCACCGTCTCAATGCTGATGAAGGAGACCAGCGCCAGAACCTGGACGAGAACCGGGAGAGGAATAAATACTCATACAGAAACCGGCGTCCTAAAACAACATCCATTCCTGCATTCAGGCCTGCAACACATTCCAAAAAAAGTTGGGACAGAGGAAATTTAGAGCTAGTAACGAGATAAATTAAATAATGATGTGATTTATAGCAGGTGATTATAGTCATGATTTGGCACAAAAGCAGCATCCAGGAAAGCCTGAGTCTCTGAGGAGTGAAGATGGACAATGATTGAAATGTTTAAATACAATGTTCCTCAGTTAATGTCTTCCAAAAAAGATGTTATACTGATGGGTCTGAGCACAATCCCCGTCCACACTGTATGATGGTCCATCCCAGATGCCTCCAAGCCCAGAGAAGCCAACGCCCCTTCTGGACATGGTTATAACATAAGGCTTCTTCTTAGCACAGTAACGTTTTAAGTGGTATCTGTGAATGTAACTCTGTATTGTAGAGCTTAATAAAGGTTTGATAAAGTAATCCCTTGTCCATGTGGTTCTATCAGCTATTGATGAAGGATGGTTCTTGATGCAGTGCCGTCTGAGGGAGCAGAGATCACCCCTCTTCAGTTTAGGCTTTTTAGGAAATTCCTCCAGATACCTTGAATGGTTTAAAGATATTATGCTCTGCAGAGGGACAAATATATAAATCCCTTCCAGTCTTTCTTTGAGAGACATTGTTTTTAAACATTTCAATCATTTTCTTACACGTTTGGTGATAAACTGGAGATCAGAGTTACAGGTAAACTCCGATGTAATGCCACAACAGGACTGAGATCTGAACCTGATAAAGCACTAACAGACAGAAACAGGATACACCGGTTTGTTCACTTTCTCTACACCTGCACACATGCAAACTTTACGCACGCTTTAGTCGACCTTCCACACAAACATATCTGTTCATTTACGCATGTTTAAACTAAACATGCCACAATTATTCTCAGACACAGAAGTAGTTTGTGTCTGGAAAAGAAATCAAGTATAATATCTAATACAACAAAAAAACAACAACAAATAAATTACAAATCACTTAAATTTCACCAGTTAATCAATATTATTAACAAGAGATCACAATTATGAATTTCAACCACGGCTCCTGGTTCAAATAGCCATTATTAAAACTATTTTACGTTGTTTATTTTGCATTATACAACACAAATACAGTGAGCTTAACCTACACTGGAATTAAGACAAATAAGCCTCAGGGGTTTCGGTTTTAAATAACGGAAAGAAATGTAAGGTGAGAGAACAAAATGTAAAAACACCGGCCTCACGAAGATTAAATCTTACAACACGCACTGCGTCTCTTATATTAGAAAGGTCTTTATAATTATTACATGATGGCACTCCAGTGGTCCAAATGTCTTTAACAGTAGATGGGCATAACAGGGACCGGGGTTTGAGTCCCGGTGGTGCCTTCAGGACAGGTCAGGCATCACAGAGGCACGATTGGAGGAGAGTTGATAGAGAAAAATAAAACTCTTTCTTAACAGAGCGCATGCGATAAATATTGCAATAAATTGCATTTTGTCCTTGTGTATTACACTTACACACACACACACACTTACACACACACACACGATCTCCCTCTCAAAAGATCTGCTTAGATAAGCACACCAACATGCTTTCTGGAATCCACAACATTCCTGGTGCAACACACACACACACACACACATACACACACACACTGTCTTTAAATGTATTTTTTCAGCAAACTACACATTACTGTGGCTAAAATTTGCTCCGTCTGCATCAAACCTAAACCTCAGGAGCAAAACAAACGTCCCAATTGTGTTATTAAAACACACACACACACACACACAAAATCACATTTTATTCTCATATAAAACTCTTCAACAATACAGCGCAATAAAAAACATGTCCCGGTTCAACATTCTTAAATACGTGTGTGTGTGTGTGTGTGTGTGTGTGTGTGTTGCAATGATGATTAACCTTTAAGGCCAAGAAAGGGTTTCATAGAGAACAGAAATAAAACGACTCGGTCATGGAACATCGGGAAATTCACTTCCACTGTTACACACACACACACACACACACACACACACACACACACACACACACACAAGCATCTGGAAATCTAATTTAACTCAACACAAACACACACGTTTTTGCAGTAACGTAACATTTCCTTATTAAACCATCAACAGAAACACATTCACACAGATACCAAACACAGACTCAGTGTGTGTGTGTGTGTTTGCCCCATGCAGAAGGACATGTGCATCGTTACGTTTTCTTACATTTCCAAGTGAGCAGAACAGACACACCCTAACCGTCAAAATTTAAGCTGTTCTTTCTTATTTCAAGCAATTCTCAAACCCACCACCCCACCCCCGATGGAGGCTTTCCGGCGGACGGGGCGTCACACGGACACATAACTGGCCCTACAAAGGCAAGAGCGTCCTCTTCTGAACCCTGGTGTCCTGTCCTGGATATGCTTTTGCATTCATTCAGTGAGTTCTGGGATTCAGGACCAGCCCCAATTAGGGTCCCCTCCCTCAGACATGGCCGAGACTCGGCCGGTAGGTACCACCGGGACACAAGCTCGGGTCACCTCAGTGGTGGGGTAACAGATTACACCGGAGCCACCCCAACATGACACTTGGTAATATTTTGCTTTGAAATCCCGGTAATCAGAATCAAACCGGGTTCTTTGCTTTGCATTTTATGAGGATTTCATCGGGTCTGTCTCATTACCTACCAAGTGATGTTGCTGAATACTTCCTATGTAGGGCACTCTCTATGTTGAGCTTTGTAACCAACAGTAGAACCCTAAGAAAATAGACATAATATACCTGGATGCCGCTGGATCGTGCATCAACTTGGTCGCCATATTGGTCCAGGCAGACAATTCTGCATATATTGTACTGGAAAAAACATACCTGATTCTAATATATTACTAAATAATGATATAATAAAACAATAATAATAATAGATTAGCAATAGTACATAGCAAAAGCAGTATAAATAATATAATATAATGGTTGTATAATACAGTATTCACATAGCATTCATGTATTATAATACTATTTATACTACATCCACTATACTATTGTTAATCTGTTCATAATATGCTGCACTGTACTGTACATTCCCTTTGAGTTTATCTGAATCATTTCGCTGTTATAACACACAGAAAGCAGAATGACTGCCGGTCTCACACTACTTGTTTTTTTTTCTATTGTTGATTTCGTTACACTTTTGTCAACGAAGGTCTATTATAAGAACTTAAAGATGCACTGTTTAGATTATTTTCAGTATTTTTCAGTTCTGACATTAAGGTCATGTATGTTAAATTAAAAAAGAAATGTTTGAACACGTATTAACCAACGAACATAATACAAATCCATTGTTGAACAAAAAAAATAAAAACAGTTTCTTAGGACAGTGGATTTTTCCACCACATTAACTGGCCTAACGCCGACACACGCTCCTCTCCATAGAGATTCGAAGTAACTAGAGTGAAAACTGTTCTTTGTACTCCACGCAGATCAAAAGCCTTGAATATGAAAATGACTTGTTAAAATCGGTTGAGGAATAATGAGGTTATTGTGCAGTTTAACCAGAAAAAACGCAGCTCTTCCATTCGCTTGCATTTGATTTTAAGCCTGGAAAGCTACCGATTGCTCACGCCCTCTGCACGTGCTCAGTGTAGCCAGCAAAGTTTTAAGGGTCTGGACTCTAGTCCACAATTTAAATCTTTCCTTAAGCCTTCTTTCTGGAGTAAAATCCTAACACAATTTTTTGGATCCTCCTGTTAATTTCACTCAGAAATCCGTGAAGGATCCCTGTAAGCTCAGACACGAAGCTGAACGTTAGATAAAAAGCTTGACTGGTAACGTCGGTACAAAACGCTGATGCGGCACAGACCGGGGCCGAATGCGATCTGGATCTGGATGGTGAAGGTCAGTGAGGACGGTTACACAATAACAACCCCGCGACACTTCAGGATTACACACACTAACCTGATTAGTCATTACAGAAAGGTCACGTTCCACAACAACAGAGCAAGGTGCACAGACTACAGGAGCTTACATTCAAAATTCAGAGCACGGCTTCCGCTGAACCTGTACTTTCGTGCATTATCACATTCCCAAAATAACCTTGGGAGTGCCTGTCGTGGTCGACCGCTTCATCGGGCTGATTAACGCCATTTCGAGATGCTTTATTGTAGCTCATAAACTTTGACTGGGACATGTGCAGTACTCTAACACTGATCATTTACAAGTACTTACACATTTTGGTTTTTTTCCCCAGAAATAAAAATGTGGTTATTTGGGAATAAATGTTGTTCAGTGCAATAACACTTTACTTATTTTTGATTTATAATATAGAGAGTGTAATAGTGAAATAGAGAAGTGCATGTATAGCTTCAATAAATGTTCCTTTGAGTTCAAACTGTGTGTCTCACTTATTATTTGTTTTATCAGTTGCAAAAACACACAAAATGAATGGTGATATCGGCATTATATACCGGCCCTCTGTAAAAAAAAATTTATTTCAATAATTAGATTAAATTAATTACAATTTTAGCAGGATTAGACATGCAAATATGACTCCCATTTCTCTATTAACTCTTTCTAAGCACTAAAATGGTTCTCAGGACCCATGGGGACTTATTTGCACTTTGAATATATATAAAAAAAAACATCAGAAGGTTTACAGCGGATTTGCAGGGAGCAAGAGCTATTTTTTGCCTGGGAAGGGCGTATTTTATTTAATCATGTCTCGACTCACAAAAGTTCTAGCAACTCAGCCGAGCAAAGAACAAACGGTGAGTGGCGAAAACTAATCTGGGACATGAGGAAACAGAAATTATTCTCTGCCTGCTACCTTTGACATTTTTAATGTTCACAGACTAAATGTAACAGGGCAGAGCTGAACCCTCTCCTGGAGTTTTGTTTGACCTAGAACAGGGTCTTCACGTCTGTATGAAACCGTGGCTCGCTCCCTCTGGGGCCGTGACCTTCTGGTGACCTTCAGTAGGGTAAATATCTCAATTCCACTGCACTCCCTCATTCCAACTGCACTTCAGTTTGTTTTACCAAAATTACTTTTAAATAAAGTTTCAAATAAACTTTTAAAAAATAGAGCTGCTAAAATCTTGGGGGACAGATTAATAAATCAAACTCGGGGTTCAGTAGCTCTTCACTTGAAGCGAGTCATTCCAAAAGATCCAAAGGACGCTTTTAGGAACAGAACTGAAGCTCATTAAGGCAACAACGATGGAAGATAAGATTATAGCAAACGTCTGTCTGCAAGAGCCTGAATTCTGCCATGGCTGTTCCTCTATGTTGTGGTGCAGCAGAATTAAAGCCCCATGCAGGAACTTCCCTCTAAAGTTACCCCATCAGCTTCAGCAAGCAAAAACGAACATCAGTTTGCATTATCGTCAATTTCATGTCACTAAAAACTTCTGGTTCAATTAAATTACAATATATATGGTTATATATGAACAACAAACGTCTTCAATTTGTCTTCAAATAATTACTTTGCTTACATTATTGTCTCATGTGAGACACAGCAAGATATAAGGAATTTAAATCAAATATTAAAGCTAAACAATAAAGCTGATATCGGATAAATACTCAGTCCCAAGGGTTCAGCTATCAGAAATTCAAAATCAGTGTTGGATATGGTGCATCTCTTTTATGTTAGATTAATAACATAACCATAACAGGAGTTGAATAAATGTGCTTATACTCGGATGTTCTATAGATCAAAACTTGGCATTGTATGTTTGGCGGAGTTTCTCTGTAGGACTAAAGAGAAAAATCACGATTTAATTCACTGTTACTTAAAAGGTAGCTGAATATTTAAGAAATCGAAGAATAATTAAACATGAAACAGTCTCTGCCCAAGTTTGGGCACCTTCCCAGATCCTTTTAGTCTTTAATTTACTTTTTAGATCTTAATAAATAAGAACACCAGGAGCAGCTCCCGGCGCTAAGATGGACCCCTGATGGACCCTGTTCTGGACTGGCACCCTGTCCATGCTGAACCTTGGTGTGTACCCGGTGAATTCTCCGAATGCTGCCACGGCCCTGACCATGATCATTAGGATAAAACAACATGCTATGCTTTTGGTGTGGCACTACCACTGCTGAGACCCTGGCTGTGCCCACCGGTCGGGCATCAAACAGACACACAGTCTATGCCCAGTAAATACCAGAATTGGGTGAGAATGCCCCACAATGCTAGGGGTTGTAAAACACCAGTCAGTTATTGGGAAATGTGAGAACATTTCTTAACTTTGGGTGCCAAACTTTCCTGCTAAATCAGCGACTAAAATAAAAATAGATTTTGCTGAGAATAGTTTTATATCAGACTATGAGCTTAGCTCCCGTCAGCGAGCCCTCTCCTGTATCCGGACGTTCCGAAGTGTTTTCCTTAAATACTTCCTCCATTCCTGGCCGCTTCCTGCAGAGCTTCACTGTAAAAATCCGAGCTGATTCAGCAGAACCCGGAGCCGGAGCGTGTCTGTACCTTCTACTTTTTTTTTTGAACATCTGGTGGAAGAACTTTTACGAAATCCCTCCAGATCCCTCAGCGGGACGTCCCGCTCCTGTCTGTCTGTCTGTCTGAGAAGATTTCTTAAGAATCATTAAGAACCATCTTTAAGAAGTCTCACACAAACACTGCCTTACAGAGACACAAACACACGCTGGAATATTCTCCTAATTACAGAAGCAGGACACGCAGAGCCTCAGGAGAATAAAACTAACATTCAACAAGGTCTGCGTCTGAACTCATGAAGCTTAATTACAATCTAACATCAGTGGAATACTGATCATGGACTTCATCTACCAAGCTTGCTTTGCATCAGAGCTTTTGGGGAAGTAAAGGATGGGCAGAGGATCTCCAGTTTATCACCAAATGTGTAAGAAAATGATTGAAAGACTGGAAGGGATTTATATATCTCTTCCTCCACAGAGCATAATATCATTAAACCATTCAAGGAATCTGGGGGAATTTCCTGAAAAGCCTAACATGAAGAGGGGTGATATCCGCTCCCTCAGACGGCACTGCATCAAGAACCGGCATCCATCAATAGCTATGGAACCACATTTTATTTACAGCATTTAGTAGACGCCCTTATCCAGAGCGACTTACAATTGATACAGTCTTACAATCCAAGCAATTGTGGGTTAAGGGCCTTGCTCAAGAACCCACCAGTGGCAGCTTGGCAGAGGTGGGATTTGAACCCTGGACCTTCTGATCCAGAGTCCAGTACCTTAACCGCTAGTCTACCACAGTCCCACATTCCTTTATCAAACCTTTATCAAGCTCTACAATACAGAGTTACATTCACAAATACCACTTGTGCTAAAAAGAAGTCTTATGTTATAACCATGTCCAGAAGTGGCTCGGCTTCTCTGGGCTCGGAGGATCTGGGATGGACCATCATACAGTGGGGATGGGGATTGTGCTCACACCCATCAGTATCACAGATCTTTTTTGGAAGAAATCCAGACTGGTATGAGGAACAGGTCCAAACCCCAGGCTCTGGCAGGGTATGGGGTCGGGTCAGGGCCCTTGGTAAAGGTTTGCACTTCAGAAAAGTGCCCTGAGATTTAGAGCAACGTGAGCTGCCTTCAAGATGACATCTTTATCAGTCATGTCCATGCATTTATCAACAACACAAATCAGAAAAATTTAGGACCGAAATATATAAATCCCTTCCGATCTTTCTTTGAGGAACATTGTTGATAAACTTGATAAACTGGAGATCCTCTGCCCATTCTTTAGTCCTCAGAGACTCAGGCTTTCATGGATGCTGCTTCTGGACCAAATCATGATTATAATCACCTGTTGAAATCACATCATTATTTTGTTTTTCTTACCTCATTACTAGCCCTAAACTTCCCAGTCATAAAGTTTTTTGGAATGTGTTGCAGACCTGATTTGCAGGAATGGATGATTATCAACAAAAAAGGAAAAACATGAAATATCTCGGGTTCGTACTCATCTGATGGGTCTGTAACAGACAGAACTCACCACTTCGAGGATCTTGAGGATGCCGAGCTGTGAGGCGAGGTAGTGCGTGTTCCAGCTGAGGTTCCCGAAGATGCTCCTGGACAGAACGGGTTCGGTGGTGGGTTGGTACGGACTGTTCGCCCCAGACACCATGGCGGTGTGGGACGCCTCGCCGTCAAAACCATCGGCCTCCTCGCTGCTCCTCATGGTGAACGGAACCGAATGCCGTTTGGAAGCAAAGTGAACCGCTGGGGGAGGGGGGGGGGATCTAAAGGTTTCTCCAGTAGAAAAGGTGAGCAAGAATAAGACGATCTAAAGTCATAGAGGGGCAAAGATGCACCCTTGTGGAGATGGAGATGTTAGTGGATTGAGGTGGAGAACAAAGCGTGAATGGAGAAGAGTTCGATGGTCAAGACTCTGAGTTTAAATAATGCGAGATCAGTGAATTAATGCCAGAAAATGTTTTAATACAAAAGATAGACAGAGCTACAGATTAAGGAGACTGAATTAAGAGTTAAAGGAGGTGTGAAGGAGTTGAAAATTGTCGTAATGGTGCCAACTTAGAAATTAAGCTTTAGATGAGATATAAAGGATGAATAACAGAGACTAACATGTAGATAGATGTGCAGAAAGCTGTAGTCTGAGAAACAAGGTGTGCATAAATTAAAGGTTGAAGATAAGCCTGGATAAACAACACAGAAACTATTATAGACAGTTTATCGGTTGCTCAGAGATGGAGATTAAGAAAGTGAACCTGTAGATAAGGTGGAGATAAGTTCCAGATAAAGATATATGAGGTATGAAGGTGTAGACAGAGCTCTTTGAAGGCTGGAGATGCAAAGGTTGGAGTAAAGCAAATGAATTTGCTCTTGAAGAGTCTCTCAGTTCTTCTAACGCTCCTGGACTTAAAGCTGAGGCTCAGAGATGGTGATTAAGGTGGAAATAAGTTATAGATGAAGACGTATGGAGGGATGAAGGTGTAGAGGGAGCTGGAGATGTAAATAAAGCGAACTAATTTGCTCGTTCAGAGTCTCTCAGTTCCTCGAAAGCTCCATGTTCCTCCTCATCAGCCTCATGACTTCACACTTCAGTCCCGAACATTCCTCAGAGATCTGCCTTTACCTCCATTGCTCAGGCTCAGGTCACTGATTGTTTCGTTTCACCCCGCTGTTCAAACGCAGGACTGTTGCGGGTGCAGCTGTTGTTGTTGATGTTGTTGTTGATGTCGTTGTTGTTTTGTTGTTGTTGTGATGTTGTGTAGTTGTAATCGTGTCTCCGCCTGCAAACAGAAATCCGTCACACTCCCGGAACCCTGCACGGTGTGATTCCTCTGCCTTATATCCAGTGTAAAATCAATAAAAACACTCAGCAGTGTGTCAGGACCGAGGCTCCCTGCGCCTTCAGACCTAGCGCCCTTCGATCTAGTGCACTTCAACACGAGACGCACCAGGTTGCCAGGTTGGTAAGGTTTCAGTATTGATGTGTTTAAAGCCCGAAACAATACTGCAAGTTCAAATCTTGTTGTAGAACTGAACAAATGGTGCGTCTAAAGATGTAACTGTGAAACAAAGACTATTTTAGTGCGTGTTGTTCAAGTGAGAAAGGGGTAAAAAAAAAAAAAAAAATTATAATTCCTATTCATTACCGCTAGATGGAATGAATGTTTAGTTTACATTCACTAAGTCACAAATTAATTATTGCTATAACGAATCTTCATTTGTGTTTCGTGAGCATTGTTGTAAGATTAATCTATTACACAGTATAGTAATATTTAAGAATTACAATTCAGTGGGTTAATAAACAAAAGGTCATCAGGTGGAGTTATGCTACCCCGCAACTGTGGTACTCCGGATTCCTCCCAGATTCCAAAAACATGCATCAGGTTAATTGATTACGCTGAACTGACCACGATCTGAGTATGCAAGACTAGTTTCGACGTACCCTCCTGTAGTAACCTGGTGTCTGTCGTTAAATAGCCACTGATGCTGAAACCGACGTCACATAAACTAAATAAGCGAGCATTCAAAGAAACAATTAGCATCCATTCCAAAAAAGCTGGGACAGGGGAAATTTAGGGCAAGTAATGAGATTAAAAAAACAAAAAAAAAACGTAATACTGATGTGATTTCAAACAGGTGATTATAACTATGATTTGGTCCAAAAGCAGCATCCACAAAAGGCTGAGTCTTTAAGAAGTAAACAATGGGCAGAGGATCTCCAGTTTACCACCAAATGTGTGAGAAAATGATTGAATGCATGGACGTCCCTGATAAAGATGTCGTCTTATGTTGCTCTAAAATCTCAGGGTACTTTTCTGAAGTGGAAATGATCCGACCCCATACCATGCCAGAGCCTGGCTTTTGGACTTCCTCAGAACAGTCTGGATGCTCCTTTTCAGATCTGTTATACTGATGGGTCTGAGCACAATCCCCGTCCCCACTGTATGATGGTCCATCCCAGATGCCTCCAAGCCCAGAGAAGCCAACGCCCCTTCTGGACATGGTTATAACATAAGGCTTCTTTTTAGCACAGTAGCGTTTTAAGTGGTATTTGTGAATGTAACTCTGTATTGTAGAGCTTGATAAAGGTTTGATAAAGGAATCCCTTGTCCATGTGGTTCTATCAGCTATTGAAGAATGACGGTTCTTGCTGCAGTGTCGTCTGAGGGAGCAGAGATCATCCCTCTTCAGTTTAAGCTTTTTAGGAAATTCCACCAGATTCCTTGAATGGTTTAATGATATTATGCTCTGCAGAGGGAGAGATATATAAATCCCTTCCAATCCCAGCACATGGCCTGAGAGTAGAGTCTGTGCTGAATGTTAATGAAATCTTCCTTCGGACTGCGTTTGTGTATTTGACCTGTTAATAATGGATATAGTAACAGTAAATCATGTATGTGAGTGTAGAGAGTCAGAGACTGAATAAAGAGCACACACTCAGGCTGTTGAAGCGTTTCCATTTCTTTTATTGGCAGAATGAGAAAAGCGAGTGGACGCCGAGGCCGTACAGTTCATTTACACACGCGTCTGATAATCCGTACGGGAACAAACACAGGTTACACGTGGAAGTGCTCATCTCCATCTCTCTCGCTCTTATTCACTCACACACACACACACACACACACACACACACACACACACACCTTTAACCTCCTAACATTTAGAAATGTCTTTAATCTGTCTTGGACAGAGATTCAGATCTAAAGTCGAGCTTACAGTCTTTCAGAAATCCAGATGTTTAATGACGTTTCTACAGCTGTGCAGCAGTCAGCTCTAAGTGCATTTCGTATAGTCAGAGTAAATTGGTTTCTGAAGCATAATGGAGAGGAGGTGTGAGCGCAGCGTCGGTAAGACGATACATCACGATATTTAAAGCAGTATTTCAAAAGGTCTTGCATGGTTGTTTTAATGAATTCGTACATTTTCTTTAAATTGTTTTGAATTGTAGATACAGCTCAGTGTGGAATTTAGTTTAGACATTTAATTATTAGTTTGTTGTAGTGTTTCTTCAACACTAAACTCGAGCCAGAAACATCAGAACTGTTCTGAATCTAATCTTTTTTTTCCAGAGCCAATATAATGAATGTGTTTTTCGTTCAGAGATATCGTGATAATATCGTATGAAGGCGTAAGAATGGGCGCATGCCGAGGTCACTAACGATCTTTAGTGGAAGAGCCTAACGAGCAAAAAGGTGACTGAATCCAGACCGAGTATTGTTGTGCTTGCGAATGCAGCGAAGGCGAGAATTAATACGCATTTAGGTCTTACAAACCGGCGTCTCATTTCCCCATCAAACAGCAAAGAAATCATGCAGAACCGAACAGAAACAGAGACGCCGCCGCTGCCACACACCGCGGGCCGTTCCCTTAAAGAGCCGAGAAGAGACACGAATGAAGCAGGACGGAGTGCCGTGTTCGGAATGACCATGGGTTCTCCAGACTAAAGAAGCACCTGCGATGCGGTGTGCGCACACACACAAACACACACACACGCGCACACAGTTTGTATACATCTTTGGTTCCAATTTTCCTTTCGTTGTTTTTGCGAGTTGCTCTAATGACTCGGTTTCAAAACGAGAATTTGAACATCCACAGGATTCAGTCACACTGTTATTCAGTTTCTTTTCCCTCCCACAAAAATGTAAATGTACAAATCATTAGATAGGATACGTTATCGAGACAGAGAGCTTCCGTCTTACGCAGAGGGAGTAAATTTATCGTGAGTCGGGAATGTGAGACGTTACGATAAAATGGTGCCTGGAAGAACTTTATAACCATGAGCGTGATGGACAGAGAAACTGGAGTGTGGGAATGTTTGTTTGGATTTCAATCTGCTTTTTATGACTTAAATTAGGATAAAGTCCGGTTTCTGTTCCGTTTTAGACTTTTTAGTCCAGAAAACAGGCATAAGAGCAGCGCTGGAACACGTGGCAGCTACACGAACTCGAAAAATGGATCCAGGCCTGGAAGCAGGACGAGCAAAACACCACGAACTGTGTGGCGAGAAGAAAAACAGAGGAGGGAAGCGAGGACCGTCGGTGCTACAGAGCAAATCCTCTACAACAGGCACTTCGGGAGTCGAGGAAACGAACAAAGTAACAAAAACAAAACAAGCGCTCCGTTACCCGCCAATACTTACGTCCGTCTACCGAGGACTTCTTCATCGTTTCAAAGTTTATACAAAAAAAACCATAGCAAATTCTATTTCTGTGCATATTTACAGGTTACAGAAAAGGCCATCGGATTAGTGTCATGACGTCGGTGGTGTTATGCGGAAAAGCTTTAAACGTCAGAGCGAGAAAATGAGCCGCTTCGTATAAATACCGTCGCTACATCACTCTTCTATTAATAACACGTTTTCTCCTTATTAAATCCACAACCATCCATCAGGTAAAGCACAGAGACAGCAGCATGGCGCAGTGTGCGACACAGACACACAGACACACACACACACAGACACACACAGAGGATGTGAATTGGCTAAACCTCACCGAAATCTAATAACCACAGTAATAGAGTCTGTAAGTGAAAAATCCTGCTGCAGTCCCCAAAAATCCCAGACTTTAAGTGTGAACACATACACACACACACACACACGCCGCACAGGGGGATTTGGTCATTATGGTACATGTTCTGTATTCCAGGGTGTGTGTGGGTCGATGTTTAGGCCTCGCCCTCCGGCGCCTCGCTGTGATTGGACGTAGTGGAGTCGGATTTCTGCGACATGCGGTCCAGCTCGGCCTGAACATCACTCAGAGCCGGCTTCTGCCCTTCAGGAGGAGAGAGAACAATACCAACATAACCTCCTGTAGTGTCTGCCAGCTCTCTCTCACTCACACACACACACACACACACACACACACACACACACACACACACTCTCTCTCTCTCTCTCTCTCACACAGAGCTGCTTTCACACTGTGCCCGGTTCAGCACCGGGTTTGGCCCAAACCACTCGTGCCAGGCTCATATAGAAGGTTTCACAGCTCTGAACCAGTCCAGACCCCGGTGAGAAAGTTGTGGCACCGGCAAAGTTCAGGAACTGGTTCTGGTTCTGGCTGCCACACCTGAGAAGCTTTAAGACCCCCTGGAGTTGGAGGTTATTCCCCAACCAAAGTTTCCTCTCCAGTTACTGTTTCAGAGTGAAAGCAGCTCAACATGAGGAGACATGTCATGCTGAAACGTGCATGCTACATTCAAGAAGCTGCAGAAATTCAATGCTACTGATGTCCTGCAACTATATTTTGTAAAGAAAGGAGACATAATGGAAAAAGATGGTTGCTATGGTGTTGCTAGGTGGTTACTATGATAATTCATGCGGTTGCAATGGCATTTCATGTGGTTGCTATGGTGTTGCTACGTGGTTGCTAGGCAAGAAAATGTGAAGTGATGATCTATCACAGGGCTTATCAAGGTTTCTCAGCTCAAACCTCACCTGCTTATTTCACCTGCAGATATTTTAGGGAGGAGCTCAGTAATTACTAAGCGTTTGAGGCATCATGTGTCTTACAAAACACGCAAATAAATACGTTTCAGTTGCATTTTGGTCTGTCTACATACTTTTGGTGCAGCAAAGAATTTTTAATTGCTGTGCATCCCGGGCTTTATGATTTAAAACTCCACTGTCAGTCCGGTATGAGCGAGCGCTTCCTCCCCGAGTACAGACCTGTGGGCCACCAGAGGGAGCTCCAGAGTATAACTGTGCTCAGCGGGCCAGCGGCTGAGAAACCGAGGCATCCCAGTGTGAGAGCGAGCCATGCATCAGCAAGCACTGTCCATCTAACACAGCCAACACTCCAGCTTATATAATGTGTGTGTGTACCTGTTTTCTTGCCTGATCCCTGCACGGCTGGTCCTGCTGTTCCCCCCGGACTCCCCAGAGATCCAGACTTTTTACTCAGCAGGCTGTTAAAGAAGTTGGCCAAAACACCCTCATTTGCTGCAGCTCCTGAAACAAAAACAAACAAACACACACAGCCACACACACACAGCAGGTCCATTGAGAGTTTATCTGCAGATTTCTTACTTTTGTAAAAGAGCTACATCGCAATGACGCATGAACACCAGGGGGCATCATACAGCACATCTTCCACTCTACTCTTTGGAATATAGTTGAAGATGTTTAAGGATATTTCTATAGCACTTTCACACACAATGGATACAGAAAGGAACACAGTGCCCCTGGTGAGGCGGAACAAAAAAAATCAAACCAACACCAGCGTAGCTCACACTGAATCAGGACTTTTAATCCAGACAGACAAAAGGGGATCAGGATTGAAGGCCTTTTCACACCGAGTCGGATTTTTACGGGTGAAGAAAACGCAGGTCAGGTTTTGAATGAACACGCATTCATTAACGCCGTCCTTCACACCGAGTCTGAAACTGATGGGCCGAGACGCTGTGTAAGATGTTTAATCGGAGCCTGTTCTAATTCAAAATCAGGCTGACCAATCAGAGCTCGGTCGCCGGGCAGAACAGCTCATCAAGAGCTTATAGGACGAGCAACAGGCTGCCTCTAAAAACATGGATATTAAAGGAAAGATCTGGAGGAATAGAACTGAAGGCTGGAGAATGATGGAGATAAAGCTCACAGGGACTGGATGGAAGCGTCTTATTATTTATCTAAGAAAAACACAAACGATATAAAGCTTCCTGTTCTCGCCACTCGGCTTTTTGTTTTTTAATGTGAAAAAGACACAGAGAAATCTCCAACATTCAGAGAAGGGAAGCATAATGAACTCTCACCTTTCATGTTTGGATCTGGTTTCTTCACGGTGGTCATCGGGGACACGCTCGCCACGTTTGTGGGTCCTGGCCGACCCGCAGACCGCGGAGAACCGGACGCTGCCCGCGCAGGAGACTCCTAACACACACAGGTCGAAGCGTTTATGACAGAACTGGAACCAGGGAGCGAATTCACTAAAAGATTCTTAAGACAAACACTAAAGATCATAAAAACTTCTTAAATGTTTCCTGAAGTAAGTATCTGATGATTTCGTAAGTAGTTTTGATGCATTTCAGAGCTTACAGTGGGAGGATCTGTCTCTCTCAGAGACCTCCGGGGATTTTCCTCTCGCTACAAACCCACAAAACTCCCATCTAAAGCTCAGATTAAAGCTGCTACAAACTTATTTTAATTTCAATCCTCACTCAAAAGGCTTATAAACTGTAAGTACGTCGTTCTTATTTCCAAAAACTAAACCGTTTAAAGTTTTAAACTTCGATGCTTACTGCCGACTCTTACAGCCTAGGGGGAGTGCGGTTCTATCGTAAGCTTACGAAAACATTTAAGAACACAACACTCAAGAAAACCACTTCTTCTTAGAATTGTTACTAAGAAAAGACTTATGGAAAAAAAATTCTTAAGTTATTTGAAAAATACCAACTTAATTAAAAAAGATTAAGAAGATTTTCTTTCTTAAAACACTTGGAATCCAGATCCCAGACTTGGAAAAAAGGCGGAACTTTGCTTCTAAAGGTCCTGGAACCAGGGACCAGATGCACAAAAGTGTCTTAAGAAGGAAAATCTTCTTAAATGCATGTATTTTCTTAACTTCGTTCTTAAGAAAAAAAAATGTTATTCTTCAAATAACTCATTTTTAGCTCTTTCTTAAAGGCAGTTCTAAGACAAGTGGTATTCTTGGGAAAGTTACACTCTTAAATGTTCCTAAATGTTTTCTGAGCCTTACGATAGCCTCACACCAGACGTTCCAGCATCACCTCACAAGTACTGAAATTTTCTATTTCTTCCATCATTTGGATACATTTTGTGAAAGGCCTGGTTTGCGGTTTCTCCTCTGAACAGATAAAAAAAAAAAAACTGAAATAACACTAAATACAAAATCCATATATCATATGCTGTGAAACGTAACGTAGCCTACGATTTTCTGAACGTTCTTATGAACCCTAGTATTTGCCTTAAGAACCTTGGCACATTCTTTCTTAAGAAACATTCCCATCGACTTACCGTTCCTCTTGTGGGCGTGGCCGGCTGCTTGGCTAACAATGACTACAGAATAAAAAAACAAAATCATCAACAAATGTTAGTTATGAGCGTTACTGCCACCATTACAACATTTAAATATAAACGTCTTATGAATATTTATTAGGAGTGTAAGGACACACACTGCTCACGATTCGGTTTTTCTTACGACTTTTAACATATGTAAAAAAACGGATTTTAAATTTAAAAAGGTTTAAAATAGTAAATAAAAGCTCTACTGTAGCTTCATTGTATCTTAAATAACAGTGAAAACGTTCCTTTTTACTTTGGAAGAATTCAAAATAACGTGCACACATTACCCTTATCATATATAGCGCCCTCTGGTGTTTAAATAGGCACCTGCTTCAGATGAGGTAAGGAACAGAACATTGTGCATCGTTACACCCCGATCCTATACGAAAAGGCTTTAAATAGGATTAAATAATGTCGGCCCAGACCTGCAGCTTCATGAGGAAGACCTGGTCGTCTTCAGCGTTTATCTCTTTATCATGCACCAGCTGAAACCCACAAACACAGAGAGAGGGGCAGAATTAGGACGTGCGATTCAGGAAAGGTTTAATGGCAGAGGATCTGCTTCAGTCCCACCTTCCGGACCGGAGGCCTGATGATGAAATCCTCAAATGGATCTTCAGGTCGGACCGTCGTGAAGTTCTCGTGCAGGATGGAGATCTTCTTTTCATTGTCCCATCCGGACGGACTGCAGGCGACCCACAGGGACTCATTAGCGCGCGTGTGTGTGTGTGTGTGTATTAGTGTGTATGTATTAGTGTGTGTGTCTTACATGAACACGCCGTCTTTCTCCACCACTAAGGCCGGGGAGCTGAACTGCAGATTGTACAGTTTGTGCACCAGGTATTTGTACAGAAGGTCCAGGTTCTTCTCCTCTTTTACAGAGGTGTAAATCAATGCAGCTCCATCTGCACCAATCCGTCAAGGAAAACACACACACACACACACGGCTAGAAGCTCCTGATGAGCTGTTCTGCCCGACAACTGAGCTCTGATTGGTCAGCCTGATTTTACAATGCAGAAATTAGAACAGGCTCTTCATAGCCAGAAATGATCAAAGCTACTGAGAAAATGTTCGACAAGAGCCGCTAGGTAAAAAAATTAAAAAAAATAAAAATAAAATAAAAATCACCAATATAATCGATATGTTTGGAGAGAGCTTAACTTAAAAAAAGGGTTGTGGAGGCTGTGGAGTCTTTGAGTCTTAAAGCTTAAAGATGAGGAAATCCCTCACAGAGTGAAGCTTAATACTACACATCTGGCAACCCACCACAGCAGCACCCCATACTACACAACAACAGGAGCAGCTCAAATGTAACTTACAAGCTGCATCAGACTGCACATTCTGCTTCGGCTTCTCACACACACACACACCTATGCTGAGCTCTCTGGGAGGATACACTGCAGACAGATTCGCCTGAGGTGAGACTGAATAAAGTCAAAATGTTCCTCCTTATAGTCGTGTTCCTTCTCCAGCACAGTCACTGCATCACACTGCGCACACACACACACACACACACACACACACAGCGAGAGAGAGAGGTGTGATTCAGGAGAGGTCATTGTAGTCAGCTGTTCTCTCATGACCGGCATCAAATTATTAAAAACAAAAATTATTTTTGGCTCTTCTGGGTTTTTTTTTTTTTTTATTCATCACACTCATGTATGCAGAGCCAAACTGGAGCAGCACAATTTCTCAAACACTATAATAAATAACTCTAAACGTTGCACCTCACAATTTGACTGTACCATTTCTGCATCAGCAGTTCCTAGAAAGTGTTTGGGGGCCAATACTGCAGGACAAAGCGTGTCTAAAATATAAAACACAGTATTAAAGAAAAATAATAATAATAACTAGATCTGCATTTCCTGAAGTAATTAAAACAGTGCTTGATATGGCAATGTGAGTTTGTGTCCCAATACTTTTGGTCAATTGTGTGTGTATGAATAATGTGTGTGTGTGTGTTTGTAGCAGAAGGTGTAATATCAGGTCTGACACACTGAGTGCTCTGTGATGACATCATCGGTTTCAGCTACAGTTTGAATTTAGTTGGTTATAAGTTGAATCTAAGCATCACCTCAGTGCATTCCTGTGGGGGATTTCTAATCTTTAAACTTAAATCTACTGAAACCGATAAATGGGATCGACTCCAACCCACACAGCGCCCCCCACAGCCTGATTACCTACGGAACGGGGTAAGTCAGTTAGATTTCATTCTGTCTGACAATGTTCAATCCAGACTGAAGGGAGAACCCTGTATGAGCAGCCCATGATGTGTCTGTGCAGTCTGAACAGAGGGGCAGCTAGGAGCCTGAGGGAGGGGCCAATGCAGCACTGAGCATACAGTGTTCTGACTGAGCATGTGAGAGAGATGTGATGGAGAGCGCTTCATCACTCGAGGACAGAAACAAAGAAGCAGCTCTTTCACAAACTGAAACAGAGAAACACCAGAGGCTTAGAACCGGAGGGTCTCTGAGCAAGAACACAAGCATCAGTCAGACAAACCCCGGCCCTGGCCGGTTACAGGATCGGAGGGAATTACTATACTGACGCCATTAAAGGTTCAGAAATAAAAAACCATCCACATTTCAGTCCGTGGACCGCTGCATCTGCTCGTAGGAACGAACGCACCGGTGACAGTTCTTACCTTTGTGCAGACGACGAGTACTGGGACTCCCAGGTTGCATGTGAGAACGTTCTCTCCCAGAGGGAGCAGCACCGACTCGTCGTCGCCTCCCGCAGGAGCGTTTCGTCTCTGTAGGGAGGACGGGGACGCCTCCTCTGGTTCAACGTACTCCTGGAAGGCCTTCACCACTGCGCAGAGGAAGAGGGAGAGCTTCATCAAACACTCACTGGTCAGGACATCAAGTAGGAACCGATAAGTGAAATCAAAACTCTGGTTTTTCAGTTAACTGGAACCAGTTCTTGGAATTTTGGAACCGGTTCTGAAACGGAACTGGGTTGACACCCAACACTAACCAGCTTATTAGAGAGGACTGGCTGCAGGTGCAAATTACTGGGAATTAATCAATTGATGGCGAACCCACAACTAACCAAACGAAACCCAAGAATGCTGAGAGTGGGGGAAAAAAACAAACAAAAAAAAACAAAAAAAAACAATAAATACTCAAAATTAAATCCAAAATCAAACAAAAAAAAAAAAATCTAATCTGCATTGTTAAAATCAGGCTGACCAATCAGAGCTCGGTCGCCGGGCAGAACAGCTCATCAAGAGCTTATAGGACGAGCAACAGGCTGCCTCTAAAAACATGGATATTAAAGAAAAGATCTGGTGGGATAGAACAGAAAGACTGGAGAATGATAAAGATAAAGCTCACAGGGACTGGATGGAAGCGTTTGAGTATTTATCTAAGAAAAACACAAACTACAAAAAGCATCCTGCTCTCATCTCAGCTCAGGTTTTTATTTTTTGAGTTGATACGGAGAAATTACAAGAAGAGAAATTAAAGAAAGCAAAAGCAGCGAGTTTTCAGAGATAAAACATGTAGCACACTTGGTGTGAAAAAAACAATCGTGCTCTGAGCTCTTTAAGATCAACTTTTAAGCAGATTCTGAACAGACCAGAGAAGACGCAGCAGTCTTACAGCATTACCCAATCAGACGTTTTCTTATATCCACTGCCTCATTTCTGGATTTAAACACAGACAAACTTCCTCCTGATAAGAATCAAACTTCCTACATAAATTTTATTTTTTTATGGGTGAACTATTACTTTGCAGTGAGCTGCTCCTTTCTCTCATAAACTGAAAGCACTGAAGCAAACAAATCAGAGGCTCAGTTCGGGTTCATCCCCTCAAGGACTCGACCCGCACTAAAAATCAACGAATTTAATAAATGCACTGAAGCAGATTCTGTCTGGTTACTTTAATTAACAATTAAAGTAATACATCCTCTTTTATATTTTTAACTGACAACCAATTCTGAGTGCATGCAGACAAACTAATCCAGCAGCTGCATTCGGGCCTGGTGACAGAGCTTCATACAGAGACGCTCCTAAGATGGACACGGCAGCTCCGCTCAAGGGGAAGTACAGAGAGGAAGTGGACAAAGACCAGCTAAAAGCCTGCACTGGAACACAGCCCAGCTCAACCACGTCTCACACTCGCGCGCGCGCGCGCGCACAC
Source organism: Ancistrus triradiatus (assembly GCA_025084515.1). Taxonomy (NCBI): domain Eukaryota; kingdom Metazoa; phylum Chordata; class Actinopteri; order Siluriformes; family Loricariidae; genus Ancistrus; species Ancistrus triradiatus. The sequence continues at coordinate 94,882 of JAJAGP010001511.1, forward strand.
ACACACACACACACACACACACACACACCTAGACGACGTGGCTGAGATCCAGCACTACTAATCAGGGCTGGATTTTTTGTTTTTCACTTACTAATACTATAGTACCACATTTCTGTGTGTATAATGGACTTGTCGTACGGAGGTATTCATCTGGAGTTCGTTCCTAAGATTTTGGAACATGACTGTGAGACGATAAGCCCAGGATCACAGTCGGTTTTCCAATATATCTGAAGGATGTGAAGAATTAAGTTCAGAGCTCTGTGCTTAAAATTTAAAACCATTTCTTGATGACATCTGATTGTTCAACCACACACTCAGTTGGTGCAGTAAATCCCAACGTTCCCAGCATGTTCTGAGAAAGCCGCTGCTCATGATGAATGAACTTGACTGAAGTTGAAAAAGGCTGACACTAAGGTAAGACAATAAACCAGACAAGGATCCCTGGCATGGTGGCGAGATCAGGGCAAGATCAGGCTCCCCGTGTTGGTCTGCCACAGATGTTCTATCAGAGCATGTTCTTCACGACGGGCCTTTAACCTAACGTGAACGTACATCACCAGAGGCAGCCATCTTATATGCTGAATGATCGGCACTTGGCAGGCACCGCCTGATCGCGGCAGAAGTAATGGTACATCTAAGTAATAAGCCCTCCTAATAAGCAAGCTGTTTTTTTTAATAGAACTTGACTAAAAGTCCACTTTCAGCCTTCACTTAAGTGTCGAGTGAAGAGATGAGACTTCAGTCGCTGTTTGAAGACAGCTAGCGGAAGTTAGCAGTAAGGAGAAGAGTCTGAACGCTTGCCTTCCTTTAATCTTGAGTGGTAGGTCCAGCTGAGCCAAGCTTGTGTTTTGAAGGGTACGAGGAACAGAGCGAGGTTTGACTGTGATCTTTAGGGAAGAGGGAGCTGCTCCAAGCGGCGAGCTCCATGTGCAGTCTGCATGACCAGCCGGCTCCACGTGGGATTCCTCCGCTTTCCTCCCACATTCCAAAGACGTGCTCGGATAACTGACGTCTCGAATTTGGCCCAGCGTGAATGTGTATGACTAGGGTTAGAAGTTATTACTAACTAAAATAATGAGTCATGTTTTATCCTTATTTTATTTATTTTTGGTGTACCACAACATTATACTGTTATCGCATCGATAGTGGAAAATATCACAATATCAATTTTAGTTCATATTGCCCACCCCTAGGGTCACATACAAGAACTCTGCTTGCACTAGGAGATTTTTCTTTCAAACCAGCCAAATTAACGAAGATATCAGATGCTGCTATAACGCATGTCTGAATATATATTACACAGACTCTCCGCTCCATCAGCCAGGCTACTGATCCTTAGCATGGAGCCACAAACTTCAGCACCTCTGTAGGGACGGGACCAAACCCGCTCACTGCCAAAGTCACTCCTCCATACCAGCGCCACTTCCTCTTTCAATCACACACTCACACACACACCATCATCCTGTTATGACTGCTTACACATGCTGCTAAACTAACTTTCTGCTCATGATTGAACTACAAAACAAGAAATGTAAATGCCATACTAACAGCATGATTACGATTGTTGTTTTAATTTTGAAGTTGACACTCACTCCTCTGCTCCATCTCCCTCAGCTCCTCCGCTGGGATCTTCAGCTTGTCCACGTGTTCTCTCAGGACGCTCGTCCACTTTCGCAGAGACTCCATGAGGGACCAGGGCCGGGACATATCCACCACGAACACGGCCACGGTGTCCCCCAGAGACTCGGAGTCCACTGCGAAGCTCAGCAGGCCTTTGTGATAGGCGTCTCCGTCCAGAATCCAGACGTTACAGCGAGCCATGTCTGGCAGAAAATAACACCGCTGTTAACACAACCAATCAGTGGAGGACTACAGGAGCTTGGCACCTCGGCAGAGGTGGGATTTGAACAAGCCACGTTCTGGTATGGAATCTGCTTCAGTTCATGGCTATAACTCATAACTCCGAATGGAAAAGAATCACCGTACCATCTCTGTCCTCATCGTGGATGTTCAGGTACAGGTACTCCAGCCCCCTGCCCTTCTTATTGTGCTCGGCTCCCTGCAGTTTGGTCATCAGCGTCGTCTTCCCCGATCCGTCATCACCTGAAAGCACAACATTCACTCTAATAAGGCCCAGAAAACCAGCGCCAGACTCCAAACAGGCCCCGGTCCTGACTGTAGTTTGTAACCACAAGGCTTGCTGTGCATACTGCAGGGTTGCCAGATTTGCCCACCAGAACTGATGAGAGGACATTAAGTGAGACGGCCAGGCAAAGCTCTAGTGGGCCATCACCACCGTACATCCCCGGCATGTTTGGTACATGCAACGCCTTTACTTTCATTTTCCTTCAACGGTTTTTTTCAACGTCTTCAAGTCGTTGTAAAATTACAAGCGACAGAATGTCCAGATATTTTCTCATAATAATCATGATTCTCATCAATAAGTAACATTTCAGAAAAAAATGAAGAATGACAAAAAGCAGGAATTAATGAATCGAGTAAAAGATTAAAATATTGAAGAGGATCTTAAAATCAATTCTAAAAGGAGAAACATCAATGACAGGCCCATTTAAGGTTTTACAAACTATCCTATCTCAGAGTAGATCTGTAAACAAAACAAAAAAACAACACAACCCACCCCAACCCCAACCCACACTGCTACTGCAGGAGGAAAGACACTCCTACCGAACACGAGGATACTTTTTCCGGATGGAAGTTTCGAATTCGAGCGTGTGGACACGTCACTGAGGATCGCCGACCTGACGGAGAGAAACATACATTACACTTAGCATTTACACTCATACACTATTACACAAATATCTACACAAGCGGTGGGGAAGCTCCTCAATAAACATGATCCATTACAAAGTACTGCCAGCTTCTTCCACAACAGGCATCAGAGAGCCGGAGAGTGAGCCATCAGACTGCTGCGGTGCCACCCTAGTGCCATGTCATTAAAACACGTAGTAATAAAAACACAACAGAAGGTTTCTGAGCCATAAGAGGTGGTGCAACAGAACCGATGGAACACTAAAGGCCACCATCAGCTGACCAACATCCTTCATTTAGATAACGTGACAGAACTGGCCCTCCCTTCGATTCTGTTTTGTTTTTCACATTAGAGAATCAGATGAATCGAGGCCTCGCTCAGGGGCACAGCAGTGCCAGCGCCACGGCTCAGAGCTATTTTGTCCATATCAGTCAATAACGATATACATCACAATATTTATTAGATCCATTTAAGACGAGCTTAAAGGCTCTTTTTTACTTCTGAGTGAGACGTGAAGATATCATAAGGTTGAATTAGTTTAAATGTTGCTTATATTCTGTCAGGCAACTGTGTTAAGTAAATAAAACAGGTAATATATAATAAACTTAAATCTTAATTCTGACCAGTCAAAAGCTTCAAGTGTTACAGGAAAACACAAACAAAATGGGTGGCTAAGTACTTCGGTCAACTCCAATACTTAAAGACATTTTCAGATACATGAAATTTTAACAATTGCATCAGTCGTGACGGATTCTCAAAAACTACTATTCAAATATAATGCCATACTTAATAACGTGACTTGTATTTAAAATGTGCACTTCATCCAATCAAACAGGACTCATTACACTGTGTAACGAAACATTCAGAAACGAGCCCTGACGAGAGCCTCGATACGCCCAGGAAAGCATCACGTCCATCACCGATAACAAACTTTATCACAAATATCATCCTACCGCCCAGCCCTACTGTGACTTTAACCCTCAAGCCTCTGCTCAGCTTCTAGGGAATTAAACACTGAGCCCTGTGTGTTGTACTGTTTATTTCTTCTTTGTATAATAAAAATGTCTCTATACTATAATTTTAGCAGACAAGCTTTTAGGTTTCCAGTATTACAACTCACTGCTCTTAACTGGAACTGGGATTACAAACAAAAAGATGCTGCTACCCTGTGCACTAATAACATTTCTTTATTTTTATATTTACACTTTTTTTCCAGTAACAACAACATACTGTTATCCGGTCATAAACGTTTTATAATATTTTAAAAGTGCAATATAAGGTTTTATTTATTTTTTTTATTAATATTTAGATATTTGATAAAAGTGATAATTGGTGAGACACAATTTTAACATTTATTTAAGCTATAAATCTATGTAAAAAATAAGTTAAAAACACAAGACAAAAATACCTAGTTAAAAAACTAGGTATAAAAGAACAGAAAAAAAACAAACAAAAAAATAGCTCTGAATGGAGTGGATTGAATAAATAATTCTACAAAAACAAACAAGAGTAGTTAACGTAAACAAATTATTAAATGTCAGAGTATTAAACGTCAACTAGTTATACTACCGTTCAAAAGTTTGGGGTCACTTGGACATTTCCTTATTTTTGAAAGAAAAGCAGTTTTTTTCAATGAAGCTAACATTAAATGAATCAGAAATACACTCTATACATTGTTAATGTGGTAAATGACTATTCTAGCTGCAAACGTCTGGTTTTTAATGCAATATCTACATAGGTATCTACATGGAGACCCATTTCCAACAACCATCACTCCAGTGTTCTAATGGTACATTGTGTTTGCTAACTGTGTAAGAAGGCTATTGGATGTTTAGAAAACCCTTGTGCAAGAAGGTTAGCACAGCTGAAAACAGTTTTGCTGATTAGAGAAGCTATAAAACTGACCTTCCTTTGAGCTAGTTGAGAATCTGGAGCATAACAATTGTTGGTTCGATTAAACTCACAAAATGGCCAGAAAAAGAGAACTTTCAACTCGACAGTCTATTCTTGTTCTGAGAACTGAAGGCTATTCCATGAGAGACATTGCCAAGAAACTGAAGATTTCCTACAATGGTGTGTACTACCCCCTTCAGAGGAGAGCACAAACAGGCTCCAACTAGAGTAGAAAGAGAAGTGGAAGGCCCCGCTGCACAACTGAGCAACAAGACAAGTACATTAGAGTCTCAAGTTTGAGAAATCGACGCCTCACAGGTCCTCAGCTGGCAGCTTCTTTAAATAGTACCCGCAAAACGCCATTGTCAACGTCTACAGTGAAGAGGCGACTCCGGGATGCTGGCCTTCAGGGCAGAGTGGCAAAGAAAAAGCCATATCTGAGACTGGCTAATAAAAGCAATAGATTAATATGGGCAAAAGAACACAGACATTGGACAGAGGAATATTGGAAAAAAGTGTTATGGACAGATGAATCGAAGTCTCGAATCGAAGCCATTTTGCAACGCCATGCCACACCCTGTGGACAGCACTTGATTGGCGCCAATTTCATCCTGCAACAAGACAATGACCCAAAGCATACCTCCAAATTATGCACGAACTATTTAGAGAAGAAGCAGGCAGCTGGTATTTTATCGGTAATGGAGTGGCCAGCGCAGTCACCAGATCTCAACCCCATTGAGCTGTTGTGGGAGCAGCTTGACCATATGGTACGAAAAAACATGCCCATCAACCCAATCAAACTTGTGGGAGCGGCTTCTGGAAGCATGGGGTGAAATTTCTCCAGATCACCTCAGCAAATTAACAGCAAGAATGCCAAAGGTCTGCAATGCTGTAATTGCTGCAAAGGGAGCATTCTTTGATGAAAGCAAAGTTTAAAGTAGAAAATTATTATTTCAAATAAAATAAAAAAACAGTACTTCTAACCTTGTCGATGTCTGGACTACATTTCTATTCATTTTGCAACTCATTTGATAAATAAAAGTGTGAGATTTCAGGGAAAACACAAAATTGTCTAGGTGACCCCAAACTTTTGAACGGTAGTGTATATAAATATCATTAAAAAGGCTGCAGCAGATATAAAATATTCCTACAATAAAATACAAGGAACAGTTGGGATAAATATGATAAATAAAGAAGAGCAGTGCAATAATGCTCTATTATAATAATAATAATAATAATAATAATAATAATAATAATAATAATAATAATAATAATAATGCCAGTGAATCAGGGTGTGTGTGAGGACTGTTATTAGGAGCGGTGTTAGAAGGGTTTGGGTGTGAGAGCAGCAGTGAATAAAAGCTCGATTAGTACACTAATAAAGCCAGATCTGTAATAAATCTGAATTAAACCGAATAATCAGATAACTTTAATAATAAAGTGGTTAAACCCGGAATAGCGGTGTGTTTGTGATTGAAGTCCAAAGGCGGCCGGCAGTGACAAAGCACTGACTCTCACACACACCTGCAGCTTTACTGTCCGCATAACACACAGCCTGATGTGGATGCAGTGAGTGTGAGAGTGTGTTACTGTACCACAGGTTCTGTCCTTCCTCCTCCTCACTGTTATTCTCCATCATGAAGTTCTCGCTTCCCGCTGCTCCCTGAACCTTCTTCTCCAAGACCGGAGCCATCTTGTGTCTAACTTATAAAGGGAGGCGGCATTTTCCCCGCACCTGTTTTCCGCCTCACCCCGCCCTAACGCTCACTGATTGGTTGTTACCTCACACTGACAGACGGTCTGACGAGTCTGATACGGCTACAGACTGAACAATTAGCCAATCTCAGCGATCTGTACCAAAACGGTTAGGGAAAAAACAACTACAGTCCGGTCTAAGGACCTTTTGAATATCAGTGCAAACTTCTCGTTTTTAGAAATTCACTTCCTAGTTAATCTACAGATGGCAATCCTCACACACCCATGCCTGAACTGTTTGTGAGATTACACAACATCAGAAAAAGACAAACAAGTCATTTGGTTTAATGTTTTTTTTTAATGTACAATTGAGAAAAGGCAATTATACAGGATACCTCAGTCCGCGTTGGCTTGAATGATGTCATGGTTGTTGGCGCCTGCCCCCTGGCGGCGAGAATAAATACTGACTGCAAAGACGTGACCGATGTTGTTTATTAAACTATTTACTTATTTTTAAAACGTTTGAATTATTTGTATTTATTACTTATTACAGATAACATTTGATGTTATAAATACTATTACATTGCTAACTCTTTAATATTTTGCTTATTTATTTTTTATTATTAATTATTATTATTACTATTATTATTATTATTATTATTATTATTATTATTATTATTTAACATACAGAAATATAAAAGGAAATAAATACATTAGTGCCAACTGCTGGTCACAGTCGGTATAACAGAATAAAAAGTTATAATGTATTATTATTTTTATTGCCACTAGTTTGTTGCGGTTGTTATGACAGTAGCAATGGAGATTCTTGGAACAATCATTTATATTTAAAAAATACAAATAGTGTACATTTTTACAGTTATAAAACATGGATCAATTATTTTGCTTCTGTTCAATACATTTATTAAGCTTAGACATGCATTTAAACAGGATATTCACACTGAGTACTTTATTAGGAACACTATATTAATACTGAGCGTGACCACTCTGTTGTAGCCCATTTGCCTCAAAGGGGGAAATTAAAAACAAGGAATTAACAGGAAACTGTGGCAGCAATACATAACTAAATTAAGGATTAAGGGTGTGTGAAAGATGAAGCTGTGTGCCCTACAGCCTACAATTTGCATTCTTTAGGGTTTATCATATGTACCATACCTACTGTAGGTATCTGATTTCATAAATGTACTGGGTGTTTGTAGCCTTTTCTTCATTTATTCAAGTGAATGGATTTGTTTAATTTTAACGTCTTACGTTAGTTTCTATCACAGTGTTCACTGCTGGTGATCTTTAGTTCGTACCAAACTAATAACACAGTGTTCTTGTGTACCTTTTAATTTTCGCCACGAGAGGGCAATACTCAATTTTACCTTTATTTCTTACAGCGCCTTCGTCTTAAAATGTAAAGGTCTACTAAATTAGTTAAATATTTCTCATAGATGTAGTTTAATCTCTAATTATATATAGATCTTAACGAATTCGTGTAGAATTTAATATAAATAAACAAAAATGTTACCGAGTTTAGAGATTATCCGTCTGTCAAAAGACTTACAGGAGCGGTTCTACTACCCCCTAGAGGGTATATGAAGACACTGCAAGGTGTAGTTTAGGGAAATAAAGAAAACAAAATTTTTACATATTGATAATATGTTTTTAAAGGGATTAAGGTAATCAGAATAATAAACAAATAATATAATAAATAAATAATATGCCTTATAATATATAATAAATAATATAATACATAATATAATAAAAATAATTTATAAATAAATAAAACCACACAAAAAAAATAAATAAATAAATAAATAAAGCCAGAAACATAAAATGCTATATAAATAAAAAAAAACGTCTGATTTATTTATTTATCACGTTTGGTCCTCCATAGTAAAGCGTTATTAAATAAAAAAAATGTTTGAACTGAATTCTGTAACATATTTTTACATCCCTGATTTATAAAATGATAAACATTGAGCTAAACACCAGAGCACATTTAAACACATCAATATCTCTCTCTGACATTATGGACGATGACAGATGGTGGATATTGATTATTGATCCTCTGTTTTGTGTGTGTCAGAGAGAGAGAGAGAGAGAGAGAAAGAGAGAGAGAGAGAGAGAGAGAAACAGACAGAGAGAGAGAGAGAGAAAGAGAGTATGAATAGTACTAACAGAAATAAGACGAGAGCTCTGGGATTGCTGTAAAACACTTCATGCAGTTCTGTCTCAGGCAGTTATAAAAATGATTACAACTGTGGTCTGATTAGACACTAGGTCTTACCACAAGAGGGTGTAAAAGTGTTTCCCCTATAGTGCTGCCCTATATAAAGGCTATCAGAGGCTACTTTTGGGTAGTGTACCTCTAGGTGAGAGATCACTTTATCCAGTTGACAGGCTTTGAGAGGGGGAGCATCATTGGACTGAGAGCAGCAGGAGGTGGTTTGATGAACTGCCTCCATCTGGGCCGTTCTGGCCTAGCTGCTAGGCTGTGCTGGGAGCAGTGGTTTTATGGGGGCACACACATGGGGAACAGGCTCCGGACGGCCCAGACAGACCCCTAGTAGAAAGGATGGTTTGATCCACCGACAAGCACGAGCAGCTCCTACAGTTTGTTTATTCACCATCCAGACACAGCCCTGTCTCTGCCTGGAACATTTCCAGGAGCTTAGCAGAAGGAAATTTGTTGTCACAAAGCCCATTACATTTCCTGTCATTGAACTTCGTTTGCAGTGGCATCCTGAATGCGAAACCTGTTCTGCTACAGACTGGAACCGTTTGGTCGTTAGAGATGAATCCAGGTTCTGTTTGGGATCCGATGACGGTCGGGTTCGTGTATGGAGGTCTCGTGGTGACGCTTAAATCCTACCTTTGCTGTGGAGCAGCACACTGCCCCACTCACTGGTGTGATGATCTGGGGAGCCATCGCATATGACACTCGTCACCCCTAGCAGTGATACGAGAGACACTAACAGCTCAGAGATATGAGCAGGACACCCTGTGTTGCGTCTCATGGCAGGGCTTCTATCTGGCATTTGTTAGTAGGATAATGCTCACCCAGGATTATCTCCTTCAGATTGGAACACTTCCCCGCTCTGTCCGGTTGCCAGACTTATCACCAATCGAGCATTTATGTAACATCTGTGGGTAAATGTGGCACAGGATACTATACTGAACCTGTATGCCTCTAACCGTATCTCATCTTGTATCCAGACTAGAGGCGGCCTATCAGGGTAACCAGAGCCTCCTTTCATTTCAATTTACAGTTTAATCCAATAAACTTATCCTTTAGCTATAGTATTATGATCTCTTACATATATCGTCATTATATTCACACATATAAAGATTCATTCAAATCCAACAGTTATTCTTTTTGTCAGTGAGTGTGTAATAATAATGATAAATACAAGACATGATCCATAAGAAAGTGCCTGTGTTCTCAGGTCAGACCACGAAAACAAACATAAATCCCTAATAAACTAACTGAAAAGAATAAAAAAAAGGTTAGAAAAGGAGAAAGTGTGTGTGCATAAGTGTATTACTCAGTTTGTTTCCTCTTGCTTTTCACGTCCAGGGTAAAAGGTTCGGTAAATGTGGATCCACTCTGAAATGGAGCGAGGTGCAGCTAGAGGGGGTAGGGAGGGTAGGATGGAGGGTAGGATGGAGGGTTGGGAGGGAGGGGAGGGAGTGATACTGGGAGGGTAAGAGGGGGCTGATGGGAGGAAGGGGGTGGGTCGGGGTTTTGTAGAGCCACATGTCTCTCCCCCACTGCGGGGTTTAATAAGAGGAGGCGGTGCAGGAGAAAGGGACAGAAAAAAACCAAGAGACCGAGAGCAGCTGCGTTCACTCCTTCATCATCATCCTCTGTATCCTTCTCTTCATCATCCTGATCTTCCTCACACACTCACACACCCCATCAGTCAGTCAGTCAGTCAGTCGGAATACAGACTTACAGGTGAGTTAATTTCTCCTACAGCACCTTTATACACATCTGCATGAAACACATTTAGGAATTGTGCTCTGTGTGTGTGTGTGTGTGTGTGTGGTAGGAGTGTGTACTGGGTTGGTCTCTTTGTTCTCCAGCTCTGAACAATTCAATATGCCCCCCACACACACACTTAAACATGTTACATCCGCATGTTTTCTGTAAATGTACACTGATTTTCTTGATTCTCAGTATTTTGGCTGTTAGTAATAATGTGGATATGAAACAGGGATGATTAGTAGTTAGTTATATAGTTAATCGCTCTTAACTGGCTGTTGGATGTAAGACGTGTATCACAGTTCGGTCTTTTGTTTAATTATTTAATTTGCACTGCGCATACATGGATGCTTACACGTGCAGTTTTTTGTTCTGTCAAACAACGTCCCAATCGGATGGTTCTTGTGTGTTATTGGACTTTATAGGGATCAAATAAGATTTAACAGGGACTTTCATTTAAGTTTAGCTCATACCTTATTAAAAATCCACATATGCCTACTGATATATATATATACAGATTTTTCATAATGGAATCTTATTAGTCACAGCTGGATTGAGTTAAACTAAACCTAACTCTAAACCAGTTGCATACCTTCTTTAATACACGCCTTACTTCACAGCTACATGTAAAGATCTAATTCTGTTTTATTCAGAGTTCGTATGAACGCATGAATGTGCACACATAATACGGTTAGTAATTCAATCTGCTATATACAGATAAACGCGCGTATTACTCATGAATTATGACAATCTGCTTCTAATCCCCTCTTAAATCTTAACTCTGATCAGAAATAAGACTTTATAAGGCTATAAATCATAATAAACCTCGAACTACATTCTAGCCGCGTGCTAAACAACCTACTGTGCTGCATTATCGATGTTCATCGCGTCTGCCGAAATCTCGCGAGATCTTTCACGTTACCACAGAAACGTTCTCCTGCTGTGTCTACAATGGCGACCTGGTAGCTATTCCCTACATACTCCAAAGTGCACTTTGAGGGTGTGCGCACTAAATGTGGAACCAAACCCCTTCGTATTTCGTTGTATTAAGCCAGAAGTGTTTAAAACATTCTAAAATATGGTCCTTTACTTGGTTATAAGCCGCAAACCGTCGCTAAATAGTGCGCTACATACTCCCATGAACAGGGTGTGGTTTTGGAAAGACCGCTCATTTATGAACAACCTCCCCCTCCGGTCACCATGGAAACGCCTCAGGCCCGTACTGGATTCGAATCGGTTTAAATCGGTTTATTCGAGTTATTCGTGTACAGGAGGAGACTACAGGTAATTTTGTTTAAAAAATCATACAAAAACTAAATTAGAAATATAATGCATAAAAGCCATAACAAAAAGCATGCCATATTTCTAAATGGAAAGGTGTATACATATAAAGACTTGGTTTTCATTTTGAACATTAATAATAAGTCAAAGAAAAGATTAAGCTCAGTCAACAAACTAAATCTACAAACCACCAATTTAGCATGACATCAACTAAAATTAAGCCTAAATCTGCGACAAAACAACTACTAAAACCGAAACCCCCGGAGAACGCAGTTCCTCAAACACAGTCAATTGTGCAAAGCTAGGTCAAAACAAAAAGATTCTAAAACTAAGAGTATCTGAAAACGTACTCCATGCCAAAAAAGTGAATAAAACTAAAAGGGGAATATTTTTAAGAAGATTCAGAAGTGGCTCAAACATGGGTTAGTCATTAGGGTGCTGAACTTTTTAAACTCAGCTTTTTATCTATACAGTTACATCTCAGACAGGATGTTATATCATAACTTTGGATGAATTTAGAGATTAATCTAATAAAAGCTACATAAAATGCAGTTTTCTTAGAAATTGTGCTAGTTTCTGAGTTAGGATTACAGAATTTTAGATAAATATTAAAGCTATGCAGATCTTCTAGTATAAACAGACAAAATAGATTGTCTAGAAGATCAGGAACCAAACCAACATGATTTATTTATTAGCATGAGCTACTTAAAGTCCCTGTTAGCTCTCTCTTCGTAGCTTTCTTGATTGTGGGGTGTAGATGAAAGTGAGCTGATCAATCAATCAATAAAACCAAGTCAGACAATCAATAAATCCATCTGAATGATCTTTGAATAAATCCTACAAACGGAAAGTGAGAGATCATTAAGGTATGTATGCATATGGTGTGCATGCAGATGAAGCATGTTAGCATTAGCCTGCTATCTTATGGATATCTCATTCCGGTTGCTAATTGGTCGTATGGAAAGTGAGACTGCACGTTCATCTTGATTAAAGAAAACTACACTCTCTAATCTAAAAGCTGTACTTGTGAGCTTTCTCAGCTGAAGACTTCAAATATCACTAGCTATAGTGACAAGAGTGGCGTCTTTTCCAAAATCAGTGACCACTTTTGACGATACAGAATGAACCTTTTGTTTGAAGCCTTGTCTACAGAACGTTCACTGAAATCGATATCAAGAAGAGCGAGTGAAAGCCAGATTCTGTAGTTCTGTAGTAGCCTCCCGCATGTGGCATAACGGCAAAAACACAAACAGAAACGCAATCGGGGTTACAGACTGAGCTCCCGGCGTTTTTCCACTCCATTTGTTTCAACCTTGAATTGGCATTTTCTGTCCGTAACAAAGGCCACAACAAAAATCCAATCCTGAATAAACACTGAGTGATTACGGAAACAGAGAGACGCTTATTTCTGCTGGATGTAAAAGGGATAAAGTAGCGCTGAATGTCATTAAACACTATACGGTTTGTTTAATGAATGTGACCAGATATCAAGATACACTTTTACTTCATGAAATGCAAACTTCACCGGGTAAATCATATTTAAATAAATCATGTTATACCTAAAGCATAGCAGCTGCAGATAAATCATTTATACTATACTGTACAGACATGATTTTAAATCTAACTGTGCTAAAACATCAAGATAATTCTGACCCTCTGATCCCGCCATAAACCCAGCACAGGATTGATTTTTGCACTAAGCCGGTGCATGACTGCGCGTCCCATAATGCATGCAGCACAGTGAGACGCTTCCTCTCTAAGTCCACACTGCTGCAGCAAACAGCATCGCAATCGCAGAGGGACTGTTATATACTCTGACACAAAGGGTAAAACAGGGATTCAGGCAGAGATGCTGCTCAAAATGAATGCATTAATAATGCAAAGATATTTATAAAGCACTTTTAGATCCAGGATGCCAATTCATGAGGACCAGTAGAGGTCGCTGTTGATGCTCCGAGGATGATCCTTTATTTATATTTCCGTTATATTTACAGCGTTTAGCAGACGCCCTTATCCAGAGAGACTTGCAGAAAGAAGTGCTTTATATTTTTCTTAGTATACGTTACCTCACATTCGTACAAGTACACAATAACCAAATAAAACACACAATCTACATAAAACCCTGTTAGGCAGGGTTGTAGTCAAGACCTCTAGAGTCAAGTTCAAGTCAAGACCAAGACCAAGACTATATCGAGACCAGATTAAGATTTTTTTCAAAATGCAAGAATAAAAAGAAGAAAATGGAAAACCATTATTTATTATACACGATATATTAATTAATAATAATACATTTCATCATAGACTCTGTAAAATATATAAATGATGATTATATTTCATTCTTAATCAATCAATCAATGTAAGTTCAGGAAGTAAGTGATGATGATGATTCTGTTTCCCTTCTTCTCTTTTTCTAACTTAATCTGAATCACCACATAAGGTCTCCTGAATATAAACAACAACATCCATTATATCCATTTATTATTATTAAATAAAAATATCATGATAATAACATTTCAATCTTCCCTCAAACAAAAACCATCCCAAACTATACCAACTAAATAAAGTGGAAATGCAGAAAGGTGAAAATGCTTCTTACAATCTTAATGTCAGACTGTTAAATAAATCAGGTTCACTGATTGGATCCTGAGTGAGAAGAGCAGGAACATGTTTTAGCCAATGGATGAATGGATTGAATGAATGATTGAATGGATTGTTCAAATTCAATAACGATCGAAAGAAAGTTCAGTTTATAATTAACGTTGCCTCAGACACACACATTGGACCTGACTGGGCTCGCTAACGATTTCCGAGTTCAAATGACCCCAAGACCGAGACAAGACCGAGTCCAAATGAGGTCCCGAATGCTCGTTTATGGTCACGAGACTGGACTTTACAGCAAGTGTAGTTTCAGTCTTCAGTTAAGTGCTGAACTCAAGCTGAGTTCCTCTGAATCAAGAGCTCAGGTAATGCAGACTCTCAGTAGTTTGTATTTATAATGAGCCATATTTTAATAGTAGCCTGGTTTCATCGTGTTGAAAGCTTTCCATTGCACACTGAGCAGGTCTGACTGCAGCAGGTCAGGATTTGCTGTTGTGTATTAGCGCTGTCACTGTGTGATGTACGGTTGTGGTTTATCTAATCAGCCGCTTGTTCCAGCCTTATCTCCAGCCTGCACTGAGCTCACACCATCGTCCCTGAACTGGGAATGGCTCCTATCAGAGCGACACTAACACTCTTAAGCGCTAACGTTAGACCTGGCGGCACAGGGAACTGCTGGCTGTACACACAGGCTGTTTTTATGTTTGTGCTTCTTGATTTATTAAACCGATGCTTGGAAGGATGTGAATTCTTATTTTCCCGTGACTCGGAGGTTAATGTTTATCCTTCTCGTGAGAGAAACTCTGCGAGTCGCTCACATTAAGCTGAAATGCCAGCGGTGAGGAATGGCTTACTGAGCTTACTCGAGATTCCAGAGCGTACAAGAGTTTACAAGAAGCCGGCGAATTTTCCATCCACCAGCCATTTGTCTTTCATTCGTCCTCGTCCCCTGCTGTTCTTGGACGGCTTTCAAATGCTCTCCTTTTGGCAGGGCGAGTCTCGGTGAATAGAGAGAATGCCCTTTAAAAGGGTAGCAGAGCTGGCGGCCGCGCATAACGTTGGCTTTTATCAGTTCTCGCTTCCATCATGATTAATTAACCTTGCATTCCAGTCCTGTCTTAAAGAGCCTTCGTCCATTTCTCCTTGGCTAGGCCTCCAGCCATTGCGTTCCATTACTTAATTAGCTCAAGCAATGCTCAGTGTACTATTTTATTCGATTTTTTTTAAAGCCAACTCATGCATTTCTTTACAACAACTGATGCCACTGAATTAGCTTTTTCCTCTGTCGAAATTAAAATAATCTTTGCACTGAATTCCTTCAGCTAAACTGTCCCTGTGCTGCAGGCGAACCCTCACGAGAACGTATTCCACTTCCTAAAGTTGCCCTTGTTTTCCAGGACACACCATGGGAGGCAAACTGAGCAAGAAGAAGAAGGGCTACGATGTCAGTGACCCTAAGGACAAAAAGGACGGAGCAGTGGTAGTAACGTCTGCTGCGGAGCCGAAACCTGAAGCTGCCGAAGCAAAGAAAGATGCAGCTCTGGACAGTAAAGCGGAACCAACGGCTGAAGCTCCACCATCAGAAGCTCCTGCTGAGCAGAACAGCACCACTACGGACGTAAAGGAGTCAGAAGCAAAGGTGGAGGCTGTTTTAACCCAGGAAACTTCAGCTACTCCACAGGAGGCTGCTTCTGCCACGGAAAACGCAAAAGCTGCTCAAGAGGAACCGATATCTACCCCAAAAAATCCAGCAGCTGCCCCACAGGAATCTGCACCTGCTCCAGAGGAACCTCCAAAAGTTCCAGAAAGACCAGTAGCTGCCCCACAGGAACCTGCACCTGTTCCAGAGGAACCTCCAAAAGCTACAGAAAATAAAGCACCTGCTCCAGAGGAACCAAAAGCTCCAGAAAAACCAGTACCTACTTCAGAGCAACCTCCAAAAACTCCAGAAAAACCAGCACCTGTTCCAGAGGAACCTCCAAAAGCTCCAGAAAAACCAGAACCTGCTCCAGAGGAAGCTCCAAAAGCTCCAGAAACACCAGCACCTACTCCAGAGGAACCTCCAAAAGCTCCAGAAAAACCGGTAGCTGCCCCACAGGAACCTGCATCTGCCAAAGAAAAACCAGAGGCCGCCCCACAGGAACCTGCACCTGCTTTAGAGGAACCAGAACCTACTCCTGAGGAACTTGCATCTGCTAAAGAAAAACCACAGGCAGCCCCACAGGAACCTGCACCTGCTCGAGTGGAGCCATCCTTGGTCCCAGAAGTTTTGTCTGTGCCTGCTCCTCAGGAACCATCACCTGCCCCAGAAGCACAAACTGCTGCCCCAGCTGAGTCTGTATGTGCCCCTGAGGAATCATCAGTTGAATCAGAGGAACCATCAGCACCACAGGAACCTGCTCCAGAGGAACAAACTCCTGCACCAAAAGATCCAAAAGAAGCTGTTTCCACCCCAGAGGAACCAGCTGCTGTACCAGTAGAGACTGTTTCTGTTGCCGTGGAGGCTGAAGTTGCCCTAGTAGAAAAAGTTTCAACCTCACAGGAAGCTCCACCAAGGGAGTCGTCCTCAGAGACACCTGCCCTGGAGGAACAGATCCCAAAAGAACAACCTACTACACCAGAGGAACCAGCACCCGCAGCAGAGGCAGCTGTAACCACCATGGAGGAATCCTTACCTGCACCGGAGGAGTGTATCATTACCCCAGAGGAACCTGTACTACATCCCCAAGAGGAGGAGGAACAAGAAGTTGAGATTGCAGCAGAACAGGTCGTACAGGAAGCAGTCCAGGAGGCTCTAAATGCCACCGAAGAGGACCAGGGGACAGCTCATGTTACAGAAATGTCTGACGTACCAGAACCTGAGGTTTCAAAACCTGCTCCTGAACCTGAGCCTGTTTTAATCACACCAGAAGCTGCTCCAGAACCTGAACCTGAACCTTCTGAGACAAAAGCTGAACCAGCACCAGCTGCAGAGGAACCCATTCCTGAGATTGTCATTTCTGCGTCGGCCAGTGAAATTGCATCCGAGAAACCTTGCATGTCTCCTGATGTCACAGAGCCGAAGCTGGAAAATGGGGAGTGTGAGAGCGCCGGGTCAGACGAAGAACCTGGTACAGATGCACCTAAAGAAAATGGAGTGTGTGAAGAGCATGTGACCCTGGAAAATGGCCAAGAAGAAGCTCCACTAGACGTCACCATAGCTGCTGCTGAGCTCCACACAAAGGAGTGTTTGAATGGTGCGGCGGCTGAACAGGAACTTGACTATGGACTGAAAAAGGACTTGAACTCGGCCGCTGATGTAGAAGATACGCCGGAGTCTCTCAGCGCTGCAGCCAATCAGGTGGTTGAATCGGCCTGAAAATAAAACGTACCCTCAAATGTGATCGATCAAAAGCAAAACAAAAACAAAATCAGATCTCAGACATCACAGGCAGCCTGAAGACGCCAAGAAGAGCCTGAAACTTGGTTACAATCACACACACAAAGATCCAGATCGAGAGATTTCCTGAGAATAAAAACGAGAGAGAAACTGTTTGGGCGTCCAGCGACGCTAGCCTATCCTGCCCGACCTGCCTACAAATATAAACCAGAAAAAGGTGAACGACGGTTAATGAAAAATCACACTGGACATTAAAAAATGTCTGGAATGAACGTGTCTTGTGTTTGCTTGTGAGTCTGAAAATAAAGCCGGGCTCATGAATTAGGATCTAATAAGCTTAGTATAATCTAATTTAGACTTTCACATATCATTTTCCTCTCCATGTAACGAACGACGTTTTGCATTTTGAGCTTGAAACAGTAAGGAATGTTTTTTTGACCTTAAAATCTTGCCTTAAAAAAAGGGTTCTTTCATTTCCACCCCCGTCCATGTTGCCATGTTTTTGTGGAAGAAGAGTGCAGAAACTAAACTGGTCTTTTCTTACATCATGTTTTATTTAAATATTTGAAATAAAGGTATGAACTAATGGTGCGTTCATGGTGTCTTTAGTAACGTTAGCTAAAATTGTGCACAGATAAACGTAGAGGAGGCATCTTCATGCACACCCTAATGAATGATTGAAATTCTGGGTCTAAACCTCTGCACTGAAAGTAAAAACGTGTTTGTGTTACAAAAATTAAGCAAAGAAAGCAGAAATGTGTTCTGAGCTTCTGCACATGTTGTGTAACTGCAGTGCACTAAAGAAACATCGTGTGAGCAGGAGTAAAACTTTACACAAATGTGTTTGGTGCAGTCTCAGATGCTATCCTTACATTACACACACAAACACACACACACACACACACACACACACACACACACAAAAGACTCTGGTTTCTTAAAAATCAGATGGGATTCAGATTTATGTAAGGAATGTTCTTCAGAGCAGGGGGCTGGGAGACTTCTGGGCTTCTCTCAGACTCTTACACACACACACACACACACACACACACACACACACACTCTCTCTCTAATCTGCAGGAACAGAAATAGTTTTCTCGTTAGGGTTAAAGACTGTGAGATAGCTCGGACTGTCTGACATGCATGCTGATTGAGGCAGCACCTCTGTGTAAGTAGTGTGTGTGGGTGTGTGTGTGTGTGTGTGTGCAGCTGCTCTCCCCGGTTACTCCTCACACTGCGGGGTCTGTAGAAGCTCAGCTGCCATCTCCCTCTTTCTTCTCTTTCATCCTTCAGTCTCATTCAAATTCTCTTCCGTTAAACGATGTGAAAGCAAAGGATTAAAACCAGACACGCTTAACACACGCTCAGCCTCCTACAGCATGTGATGCACACGGGATATACATGTGATATACAAGCCCACATCGGAAAAAAAAGTTGGGCAGTGTGGGAAATGCATATAAAAAACACACAGCGTTTCTTACGTTTACTTTGACTTTTATTTAATTGCAGACAGTATGAACCCGAGCTGTTTCATTTCATTTGTTAATAAACATCCATTCATGAATTTCAGACCTGCAATACATTCCAAAAAAGTTGGGACAGGGGAAGTTTAGGACTAGTAATGAGATAAAAAACAAAATAATGATGTGATTTCAAACAGGTGATTACAATCATGACTTGGTCCAAAAGCAGCATCCACAAAAGGAAAGCCTGAGTCTCTGAGGAGTAAAGATGATCAGAGGATCTCCAGTTTATTATCAGATGTTTAAACACAATGTTCCTCAAAGAAAGACAGGAGAGGATTACTAGCTCTAAATTGCCCCCGTCCCAAATTTTTTGGAATGTGTTGCAGGCCTGAAATGCAGAAATGGATGTTTATTAACACATGAAATTAAATATTATATGAAAAGGAAATGGAAAATAAACATTTGGGTTCATTTCTTTTAGGGTAACAGCTCTGTGTGTTTGTCTAATGTACTCAACATGAACGCTTGCTTTCTGAAGGTGACCTCACACACACACACACACACACACACACACACACACACACACACACAGGTGAACAAGCTGTCCTCGAGACTGTGTTTGCTGAGTGATGTCACTTCTTACAAGGAGAAACAGGCAGGTTTAGTGAATTATTACTCATGTATTGTGACTTTATGAGGACATGTACGCATGACCTTCATACCACCACCACACACACACGGTTCTGAGGAGTTCCCTTTATCCTCTGTCATGTCCCGAGCCCTCACTGTTTCATCTCGAGTTCGTCCCATCCTGGATGTTTGGTGTGTGGTTGCACAAACAGGCCAGAAGCTAACAAACAGCTGCATCTGGCAACCTAGGTTCAGCCAGAGAGCATCCAAAACTTCACTTCTCTAAACTAAGACTAAACGAATAGAGAATTAAGGATGAATTCCACTATGACGCATGACACACGTACATGATGAGAAGCCGTGGTCTTTCTCTTCTGCTCTGTTCTACATGAATCCAGCGAGGATTGAGACGTTCATCTGAGGATTTAGTGTCTCCCTCCCTCTGGAGCTCCAATAAATACAGATGAAACGCTGCGTTTAATCAAAGTCAGACCCAGCTGCTGGATCTGATCCAGGGGAAATCCAACCTGATTATGAGCAGGAGTGCAGAGCGACAGCAGCACAATCCTGATCTGATCTGTTCAGGTAGATCCATACAGCAATGAGCAGCTACAAACCCAACACGCCATTAAAAACGCACTAAATCCAGAGCTGCACTGCAACCACAGCCAGCACACTGACCTGCAGCGCCCCTGGGCTCATGCACCAAGTCATAGTGCAACTCTGTGAATATAACAACCAACTCTCAAATCCTGAATCTTATATTAATCTATGACTGACTATATCACAGCATGCAGGGTGTCTGGAAAGCTCTGTTAAGGATCCATAGGGAATCAAAATTGTCTGAGAGAATGAAAACTGACCTTAGGATGAGGGGCCACGTGCCATACCCCAGTCATGACCCCAGTCAGGGGGCCCACAGCTGTTATTGGTGCAGTTTCTGTCATATCAGCTCTGACGTCAGACCCAGAAATCAACAAAAACATTCAAAACTTTTTATAATAGCAATGGTAATACTAATAACACGTATACTAATACTTATATCAATGGAAAGCCCTGATTTTATATCGTAAATTCGGACAGAATTATCAGAGTAACTTGATCGGTGATTTCGTTTGTGCTTAATTCGAGTCCCAAATTACTTGGCTAATCAGCGTAATTCTTCAATGCGTAAGTCACTGTCTGACAAAAATTCTTATCAGAGAAAAAATACGATTTATTGCGTTCATATAAGATCATTTCACTCACTAAGATTTTGTTGCTGAAAACAAGTGTCTGGAAAATTACACTGATCTTATGCTGCCAAAAAACTAAATCTTGTTTAAAAGTAATATGATGATCATGCTTATTTTTAGAAGAATTACCCCTGTTTGCCCTTATTTTAAGTCATTTACGGCTCCAAATAAGCACAAAAAGTCACCGGTCAAGTTATTCTGATCTTCTGTCTGAATTTAATTAGGATAAGTATTAATGTTATTGCTTACTTTAAGAAATATTACTGTGTAAAATGTATTAATCCCATTGGCAGAACTCTTTGCTTAATATAAGCATTTACATCTCATTTTTTAATATATTTTTTCTAATGTTGTAAACTAATTTTTTGCAGTCTATCCACTACTGTGTGTGTGTGTGAGAGGGATTTAAGACAGTAAACACTACAACACATAAACAGGTCACAAACAAAACTGGTTCTGTTTTGGGTTTATTAAGTTTTAACCCTGTTTATCCTGGTCAGGGTTGAAAGTGGGGACGGAACACCAACATAGCTCAGACTTCAAACTGTAAAACTGTAACGATCTGTTTTATAATAACAAATACAGAACAGAAACAAAACTGATGCCACCAACAGTGTGAAAACCTGCGATGTTTTCGAGCATTCATTTCTTAAGTAACGATGCCAAAAAAACGTTCCCTGAGTTTTAAGACCGAATGAGATTAGGCAGAATTAGGATCTATACCTAAATTCTCCTCACTTTCTACATCACATGCATTTAGGAAAAGCTTCTTATTTAGCAGATTACAGAAGGATTAGTCAATATGTTGGGAACTTGAGGATCTACGTTAGCTTTTAGAGCACAAACATGACTTTAAAATGCTGTTGCTGCTCTGTGCTCTTCACAGTCGAATAAACATTTAAACAGAGGTAGCAAAAACACACGGGTTCTTCACTTAAAAAGTACTACTAATCTAATAAAAAATACTCAAATAAAGGTTGGAGTATATATTTTGTTGAAGCAGAAGTATAAAAGTACATACTACTAAATGTACTTCAAGTAAAAAAGTAAAATTATTTCTTTTAGGAACTGAAGAAACGTAATGGTTTAACTACATGAATCATCTCCAAACAGATCCTTTAAATGACCTTATCATCTTTATCTAACCACCACACAAACAAAATCAAAACAGTTTCAGAATAATTTGGATGTTTTAAAAATAAATAAATATATTTTTAATAAATAAATAGCTTTATTTTATAAATAGCTAGGTAATATTCAGTAATGCAGTAAATCCTGATCTATAACCCAAACTATAGCTATCATCGACTCTCTGAAACACTCTCATTTTAGTCCAAAACTGCAGCTTCAACCATTTATTTCTTAGAGAAGTTCTTCTTTTCAACTCCACTACACTATTTACTTTAAAACACTTACGCAGAACTTTTAGAAATATTATATAGTTTATTATCACAGAAACAGAATTCATCATCCTAGGGACATGGATAAACCTCTAGTGTCTGATTAATAAATATAATGTGGATGCAGTTATTTTTGGGAGTAGAATGCGTTATGCTGAACATTAAAAAGGGTTAGAGAGTTTATATGGTTTATATTTTCGTAGTGTCCCTATGACTCCACATACGGCGCTAGAACCTGCACCGACGCCTGGGCATCTGAGTATCTCTTCAAAACTGTGAGGCACAGAACAAGAACCACTACGACGGCCTCATTTTTGGAGCGTGTACCCTCACGCCAGTTGCAACGCGCCAGGTATAAGCCCAGGATTCCGATCGGTCTTCATGAGGCACCTGACTAGAATTGGTTAAATAAAAAAAGCAAGAAATAGAAAATGTCAAGTCAGATTTATTTATTTATTTTTTAGAATGGAGCATTGTCTCAAAGAAACTTCACAAGTTTAGATTATCTTCTAATATCTACAGTCAATCCCAAACTGAGCAAGCCTAGGGCGACAGTGGAAAGGCAAAACTCCCTAAGTGTTATGAGGAAGAAAGTTTGGGAGAACCAAGCCTCAAAAAGGGACCCGACCTGCTTGGGTGGCGTAAATGATCAATGTAAGAATTAAACTAATTTATCTAAACAGATAAGTCTTATAGTGATAGTTAAAAAATTACGTAAAAATCGGCATTATGTAATCCGATAGAGAGAGTCACTAAGTAGATAAAACAGATAAATAAATAGATTCATAAGACTTTTAGCCTTTAAACTATGCAAATGTTTTTTAAGAAAACCGCTTTTGGTAAAATTTGCTGGTAAATGAATTTTAATTTGCTATTAAACCCTGATGATCTGTAGGGTCTGATCCCAGTGCAGTTACAAGTCCATGGATGAATCAGACTGGGATAGAGGGCTAATAAAGACATGCTTGTTTAGGAAAGCTGCAAGTATTTGTTGACGTTGCTAAACGAGACCCAAGCTGGAATAACAAGCCTACTGTGTTTAACTTGTTTGTGTTAGTGCCTCAGGAATAAAAGAAGCTTCTGTTTGGTTCAGTATCAGGACTCCATAATGAAAGATCTCGAGCCACCAGAGCATATTTGGGTTATTGCGTTAGCATAAATGTGCAGCGGACCTTTAGCGCCTCGAGATTCCGTCTTGAGGTACAAAGTACCATGAGTTATTGTATCGTATCCAGGGATAAGCTAAGTTAAAACTTGGAGATCAAGAGAAATTCTATCCACGGAACAACAACCAGCATCGCCTTAATGTACTGCTGTATTTCGGGGTTCGATAGAGCCGCAGACCGAGCAATTACACCACATTTCCCAGCATGCACGTTAACAGTATTTGTTTATTAGGTGTTATACATGTGTACCGCAGCACTAATGCTCTCATTACACCGAAACTACACCCTAATGCCTTCAGTGTGGTTTTTACTGCCGGAGTAAAACAGCCGACGGAACATTTCCACTGAATCTGCAGAAACCTCGGGAATTTCACCCAAAAAGCGTGTGTGTGAGTTTGATGCATCAGTAATTTTCATACACACTCCATATTTACACATTTAAGCACAAATCAGTGTGTCAGATCCTGCACTTCTGAATTATTCAGAATAATACAGTGCGAATCAGAAATGCTCTATCCAAAGTACGTTAAACTATAGGAAACCAGCTCCACCTGCTGGCCGTGGACTGAATTACTGATGTCAGGCTCAAATCGACTGCAATGTCACACACTTCATGAAATACTCGTTTTAATTACAAATAGCTTAAATTATTAAATTTTACTCCAATTATTTAGTTTATTTCTCAGTATGAGTGATTAGAGACATCTAGTACATTTTGATACATTTTTTCATATTTATTAATGTTTCATATTGAATAATGTGAATGTTTTGTGTTATTTTAATTTTATACTTTTTTTTTTCACCCAGTTATAGTCACTGCCAGTTTAATCACTTAAATTATTACAGGTTTATTTCATGTGTCAATAACTTAGTCATTTTCATTAAGTTTTCTTCTCCCAGTTTTACTTCCAGTCGCCGCCAGCTATCTAAATTTTCAGGGTGAAGATGTTCTGTTGTAGACACAATTAATGGTCTAAAAATATATTTATATAATTTTGAGGGAAGGTAGATTTGTTCATTTATCTGTCGTCTTTCCTTTTTTGGAAGCACATCTGGATGATCAGATTTAGTTTATGATTTAATTTGATTGCAGTTTATTATTATAGGTTTAACTTAGGTTTTACAGTAAAGTATAGTACTAAAAATTCTTTATTAATCGAGTCTGCAGAAGATGCAGATCCAATGTCTTGATGCATGCTCAGTAATCCAGGTAAGGAAATCCCAGAAATTAAATCTGTTCATCTAGACACGAGGTTTTGTCTGAGAAACATTTCGTCACTCATCTAAGTGGCTTCTTCAGTCTCAGCTCGTTGGAAAACGTCCTCAATCTTATATGCAGCACCTTTGCATAGCGAGTGGTACCAGTACCATTACATAACAATGGGACCGGTGATCAGTTTCATATGCAGATTACCATGGGCATTAATGACAGTGGACACGTGTACCACTCACACAGGCTTGGGGGAGGGCTGCCATAGCGGCATTGTAAGATGGTGAGAGGTGTATTCTGAGGCCCCCTCCTCGGATGGACGTTCCCTTATTACAATGCAGTTCCAATGTTTACCCACCAGATGTCACCAGAACGCCGTGTGAATCTCTGCCGCCATCTGCTGGCAAAACGGTTGAATTGCAGGATTTTATAAAACGCACACGTTTCTGCAGTTAATCTAATAAAGTCTTAATCTAAAAAACTAAATCTTTGTTGTTAATAAAACATTAATACGAGTTTTAAAAAGACTCAGAAGCACCAGAGCTGAAGCTGAGTGTGTTACTGAGGGTGCAGTATTTATTAGGATGGCCGAGTACGGATGTTGTGAGGAGCGCTCTCTATGGCGGGTACAGCCGAGGCCGCGCCCTGTGTTGTACGCAGATGAAGAGCCGCTCAGAGCTGAAAGGTGGCTGAGGTTTGGACCATGGCGTTGTAGATGAACGTGTTGTTGAAGGGAACGAACTGGTGTGTGATGAGCTTGATGGCTTCCTGAGCTGCTGCACCTGCACACGAGGAGAGAGGAACGGAGACGGGCCGAAACCGGAGCCCCAACTCTAATGAATTCACAGCTTCAGCCTAAACTAAAGGAGACCTTATGTTTAAATGTAATCTACTGTTTAAGAGCCGAGTGTATGAAAGCTTACCTCCCAGGAAAGCTGCGACTGTGTGAGGCTCCGAGGCTCCATATCGACAACTAAAAAACACCAAACACACCAGTTATTCCCAACCATGCAATCTGATTGGCTGAGCCATAACAAAGCAGCAGCCTTATAATTATACAAGCAAAATAAATCATTTATAATGAGAACGAGTTAGCTGAAGCTCTTAATGAGCAGCCTGATGGTTCCAGTGAGTCGAGCTTCATCACCCTCACAAACCAGCATCTGGATACAAGCTGGAAAGTTCAGAGAAACTTAAAAAAGGTCGGTACTTTAAACCAAAGGTCCTGGACTCTTAATGGATTCTCAGCTCGACTCAAGATCAGTTTGAGTCCCATTAGCCTAAATCCTGGAGCAGCTTCTAGCTGGGTTTGGTTTGATGGATCAGTCAGAAATGTTACAGGAGAGTTATACAGCATCAGCAGCCCCGCTGGTTCCAGCAGCTCCTTCTTTCTGATTTCCTTCATGGCGTTTGCTGGTGTTAAACTCGGCGTCTCTCATTAAACACCATCCCCGGCTGATCGGAGCTTCATTCATGGATCTGTTAAGCCCAGCTCTGATTAACCCGACCGTGCTGCTGATGATCTAGAACTCCGACTCTAACATTTCTGACTCAGAACCTTCACATTAACAGCTACAGATAAAAACATTTAAATGATAACAGTCAGGCAGGTATGGACTCTTTATTTCTTTCTGTCTTTTTTTCTTTCTTTTGTTCTTTACACTTTCCGTTCTTTCTTTAGCTTTATCTAACTCATTTAGAGGGCGAGGAAGGGAAATGACAACGGCATGCAGGACTTTCGTTATAGCCACACCGGCATGGACTCAGACTCACAACTCGTGGATGTAATCGTCCTTGACGTTGACGCTGAGGCTGTGCTCCTGCAGCAGGCTGTTCACACACACCTTCAGCTTACTGATATCCTCCTCCACCTGGTAATTATACACACCTACACACACACATTTATATTCATTATAGATTATGAATGGAATTAGTGACTAAGGCCAGCTGGATGTTGGTACTGGTGTTACTGGTACCTGGGTATCTGGAGTGCTGCTGGTAGAAACGATCCACAGAGCGCAGCATGAGATACAGAACCATCTCACTGTCTGGGTTATCCATACAGGACGCTGACCACACACACACACACACACACACACACACACGGCCAAAGGTATTAGAACACAAATTCATGAGGCCTAAAAGTATTTAGGACACAAACCTGAATGTGGCCAAAAGTCCCTTATATGCGTATGCGTGTGCGCAGGCACGTGTGTGTGTGTGTGTGCGCGCGTGTGGGCTCACTGATCTGGTCTTTGTTTACAGTTTCCACATTGTACTCGTCAGCCAGAGACCTGCAGCAGATCACCCGGAGGAACGCCGCGTTCTTACCTGCACAGGTGAGCAGTGACGTTACACGACACCCTAATAACTGCAGCTCCCGATAAATAACAGAAACACTCGTAATGATCACAATGAATCAAACGTGATCTACAAATCAAACTAAACAATACAGACCATGTTGCTACTCACAGAAGAGTTTGATGTCCTGCTCGGAGATGCTCTCTGGAGGCTAAAGGGAGCAAACAGCAATAAGCAGCGTTACCCCGGCATCGGCCATTATCACATTATGCTAAAATCTCAGCGGCCTGATGGCACACGTCCTACAGTAGGAGCTACCAATCTGCCAATGACTTCAGACCATTTCATATCATCGTTTCAGTTTACACCTAGTCAGATTGTGTTTTTATTCTGTATTTATGGTACCATTATTTTTAACCATTTGTATCTAGTGCATGTTTTCTTACTTTATGCTTATTTTTTATCCTTCAGAATCTACAGGCTTGCTCCAAACGCCATCTCTTATCTTACTCCGAACGGCCCACTGGAATTTTTTTGCCTCCAAATTCGAACAAACATTCAGGCTTTGAACATGAGCACCCTAAATAAAAGTAAAAAAAAAGTCTCGGTGCCGCTGTCCCAATCTTCAGTGGCAATAGAGTTTCACTTTATTTTCATTTATGTAATGTGTTTATTGATGATGATGATTATTATTATTATTGTGTTACATTCCTTTGCTTTAGTCATATTTTTAATCATGAACTGCATACATATAGAAAAAACCAATCACTTAATTTTATTTTCAATTTTGGCTGGCTATTTGCACAGCATTTGCATTTTATCTTTTTGCATTAATGCTAAAAAAGTTAGCATTAATGAACAGCTGTAGCAGAAAGAGTTTTATTATCCATCTGCACACTTACGAATCATAGAAAGTGAAAGAGCAAAGGCACAGGCCTGGCCGAGGAGCGAAGGTTAGCCTCGCTTCAGCAGGAGGAGAGTAAATCATGGACTTGCCTTATTAGAAACAAAACAAAAGCTGGTTCTGTTATTTCTGATGAAGACTAAATACCTGCAGCAGACTTCTTTTGTTTGCATTTTCTTTCTTCTACAATGTACATTCAGTAAGTTTAAATTGAAGACGTTTTCTATAAAACCCAAACCCAAACAAAGCGTTTATTGCTTTTGAAAACATTTTGAAATACATTATTATACCGAATAAAGAAATGTGTTCAATTAGATTTGTGTTATTTAACTCCAGATAGTAAGAGAGCAAAAGTCAGAAACACTTTTCTGCAGGGTAAGATTCAGTTATGGTTTTATAAGTGTGAGCTATAACATAATGTTTATTTTTGGATCATCTGCATCCTCAACACTTTGTTAAGCCACCTCTCCTTATATGGTATTAAAGCTATCCTAGACTTCTGTTTCAAGTTTTGAGAAAAGCAGTCGAAGCATTTAATCCTCAATAAAGGGTCGATTGGATTCCGAAATCCAGATCAAAATCATTCATCAGGTGTAACCCGACCAGACTGCTTTTGAAAAACCAATCAATAATCCGGCATGGCTGAAGCTTGCACCGTCATAAACCATTAAGCGCTAATTAGCTCTTCATTGGCATGATTAACCAATCATAGCATCACTAAGCAGAGTCAGGGTGGAGTTTAAACAGGATGCTATGCTTACTTTCCCCACAGACTGGAGATGAGACTCGATGTGTTTGGTTACAGCAGCAGCGTCCTGCATCGCCTTCTCCCTGTAGCTGCACACACACGCACACACACACACACACACACACGTGTGAGTGTGTATGAGTGTGTGAGTGAGTATGAGTGAGTGTGAATGAGTGTGTGTGAGAGAGAGAGTACGTACACGTTCTGCAGGTTGATGTATTTATCAGAATCAGCGATCATATCTGGGATCGTTCCCCGCAGAGGAAGCTTTCCGTTTCCCTCGTTCTGCACAAAATCCCTCAAACCTCGAACCATCAGCCAAAACGCCGGGGTCTAACCCCACACACACACACACACACACACACACACACACACACACACACACACACACACACAGCACTTATAAATCAGTTACACAGACTTACTGCGCCAGTTCAAACCACGCCTCAGAAATATTACAAATATTCTAATAACTTCTACACCTAAGAGGGAGTATCAGACCTGTGAGGTGATGTTCTCACACTGCTCCGAGCTGAAGAGCTCCTCCACACTGCTGCTGACCTGCAGCGCGCCCACACACACAAACACATATTAGCACACAAACTGAAACAGTGTGAATGGCTTTACCAGGAGCTGCTCTCTCTCTCTCTCTCTTACACTTACACACACACACACACACACACACACACACACACACACACACACACCTTGGTACTATTCAGAGCTGTGTTCACATTCTTTATGGCTTCTTCAAAGTTCTCCTCTTCCTCAGGAGCTCCATTTTCATTCCTGCGGATCCCTGACAGAACAGAACTGAAGTCATAATTTCTGTTTTGTATCTTGGGGACAAAAACATCTGAACAGACCCACTTGATGTCTGAATAAAGAAAGCGTTTGAATTCCGAGCTTCCGCTGCACTGCGTTTCAGAGTCACCCTAAAAGTGTTTGGTCACCGTTCCACAGCTGCGGCATTTAACTCCAGGGTTGCCAGATCCCACGACAGAAACAAGCAACCAGGTTTATGGAAATACACCCAAAAGAAGAAATTTCTTCGAATAAAAGGACCTGGCAACCATGTTTGATTCCACACAGACTGAGAAAAGCGATTGAAATCAGAGTAAGGGGATACATGTGCTGAGAAATCTGATTACTGAGGTAAATCAGCTCTTTATCAGATCTCAAATCTGATTTCTAGGCGTTAATAGGATCTAAGAAATCTGAGTGGGCCGTTTACACGGAGGCGGAATAATCCTACACTGATAACTGCAGGAATTATGATCGAATTATTAAGTAAAAAGTGTTTTTAAAATCAGCGTTATGTCCTACATCCACAAGAGGGCGCTTCAGGGTTTAAAAGGCCAAGCATTCAGTGTTGTTCTATTCATTATTAGCATTACTTAGTGGTGGGCTAGTGTCCGTGAGAACCAATCAGCATTAATAGATGGCATGCGGGCCTCTAAAGTGGGCGGAGCCGAACAATGAACATGTTTCCCACAGAGCACGACGTTAGTGCACGGTGACAGGTGTTACCTTCTCTGATCAGCTGTCTGAACTCCTCCTTCTCCTTGTAATTTTTCGGTAACTGACAGTCATGCTAGAGGAAAAAATGAGCATGTAACGCCGTGTCCGTGAATGAGGCTATTTTAGAAGTATTTAATGCAATAACAGTGCGGACACGCGGTTACCTCGCTATACCACTGCTGCAGGAATTTGGCGATGATGACGATCCACGGTGTGTGGCTGTGGTCCTAAACCAACAGAATCAGATGTCATTCACCAGGGCACAGGCGGGTCAGGCGTGCGGAACTGAGCCCCACCCCACCCCCGTACCTTCCTATCCATGCTGTCGAGGTCGTACGAGCTGAAGTGGTGGCTGAGCTCAGGGAACGGCCGGTCCAGCCTCAGGTCCTCCAGGGCGTTATCAGGGTGAGACTCGACCACTAATATGAGGACAGAGCAACATCAGGCCAGCTGTGCTTACACAGACAGGAACGATCATTAGAGACCAAACAGAAAAAAGGCCAGGGGGGGAATGGGCATGCACTGTGGGCACTGTGGGCACTGCGGCTCAGAGGCCTGCACTCTCACTGCTCCTGTTAGCTTCTATCCAGGACTGCTTTTTGCTCCCGGTGCCCCCGGGACTTTGGTTTAGTTCTGGTTGTGGATTTTTGGGGATCTCTGTATCAGTAATGCCGCCCTTCCTCGTCTTCATTTTAAGCTCAGATAAAATCGGCTGTGTTTATTATCGTAAGTCTGAAGTCTCGGCTCACGCAAACAGCGGTGTAAACATTGTGGATAACAAATAGGTGCCGCTCCCTCTTTTTTTTTTTTTACTTTTTTATACTTTGTCTTTTTTGTTCAATTTGTCTGCTATCTTTGCCTCTTTTCTCTTTCTTTCCTCTTCTTTATTTTCCCTTTTTCCTCCTGTCATCTTTTTTTCTTATTT
Organism: Ancistrus triradiatus; assembly: GCA_025084515.1. Classification (NCBI taxonomy): domain Eukaryota; kingdom Metazoa; phylum Chordata; class Actinopteri; order Siluriformes; family Loricariidae; genus Ancistrus; species Ancistrus triradiatus. The sequence goes on from JAJAGP010001511.1 coordinate 125,995, forward strand.
TACTTTATTTCTATCTTTTTCTATATTTGTTGGATTTCCATAGATTCTTTTCCATTCTGTTCATTTTTTGTCTTTATTCAATTTCTTTTCCTTCCTTTCTTTATGTAACTTTTTCCTTTCCTTTTTTTCCTGTATTTATTTATATCCTTTGTTTACTTGTGCTCTTTTTTCGTTTGTACATTTTATTATTATTTTCTCTATTATATTTTATTTACTTGTTTTTCCTTTTTAAATTTTCTTTATTTCATTACCCTTGTCCTTTCACTTTTTTCTGTTTATGATTTTTTTTTATGATTTGTATCATTTTGTTGGTTTCTTTTGTATCTGTTCTTTTTTCTTCTTTCTGCATATTGTATTTCATATGATTTGTATTTACTTTGGTTTTATTTTCTTTTTACTTTCATTCTAGTTTATATTCCCTCTTTACATTGTCTTTTTTGTTGATGTTTTTCTGGTGTTATATTTGCCTTCTTTCTCTCTCTTTCCTCTTTTATTTTTCTGCTTTTCTTTCTTTATTACTTTTCTGCTTTTCTTTCATTTCATCATTTTGATTTTCATCTTTTACTGTTTGTTTCTTTAATTCTATTGTTCTTTTCTTTTTGCATTCTATTTCTGTTATTTCTTTATGAAATAAGATATTACATGTAATGTCCTGTAGATAAAATAATGAAATGTGCTCCCGTTTGATCCTAAGACCCCATTCCAGGACTTAAGAAGCCACTTTGTTTATTTCACAGCCTGAGTGGGTTTGACAGACGAAGCAGGTTTTATTTACTGACTTATTATTTTTAGGGGTGTTTTTATAAAGGATCGGAGCTTCAGGTTAGTAAATAGTGAGCATGTAAGATCTACAGCCTTTATAAACCCAGAGTCTGGAACTAAAAACTCTGGGATTCGGCTTTGGGTGGGAGGGGATGTCCGACTCTCTGGGACGGGACGCTGCATCTCACCTCCAGAGCCCTGGATCCTAATGAACGAATAACAGACGCAGCAGTGAGCATCTAAATAATCGATCTTTTTCTCACCTGTGTGTTCGTTCACAGCGAGCCTCAGGTATCCGACCAGACCGTACGTCCTACAGGCCAGGAACGGGACCCCGGCCTTCCATAAGACTCCTCCTAACCTCAAACACACACTGCGCGCACACACACACGCACCACTGATCAATGCAGTACTGGTACAGTAAGTCTGATAGCAGGAGAAGAACACTGAGGGACAGGTACAGGTAAATCTGATCACCTTTCTGGAAGCTGAACTCCAATCACCAAACTGAATCTGTGGAAGAATTCGGGATCGTTATCCAGCAGTTTATCAGCATCCTGCAGGAACACACACACACACACACACACACACACACACACACACACGAGAGACACGAGTGCTTTATAAAGCTGCTTTTTATTTAAAGCTTTCTGTCATTACTTTATTGAAATGACCAGATAAGAAAAATGATGCATTGAACACAGCTCTAGCATCGTGAGGAGCATCCAGAGCATCCCAAAAAACATGAAAACAACCAACTCCAGGGTTTCTGTAAGCATCACCTCCTCCACAAAGTTCCCCGAGACGTCAGTGTTCAGTTCCTGCAGCAACTCTGTAGCGGCCTGAGCCCGACTCTAACACACACACACACACACCCACACACACACAGAATACACCATCACGTTTCACATCATATCAGACTTTTCCACTCAATAAATAAAACCATGATGGTGGACTAACCCTCACCTTACCGATACTGTCACTGCTGAGAAAAAAGCTGCAGAAACAATAAAAAAAAATACCAAAGTCAAATCAAAACAACCTAAGGACTGAACAAACGAGCTCACAGCAAGGTTCTTATGAAAACTCTTTCCTTATTAAGATTAATGTCAATAACTAAACAAGAATTACCAAGAGCTAAACCCTACAGTGACTCGATCGGTACTTTTCCTAAATGAATCCGTGAGTAATTATGCAATATAAACGTAATTTAATGTCCTGTACTTGTTCCCGACGTCCTCTCCTGTCACCTTGTGTCCATCCACTATAGTGAATGCTCCGATACCTAACACACAACATCAAACACACAAAGCTTTCATTTCTAACTGCAACTCAAATAAAAATAATTTTACCAACAGGAAATGCACTTAGGATAAAAACATTCAGACTCCTGTTACAGAGACGAGCTTCAGGTTACTGTGTGTAAATATAATACAGAAACGTAATGTAACACCTAATTACAGGATCCGGATTAAACAGAGGATCTGGTTTGAGTTTCTGATGCTTGTACCTGGCAGGACGAGGTTCTTCAGGATCTCAGTACCGGACGCCGTAGCGTTTATTACACACACATGTGCATTTTCAAGAGCATCCTGTCCATGGTCCCCCCATAGCCTGATAAAACACACACACAAACAAATAAATAAATAAATAAATAAATACAGCACAACCACAAAAACATCTGTGTTACACTACATCATGGTTATTATAATGAACTCCAAATAACCAAATAAAAGGTGCATAAAAAAAAAACAGAAACATCCCCTGCAAATATAACTTAAATAAAATGTAAATTAAAAAAAAGTGTTATTTTTCCTGTATATCACTAAGACATGAAACTTATTTAACTCATTCATTCAACAAAATCCTATTAAAAAAATAAAAGCAATTAATTATATTACAAAAAGATTAATAATAATAATAATAATAATAATAATAATAAAGCTATATATTTAATACACTACAGATAATACATTTCAATACTAATTGGAAATGTAATAATAATAATAATAATAATAATAATAATAATAATAATAACAACAATAAGGGCAGTACAGTTAATATTTACATCATGATCATACCTTTTGATTAATTAATTATTTAACTTTTTTTAGCTATTTACTTGAAGTTTTAAAAGTCTAATATTTATAACAATACTTACCTTTATATATTAACATAACGACAGCATTCATTATTTATGTATTAATATGGGACTTTTATTTACAGTTTATTTACAGTTACAAGAAGATTTTAAATATAAACTGCCATATAAATATAATAATAATAACAATAATAATAATAATAATAATAATAATAATAATAATAATAAATGGCTGCACAATTAATATTTACAATTAATATTTACATCATGGTCATAATTTGTGGTTAATTATCTGTTTAACCTTTTTTACCCATTTACTTTAAAATTCTAATATTAATAACAGTACACACATTTCTAAATTAACATCATTTATTATTTATGTATTAATACGGGATTTCGGTGTACAGTTTTAAAGAAGATTTAAAATATAAACTGCAATGTGAGATTCTTACTAAATTAAAATAACATTTGTGGTAATGACCATTAGCTAAGCTAATAACAATAATAACGTGACCTCTCAGTTCTGTAACACTTAAACATTTTATACGTAATGTTTACTATTGAATTAAGATTAAAAGCAGATAAAGACATTCCATAAATCAAAGCGAAGTCAATACAAATAAGCTAGCAGCACTAATAAGAGTTAGTAAGCGTTAGTCCTAACTGAGGGTAATGTGGGCCTGAGGTGAATATACAAAGAACAGGAGTGAAAAAGCATGAAATGAACACGTTATACAAAAGTTAAATATTATAAAGTGATTATTATTTACCGCAGCTGTCGGTCGTATCTCTGCTCTTTATTCGTTTTATGCTCCATTCTAATTCAAACCTCCCAATCCCTCATACACACTGAAGCAATGTCCGCCTGTCCAGAATCACTCCATACACCCTACACTCCCTACCCTAGTGCACTACATAGGCTGTATAAAGAGTATCAGTTCTGCTTCCTATATTCAGCTCAGAGCGATTTAGGACTCATTTTACATACAGGATCCAGAATATAACATTAAACGCCATGTACTAATTAAAATTAAAAACTACTGCATGTTTATCCCTTCGTATTAATTAGTGCGTAGTATGATTTGGGACGCAATCCTCCGCCGCTAGCGTCTCGGCAAATCCATTAAACACAAATAGTTTCGTTTTATCAAAGCTTCTGTTTTTATTAGTGTCAATACAAACTCCAATTAAACTTCTAAAACAGTGACTAAAATGACTTATGATTGTCAAAATGATGACCTAATATCAAAAATCTAATATAAATACGAAAATTGCCACCCCTTGCCAGCGTAATAATGGACTATTCCACAGCGAGGCGCATAGCGGGAATCCTACCGTTCGTACTGCATTCTGGAGCTCGTGCACCTTCTGTTAAAGGCAGATCCCGGAATAATGATTATACATCTCTTAAAGAGAGGATTAAAACATCTCAAAGAAAGTGTGTTCATTGTCAAATACAGAACCAAACTCTATGTCCTCTGTGTGTGTGTTGTGTGTGTGTGTGTGTTTAAACTGCACCTGCTGCTTGTGCTGTGTGTGTGTGTGTGAGGAACAACAGGCAGAGTGTTTGAGAGCAGCAGCTGTTGGGGGTCTGTAAGAGAACCTCTGCTCTTATTCACTACCGATTCAAACACATACACCACAGGGTCTGACAAAAAAAACAATAAAAATCAGTGCTGTAATAATAAATATTTTATAAAATATAAATAATTCATTTATGAATAAAATGTAAATAATATACTACTAAAAAAAAATCAAGTACTACTAATGTAAATAACATAATTAAAAAAACTACTTAAAACGTAAAGAATAGCAATTAATAAAATACTATCAATAAGGTTTATCTTATCTAAAAGGTAACTTTTAAAATGAATTAACAAAAAGTAAAAAAAAAAAAAGAATAAAATACTACAAATAAAAGGTAAATACAATTAATATAATACAAATATTACTAATAATAGAAACAATAAAAATGAATATAAACTAAAAGAATATAAAAATACTAATAAAATGTAAATAATTACTATAAAAACTAACGATTTAATTAAAAGTACTTAATGTAAAGTACTAAAAACAAAATATTGACAATGTAAATATTAATTTAATAATATACCACTGAAAATGTAAGTACTTCTAAAAATGTGAATAATTAATATAAAAAGTACTACTGAAAAATAACATTAAATACTACTGATTTAAAAGTAAATATGCTACTAATAAAAATGTACATGTACTACTAATATAAATGTGAATAAAAATACAGCTATACTACTAACATACCAAATAATAAACACAAATAACATGCAAGTAATAATTATTATTTTAAACATTTGCTTGCATGTTTTAACCCCGTTTTTCTCCAGGTTGAACGAGATGCAGAAGCAAGCACTCCCTGGATACTACACCAGTCCATGCGATGATCACCCAACCAGCCCCTGCTCCCTCAGACTCAGCCAGTCATATCTGAATGTGAAGGCACTGCTGGGAACCGAACCCAGGACACAGGAGTGGGGGCTAGCCCTCTTCACCACCTGAACACCGATACATGATCATAATACTGCTATTCGAAACAGGAATATCAACAATGAAGGTTCAGGTCGATTAAGGAAGAGGATAAATTAAGAATAAAACCCATTTTATTTCTTCCCCATGTCTGTACTTCAAACACGACTTCTTTAATCCTCATCTAAAGCACGACAGACCCCAGATTAGCTTAGGAAGCACCACAAACAAGCTCGGGTTTAAATTTTTATTTAAATCTTATAAAATACAGAAACGTAGCAGCATCTCATTTAAAAACAAAAACCATCTTAAAACCAAAAATTAATCAGTTTTGGTAAAAAAAAAATAATAATAAATCCACTCGGGATATGAATCAGAATCCCAGTCGTAGAGTTTCTGAAGCTGTAGCGTCCGTCCCAAAGTCCAGTCAGGACACCACAACAAAAAGCAGCGAACTCACACTCACTCTCTCTCTCTCTCTCTCACACACACACACACACACACACACACACACACACACACACACACACACACACACACACACACACACACACACACACACACACACACACACACACACGTGTAGTAAATAAAGATGGGGTTAGTCTGTTAACCCCATAGCAGCATTCAGGGCACAGAGTCGCTCTGAGGGGCCGGCGGGTGGGCCAGCGGGTGGGCCGGGGTGCTCCCTCCAGGGAAATAAAGATAAAGATCCGATAATAAAAGTCTAAAATCTGTACAGGAGTTCAGAAGCTGGTCTGATGTGAGAATCCCTCCGGGTCATGTTCAGGTCACACAGGCCGGGGTCAGGAGGTCGAGTCCTCAGGCTTCTCACTGCTAGGCGGAGGAGTCAGGACCCCAGAGGGTATGGGAGAACTCTGGCTGTGAGCCACATCCACCTGCTGGAAGGCATGAACCCTCCCCTAAAGAGAGCAGGACGCCGGGTCAGCATTACGCGATCAGACAGAGGACTTACTGACCATTTTAATATTAATACTTGCATTGTTTTTGTTGAAACCTGACAGTGATTTCTGCTTCAACGCGTGAAAACCTGGCAACCCGTCAGAACAATAAATGAGTGACAAAGTGCTTTCAGATTTAATATTTTAGTGTTTTGTACCTGGCTGTTTTAGGTTTTGTATTTTGAAATTGTCCTTAAATGTGGAGAAGTTTTGATGGAAAATGTTTAGTTTTTTGTTTGTTGCAAAGAGAATTGAAGTGTTCTTGTTAATACTGCTCAGCGTTTTGAATATCCACACCAACAGCAAATCGGTGAAATCATTTGAATAAAGTTGTGTTTTCCTGTCATGTCAGCAACACTTATGTCCATTTATGGGTTATATTGTTATGAACTTGGATTTATTTTGCAGACCATTCAGATGTACACTGGTGTTTAAAAATTAAGACACCCAATAAAAAAAAACACAAAAAAAAAACAACAACAAAAAAAACAAACAATAATTTGTAAATAATGAAAATAAACATACCACTAAAAAATTAAAATGAATATAATAAATACTTTTTTTTAGATGCCATGTCAGCAATATTAAAGTTTTAGGCTATATTTTTATAGACTTCTTTAATTTAGACCATTCAGCTGTACAATAGTGAAGGGGAAAAAAAATTAATAATAACACAAAATAATTTAACATTTACAAATACAGACAATTGATTTTTAGTTCTGGACATTTAGTTTTATTACCACCATCTCACAGGAACGTTCCAATGAAGACTGAATGGGGTTCCGTGTATGGCTGCATTACGTTTATGACGTATTATTTATTAGCTCCTGCAGTTGATTATCGTTTCCCCCACTCGCGCCGCCACAGGCCTCGAATCTAAGATTGTCTTTAAGGTTTACAGATCGAAACATGCCGATCAAACCCTAATCTGAGATGCAGAATGCAAAGCGGAGGTTGGTTGCGCCAGTAGTAAGCAGAAGCGTCTGTGGCCCTGATCATAAACACCCCTGCACACACACCCAGCTTTCTTACCAGCCACTCCAGATAAGCAACGTGGGTCTGGATGTTGTGGGAATCGTCTTCAGGAATTCCTTTAAACGTTTTTAGGCTGGAGCTTCCGATCTCACGGATCGCCATCGCAAACGGGACCATCCACCTCACACAGCGCTCCAGATCAGACCACTTCAGTCCTGAGCATTAAAGCGCACACCACACACACACACACACACACACACACACACACACACACACACACACACACACACACACACACACACACACGGCAATTAATCAAAATACATATTTAGATCCATTTACCGGTGTAATCTTACCCATGTCCATTTTGGATTTGTCTTTTTTATTCTACAAACGGTACAGAATATGAACATTTTTCCATTATTTTTCCATTTTTCTGTAATTTCTGTTTTTCTTTGTTTAACCTTTTCCTTCTCATTTTGCCTTTTTATCCAGAATTTAGCAAATGTTAATTTAGTTTTAGTCATAGTCTTTGGACTAAAATGTCATTTAGTTTTAGTCATAATTTAGTTATTTGAATTGTTTTTTAGTTTTAGTCTCGTTTTCGTCGACTAATTATAATAAGATTGTAATCGACAATCTACAGCAGCTTTATTTGACTAAAATATGAAGTGTAAACGTCGCAATACATAAATGCTTTAACCTTCCAATTTAAGATGCATGCATTGATAATAAAAGCAGACATTACAGTGGTTACGAAGCTTATGACAGGGTGCCAAGGGAGGAACTGTGGTGGTGTATGAGGAAGTCTCGAGTGGCTGAAAAGTACGTTAGATTAGTGCAGGACATGTATGAGAACAGCGTAACAGCGGTGAGATGTGCTGTAGGAGTGACAGATAGCTTCAAGGTAGAGGTGGGACTGCATCAAGGATCGGCCCTGAGTCCCTTCTTATTTGCTCTGGTGATGGACAGACTAACAGATGAGGTCAGACAGGAATCGCCGTGGACTATGATGTTTGCAGATGACATTGTGATCTGTAGTGAGAACAGGGAACAGGTAGAAGAGAACTTGGAGAGATGGAGGTATAATCTGGAAAGGAGAGGAAATGAAAGTCAACTGTAGTAAGACAGAATACATGTGTGTAAATGAAAGGGAGGCAGGTGGAACAGTCAGGCTACAGGGATCAGTGGTCACAAAGGTCCAGGAGTTCAGGTACTTGGGATCAACTGTCCAAGGAAATGGGGAGTGTGGAAAGGAGGTAAAGAAGAGAGTACAGGCAGGATGGAGTGGGTGGAGAAGAGTGTCAGAAGTGCTGTGTGACAAAAGGGTCGCAGCAACAGTGAAAGGAAAGATTTATAAGAGAGTAGTGAGACCAGCCTTGTTGTATGGCTTAGAGACGGTGGCACTGACAAAGAGACAGGAAGCAGAGCCGGAGGTGGCAGAACATAAGATGTTGAGGTTCTCTTTAGGAGTGTCTAGGGTGGACAGGATTAGGAATGAGATCATCAGAGGGACAGCACAGGTTGGAAAATTGGGAGACAAAATTCGAGAGGGAAGACTGAGATGGTTTGGACATGTGCAGAGGAGGGATAGTGGATATATTGGTAGGAGGATGTTGGCGAGGAGCTGCCAGGCAAGAGACGGAGAGGAAGACCAAAGAGGAGTTATTTGGTTCTGGTAAATGAAGATATGCAGGGAGTTGGGGTGAGAGTAGAGGACGTGGAGGACATGAGGTGGAAACGTTTAACTCGCTGTGGTGACCCCTGATAAATGGAGAAGCCAAAAGAAGTAGAAGAAGATTAAAAAGTGGTTACAACTCAATTTCCACCATAGTTCTGCTTCACACTCGAGGTGGACATCCAGCAGATATTCTAGAAAAGAATCAAGTTGGAATGGATGATATATCAGATCTAATTAAGATTAAGGTGTGTATGCATGCATTATAAGAACTACACAGCAAAGGGGTCACCAGACTCATTCCCATCAAAGATCTGCTTCTGACTCCGAGTGGACACACTGAGACTGTACAATAGAATCAAGTCAGAAATGATATATGAGCTTATATAAAATACAAGATGGGATACATGCGCATGCTCTATATGCTTTACTCATAGCTACAGTATAAAACAGAGGCATGTTACCATCCCGCCTTTCCACATCAACTCCAGATACGATTGGAGCTTTTCCTAACGGGTCAGATCTCACTGGATGTTTGTTGTTTTTCATTAGTTTTAGTTTAGTCCTCGTCTCATTTCCGTTAGAAAAAAAGGGTCGTTGACGAAAAACCATTCGTCAACTAAATTAACATTGGTATTTAGTTACATTTTGCTTATGCCTGTTCTTTTTTCTTCATCATATTATTTACATATTCCTTTTTTAAAATGCCCTTTCTACATTTTTCCTTTCCATGTTCTTTTGTTTTTCCTTCCTTACCCTTTCATGCTGTCTTTTTTGATGTTTTTCTGTGTTATTTGCTCTCCATTTCACTTTAGTTCTTTGCTATAAAGATTACTTATGCCTTTCTCTTCATTTCTGTACTTCTTTTTGTTTTTCACATTGCATTTGAAGTGTGACAAAAAAAAAAAAAAAAAAAAAAAAGATTCTTCCTCAACTACAAACAAAAAGCATTGAGGGATTAAATTAATAAACACTTTGACATTGCAGAAAAACAATCAGTCCCTTACCACTAATCCAATCTACCCAAATCTAACGTCAGGTTTGCTTTTACGATACACGCTAAAGCTTTTCCCAACAAAAGTACTGCCCGTTCTGTACCAGCTTAAAAACCACAACAAATGAGGTCATTTTTATAACAGTAACTAATTAATAATAATTACATCCATGCTCTATAAACACCGACTGTTAGAGCCAGGCCCTTTAGAATGAGCTCATTTATTATTTATGACATAATGGTCTGATTAAAATAAGCACTTACACCAGGTGGGTGTGGCCAAGGACCTTTTAGGATTATAATACACGGATTAGTCTGACACTGATTTAACAAAGTGGCTCAGTTGAGTCAGACTTGTTACCAGAGTAACGTCCTAACAGGAGCAAACAGACTGAGGACAGATTCTCACCCGAGACCCTCATCACCAGCTCCAGGGACGAGAAATGGAAGAGCGCCGATGCTGCCAGCACACTGTTAGAGAACTCCAGAGCCCTCACATCCAGGACACACAAATCCAGCAACTACAGAGACACACACACACACACACACAGTTAATTTCCCATACATGTGCATATCCCTCCATACCGGTGCATAGCTCTAACAAATAGGCAGCATATTATGGAATATTTTTTACCACTACGAGCGCTGCTGAGCTCTGAGTGGAACTACGTCACCGAACAGCGCTCCAATACTCCAGCCAAAAATAGGCACCTCTCTTTTTAAGCTCTGTTTAAGACGTTACAGGTTGCACAATAAAAACTGTTTACATTCGGCCACCGTTTCAGAATTCTGATTTCTGTACGACCACACGCACACACAGGGGGGCAAAAAAAGTATTTAGTCAGCCACTGATTGTGTAAGTTCTCCTACTTAGAAAGATGAGAGGTCTGTAATTTTCATCATAGCTACACTTCAACTATGAGAGACAAAATGAGAAAAGAAAAAAATCCAGGAAATCATTATTAAAGAATTTCATTGTAAATCATGGTGGAAAATAAGTATTTGGTCAATAACAAAAGTTCAACTCAATACTTTGTAACATAACCTTTGTTGGCACTGACAAACAACGTCAAACGCTTCCTGTAAGTCTTCACCAGGTTGGCACACACTGTAGCTGGTATTTTGGCCCATTCCTCCATCCAGATCTCCTGTAGAGCAGTGATGTTTTGGGGCAACACGGACTTCAACTCCCTCCACAAATGTTCTATGGGGCTGAGGTCTGGAGACTGGCTAGGCCACTGCAGGACCTTGAAATGCTTTTTACGGAGCCACTCCTTCATTGACCGAGCGGTATGTTTGGGATCACTGTCATGCTGGAAGCCCCAGCCACGCTCCATCTTCAATGCTCTCACTGATGAAAGGAGGTTTTGGCTTAAAATCTCACGATACATTTCCCCGTTCATTCTTCCCTTAACACGGATCAGTTGTCCTGTCCCCTCTGCAGACAATCAGCCCCAAAGCATGATGTTTCCACCCCCATGCTTCCCAGTAGGTATGGTGTTCTTGGGATGCAACTCAGCATTCTTCTTCCACCAGTTGAGTTTTGACCAAAAAGTTTTATTTTGGTTTCATCTGACCACATGATATTCTCCCAATCCTCTTCTGGATCATCCATATGCTCTCTGGCAAATTCAGACGGACCTGGACATGTACTGGCTTAAGCACGGGGACACGCCTGGCACTGCAGGATCTGAGTCCCCTCTCGGCGTAGTGTTACTGATGGTAGCCTTTGTTTACTTTGGTCCCAGCTCTCTGCAGGTCATTCATCAGGTCCCTCCGTGCAGTTCTGGGATTTTTGCTCACCGTTCTCATGATCATTTTGACCCCATGGGATGAGATTTTGCGTGGAGCCCCAGATCGAGGGAGATTATCAATTGTCTCGTATGTCTTCCATTTTCTTACAATTGCTCCCACAGTTGATTTATTCACACCAACCGGCTTGCCTATTGTAGATTCACTCTTCCCAGCCTGGTGCAGGTCTACAATTTTCGCCGCTGTTTTTGTCATTTCTTTATGAAATAAGATATTACATGTAATATCCTGTAGATAAAATAATAAAATGTGCTTCCGTTTGATCCCAAGACCCCATTCCAGGACTTAAGAAGCCACTTTGTTTATTTCACAGCCTGAGTGGGTTTGACAGACGAAGCAGGTATTATTTACTGACTGATTATTTTTAGGGGTGTTTTTATAAAGGAAAGGAGCTTTAGGTTAGTAAATAGTGAGCATGTAAGATCTGCAGCCTTTATAAAGTCTGGAACTAAAAACTCTGGGACTTGGCTTTGGGTGGGAGGGGATGTCCGACTTTAGGACAGAAAAACTCTTCAGAGTCTTTTTCAGTGAAACTTCTCTGGGACGGGACGCTGCATCTCACCTCCAGAGCCCTGGATCCTAATGAATGAATGAACAACAGACCCAAATCCCTGAGAGGAAAAGTTTAGAATTCTCTACTCCCTCTCAGAGTTGGGTTTAAGCTTTAATCACTAGTTCCTCTTAGGATTGTAGTTCTTTACGGTGATGTACCTCAGCGATCTGGATGAAGGTGGCCTGAGGGAACTGTGTCAGTAGAACTTCATTACACTCCTTCAGATAAGCCATCTGCATATAAATCTTCAACCATGAGACGGGAGTTAAAGGACTCAGACTCCAGTTCAGCTTCTGATACACAGAACACCAATTAAAAACAATGAAGGGTTATTCTCAGAAACTTTATTCAACTTATTAAAATACAACAAAACTTTTACCTTCATCACGATGACCTCCATGGTTAGGATTTCCTCCTCCACACACGCTCCGTCTGTAACGTACGCAAACTGGTGCACTTTAGGAGGATAAATCTCCTGTCAAAACAAAATCAGAAAAATTGAAATACCATACAGGACACATTACAGGAAAGAAGCGCTTCGGCTCTCGTGATCAGATCAGTTCCAAAGTGTTACTCGCCTCCATTTTGGCGGCGATGAAAAGCGCGGCTATGCCGATTAGCTGCAGCGTGCTCTTCTGTACGTTCTGCTCCATAGCCATGAAGCGGTCGATGTAATCCTGAGCCAGGTAAAAGGTTTCCCGGTGCAGCTTATAAACCTCACACACCTGAGAGACAAAAATCACACTGTTACATTAAACCGAATGTTAATGGTTTTCTACAGAGCCTGATTTTCACAAACCCAATATTAAAAACAAACACGAACACACATGATGGGTTATGTAATAGAACACATGTATATTAAGGCCGGCCTTCACATGGAGTCTGAAACTGAAGGAGCGGGATGCTGCATAAAGAGCAGTCCGAAGAACACACCTTATGCAGAGTGCACACTTTTCTCCTCACTGAGCACCCAAGTGTTCATGCACAACGTAATGGAGTTCCAACATTCATGAAAATAAATGTAAACAAAAAATTATGATAGAAGATTTACAGCAGTAAATGCATGCAAAATGGGGGAGGGCAATATGACGACATTTTACCATATTGTGATAAATTGTTATTGCTGATGTACAGTATGCTTCACTGAGCGCATCGACGATATCGCCGGGGCTTAAAGAACCCGAAAAAGCCGCATGTTCCCTTATAAGGAGTGTAATCAGCCCCGACTGACTGCATGAAGTGCAGGATATTCTCAATATAAATCACTTCAAGTACAGGATAATACTTGAATAGTAGTTTGAGAATCTGTCATTACTGATGCATTTTGTCTATGATCATCGTGATAAATGTGTTTAAATGTCATGATATAATATTTGAATCACATCGCCCACCCTTAACACAAAACCTTACAGCACAATGCACGGACTCGAGTCATTTTTATTCCCGGTAGTCATTTATTCTAAATGTTAAGACTTTGTTTGTTAAAGCAAACAGGAATTGTGTGTGTGTGTGTTTGCTTAAATAAACAAAACTGTACTTTTACACATTTATTCCTCTGACCATCACATGCAGGACATGAGGAGGGTTTTTGGGTCAGATTAGGCTTTTAGGATGCACATGTAGTGTAGAGGAAATTTAGGATATAAAATTGGGAGTGAATTATTTCTGCTCAAGTCGAATCGGAAGGTTTATCATCAGGTTAATCAGGGTCACATCTAGGACCCATCCCTGTATACACTGTCAGGGAATAATCTCCCCCTGCAGCAGGACGAGACCCAATCAAAGCTCTACCTGTGTTTAACAGGATTAGACGGGGGCACTGACCTCCATGAGCCAGTCCAGCAGGATGGCCCTCATTTTGGGCTGCAGGTCAGGGTGCCTCTCCATCACGCGGGTATCGTGCAGGTACAGCTTATCTTTTCTCAGCAGGTTGCTCCAGACGTCATCTTTACTCGCCCAGCTGAAACGAGAGTCAGACTTGAAGTACAAACTTAACCCTGGTCAGATGAGATCAGAACGAAGAAGCCGGGCGACTCACCAGAGGGTGGGCAGGGGCGACGGGCGCGTCGGGGTGAGGAAGACATTCCTGGCGTACTGCGCGAATCCCACGCTGCCAATCGCAACCGGTTCGTCTGGAGAGGAGGTTGGGCTGCGACAGGCCGCCGTCTGAACCTGGCACGCCTGAGCAAGAATGAGAGGAAGATGAGTGACGGGTACGGCAACATCACAGCAGGTTCAAGTCAACCACATTTTCTATTCAGCCAAAATTCAATAGAGCGCTTCAGTAGAGGCACATCCTATCCTGTCTTTTGTTAGTCCATCAAAAAGTTTAACAACAGCTATTGAGCACATGCAAAACACCACCCACCTCTGATGGACACGGCCTCTTCTTGGTCATCTCTGCCATGTCCTCGTCCGGATCGGGTAAATGCTGCGTAAAAACAGACTGATCAGCTTCAATAAACTACAAACACTCCTGTAATGGAAGCTACAAAAAAGGTTGCACTCACAATAGCAACGTCTGCTTTCCTTTTCCTGGAGCGTCCCGTGCTGGGTTTCGGAGCCTCATCTGTGGAGCTGGTCACCTCTGAGTTTAGGCTGGAACATGACCAGTAAGTGACCAATAAATTAGAAAGTGGCACTGGAAAGAAACCAGCATGCTAGTGCTAACTGAACTGAACATGCTTTGCTCTGCTTAAGCTCAAAGAATCGAACCTTGATCAGACTTACACACTCTTATTGCGCATGATAGACACCCAGGTTCGTCTGTAACCCACAGAGAGCCTAAAAATAAAGCACAAAGCATTAGGAGGGGATTTAAAACACGGTTTTAATTCATTTTGTTCCTGGCCAATTCCCTCCCAACCCCCCACACAAAGGCCCAGAGCGGACAGAAGGGCTGGAAAAGTCCAAAAAACAGCACAAATACCTCCCGAACACTCCGAACAGAGGTGGAACAGGGTCTAAAGTGTGTTTGTCCGGTGTGTAAAGTATCAGATAACGTGTGCATTTGGTGGAAATGTTCGCGCTGAGGGAGACAGACGGAGGAAAATGGCCGAGCTCTGAGTCACATCTCACTGAGATACCTATCGATCTATCATCAGTTCTTATAACGGCAGGATCTGATGACCACAATCGAACAGCGCAAGATTGATTAGGTACACTGATCACTGATCAGATTAAGGACTGAAATTAAAAAGTAAATCAGGAAGTCCTACCTCCAGAGCGCGCTCTCTCTCCAAACTGCAGCTCAAGAGCTCCACATGCACAAACCCGACCAGAACCAAAGCGCACCAAGACTCCTCACAACCAAATAATCCGGATCAGTGTCGATTATTTAAACATGGATGTGTCTAAACACATATGTATATATAAACACTGCGTGTTTCCCCCTTTCTCTATACACCCTTCTCTTTCACTCTTTCATTCTGCTCTCTTATAAACTGCGCAAACTCGGCGCGCATCGCTCCAAACAAAAAAATCCCTCATTATTCACCCCCAAATCCGCACAGCGCGCCGCCCGAGCCGCTCGAACCTCCACCCGGACCCGATCACCACCATAAAGGGGACTTTACTAGCAATCTTTATAAAGTTTTTGCCGGGTAAAGGGGCGTACCTGGCGTGACATCACTTTGGCGCTGACTGCGTCATCACGGAAATGCGCGCACACGTGGGTGGCGGGGTTAGGAAGTAAACAAAAGCACGTTCTACCCCAAACTGGCTGTTCTACGATCCGAATCAAGGGGTTAAAGTTAAAGAGCAACACGTTAAAGACATTTATCCATATTATTATATTATTGATTAATATCACGATATTAAATCATCGCGATACGCTTTATACCAAAGATGGCAGAAGTACACGAGGTCTTTTACTACTCATCTGATAAAAATACTCAAATAAAAGTTGAAGTTTATTTATTTTACTGAAGCACAAGTATAACAGTACGTGCTATTAAATGTACTTAAATTCTTGAAGCAGGATGTCTTTTATTGAGGGTAAGAGGTACAGATCCACGAATCTCCAAAAAAAATACTCCAAATGAGGTAATAATCTTTTCTTATCATCTTTACGGACAACATTTTCAGACACAAAGAACCAAAATATACAAAATGCTCTGGATTTTTTTACATTAATAAATCTCTCATAACTAGCCATGGTAATATTCAGGAATGCAGTAAATCCTGATATTTAACCCAAACTATGGTTACCATCGACTCTCTGAAACACTCTCCCTGCATTTTAGTCCAACACTGAAGCTTCAAGCATTTATTATTTAGAGCAGTTATTCTTTTAAACTCCACTACACTACTTAATTTAAAAATACTTATACAAAACTTTTATAATATTATATAGTTTTTTTTAGCATTCATCTTATATTGAGCACAGGAATAGTAACTCAGCGCTGCAGGGACATGGATAAACCTCTTGTGTCTGATTAATAAAAATAAAGTGGATATGGTTATTTTTGGGAGTGGAATGCATTAAGCTAAACATTAAAAAGAGTTAGAAAGTTTACAAGGTTTATACTTTCAGTGTCACAATGACTCCACACACTAGAACTGTCTAAATAAACAAGAAAAATAAATAGATAGATAAATAGATAAATAAATATAGTAGATTCCAAAGTAAAAAAACTAAAGCCTGGTTTGAAAAAAAAAGCAAGTAAAAAGAACAGATTTTTCTTTTGAAATGTAGCAAGTAAAAATAAAAATGATTAAGTTACAGAAAGTACAGATACCTAAAAAATATTAAGTAATATCGAGTACTTACCATCTCTGCTTTATACTGAATATCGACATATCATCAAACCTGGATTGTACCAGTTTTTTAATTACACGGTTAGGAAGTGACAAGTGAAGCATTTTTAATATTTAGTGTTATTTTTTATCAAATATCAGCATTTCTGCTTAAAGTTAATCATTAAATACTTTTACTATATGAACTCTGTGCTATTCCATCCCTAATATAATGACAAACACCAACAATAATTACAGTGTCAGTAGAAACACAAAAGTGCAGATATCGAATGTATAATACAGGTTACAGGATGTTCTAGTTTATTACTGAATATCAGACTGAATCTTTCTGTTTTAGGCCTGTATTGTTTTACACAAACTGTTACAGACATTCACTCTAAATTGGTTTCATTTGTATCAAATAATTGAGTATATTTTAATATTTTCCACTTTGCTTCTTATTCTTTCATTTTCATGGACTTTCATGGACCAGCAACACAGGACACAAGGTGGGTAGACAGGGAGCCAGCCCATCACAGGGTACATGCACACACTCAGTCTCTCACTGGGACACTTTAGAGACACCATTTGACCTAATGCACGTTTGGAATGTGGGATGAAACCCGGACAGAAACAAGGAGAACATACAAACTCCACAGATCTCTGTGCCATCCTCAGTTAAATATGTTCTGTATGTATCAGTGTTTTTCTTTTTCTTTCTTTTTCAGGTTTAATCCTCACTTTTCCTGGTAACTATGCCCATGAAGCTAGTGATAAACATCTGGTTCTGGTTCTGATGTGATGCTGGAGGTGAAGTTTGGGTTTTGGTATGCTCCTGGATGCTCCTTTATTTTCCAGTACCATCATACCGTCGTACATTACAGCTGTGGGGTGACACTGGGGGCAGTGTTTAAACACCGCCTGTGTCAAACCGGTCCCGGTTAACCTTTGTTCGGTCACGTGACCGGGGTGTTTGAACAAAACAGAGAGAAAATGAAGTTTGTGAATCTTTTTGGACGTTTAACATCGAATATTATTGGAATGATTCATGTTGGAGCGTTACCAGGTAAAGATATTAATGTAAATGATATTCTGTTGTGTTTTTATAGATAAGTTAGTAATAATTGGTTGTGTGTGTGTGTGTGTGTGTGTGTGTGTGTGTGTGTGTGTGTGTGTGTGTGTGTGTGTGTAGGGACTCCTCTGAGCAGAGCTGCAGTTCCTCAGCTGATTGAGGAAGCGTGCAGAGAGGCTGAGATCTACCAACAGCATGGAGTCGTAATAGATTTATTGTCTTTAATTATACACTAGTTAAACTGAAAGAATTTTGAATATTGGTGGCCCGGGTTGAGTTGGTTGGTTCTGGGTTGTTCTCCGAGCTTGGCAATTGTCAATACTAGTTACAGACTTCATTCTACAGTAACACAAACCCCATGTGTGTGACCGACAAAAAATACATTGCAGTATTCTAAAATATGATTAATAACAGCACATCTCCATGGACTTATTAAATCCAACCTCTAATTTCAATCAGGTATTAATCTTGTGTTTGTGTTTTGTTGTGTGTGTGTGTGTGTGTGTGTGTGTGTGTGTAGGACGCGTTGTTGGTGGAGAATATGCATGATGTTCCATATGTGTGTGCTGCAGGGCCGGAGGTGTGTGCGGTGATGACGGCAGTTTGCTCTGCAGTCAAAAACATTTATTCATCACGACCGGTCGGGGTTCAGATTCTAGCAGCTGCTAACCAAACAGCACTGGCTGTCGCTCTCGCGTCAGGTCTCTCTCTCTCTCTCTCTCTCTCTCTCTCTTTCTCACACACACACACACACACACAGAAAACAGACGAAAAATGCAAAATGTTCAGTAAGCAGTTCATTCAGTCCAGATCATTCAGTTCAGATCAGGGTGGTGATGAAGAAAGAATCGGTGAGGCACTTAACTATTTGACTCGGCATACTGAACGTGTGTGTGTGTGTGTGTGTGTGTGTAGGGCTGGATTTTATTCGCGCAGAGGCCTTTGTGTTCTCTCACGTTGCTGATGAAGGACTGATGAGCGCCTGCGCCGGGGATCTTCTGCGTTACCGCAGATACATCGGAGCAGAACACGTCCAGATCTACACCGATATAAAGAAGAAGCACAGGTACGACCACACACCAAAAATGACAAATACAGTCCAAAATACAGCAGGTACCCCTCAGTTTAGAGCGGGGAGAGTGTAAAAGTCACCTAACCCTGATCTACTCCTGATCTACTCCTGATCTAATCTGTAACAGGAGAATAATTCAACTCTCATTATTAGGATATTGATTATAAACCAATCTTCTTCTTCTTCTTTCGACTTCCCCCTTTATCAGGGGTCACCACAGCGAGTTAAACGTTTCCACCTCACCCTGTCCTCCACGTCCTCTACTCTCACCCCAACTCCCTGCATATCTTCATTCACCACAACCAAATAACTCCTCTTTGGTCTTCCTCTCCATCTCTTGCCTGGCAGCTCCATCTCCAACATCCTCCTACCAATATATCCACTATCCCTCCTCTGCACATGTCCAAAACCATCTCAGTCTTCCCTCGAATTTTGTCTCCCAATTTTCCAACCTGTGCTGTCCCTCTGATGATCTCATTCCTAATCCTGTCCACCCTAGACACTCCTAAAGAGAACCTCAACATCTTAAGTTCTGCCACCTCCAGCTCTGCTTCCTGTCTCTTTGTCAGTGCCACTGTCTCTAAGCCATACAACAAGGCTGGTCTCACTACTCTCTTATAAATCTTTCCTTTCACTTTTGCTGTGACCCTTTTGTCACGCAGCACCCCTGACACTCTTCTCCACCCACTCCATCTTGCCTGTACTCTCTTTCCACACTCCCCATTTCCTTGGACAGTTGATCCCAAGTACCTGAACTCCTGGACCTTTGTGACCACTGATCCCTGTAGCCTGACTGTTCCACCTGCCTCCCTTTCACTTACACACATGTATTCTGTCTTAGATCAATAATGTGCTCAGCAGGGTGACGTTAGATCATTGCGATGTTTGTGCAGCGCTCATGCTCTCACTGCTGATGTGAGTGTCGGTGAAACGGCGAGAGCAGCCGAGTTTTTCCTCTCTGACGGAGTGATTGTCACCGGACCCTCAACCGGACATCAGGCTGATCAGCAGGAGCTGAACGGTGAGATTCAGTAGCACTGACTGTGGAGTCACTCATCAAGTTAATGGTTGATTTCTGATTTAAAGCAGCTCCAGTTGTGATGAGAGTGCCTGCATTGGACTGGCACCCTGTCCACCTGTCCAATATCTACTGTTTTTTAAAGTGTGTGTATATTTGTATTTTTTCTGTTTCTTCCCTCTTGTTGCCATAAGACGACAAATTTCCCCTGTGGTATGATAAAAGTCTATCTTATCTTACCTTACTGTTGCCTGCACCTAGTGTCCGTACTAAGGGGGGCACCATTTCAAACAGTTTAGATTTGAGTGGTGCTGTAGTATTCGAGTCCGCTCTAGAGACCATAACCAAGCGATCTCAACCTCATTTGGACTCGTCTCAGTCTCAGGGACTCAGAAATTGTTATAAAAACTTCAGTTATTGACAAAAAAATAAGTCAAGTCAGATTTATTTATATAGCGCTTTTTACAATGGAGCATTGTCTCAAAGCAACTTTACAAGTTTAGATTATCTCCTAATAACTACGTCCAATCCCAAATTGAGCAAGCCTAGGGCGACAGTGGCAAGGAAAAACTCCCTAGTTCTAAGGCACCCAGATAGAAATTGCTGCAAAACTTGACATGCAGTTCAGTGTCAGGCAGATCTATAAATGATTGCAGGTGTGGTCTGATTAGTTGCCATGAGTAATAGTTATTCCCTTGTAGCGCTGCCCTATAAAAAGGCTGTGAGCGGCTACTTTTTGGTACTGTACTTCTTGGTGAGAGATCGTACAATGCACTCAAAGACATTTTGCCCAGTTGACGGACTACGTACTTTAGTATTTTTCATTTTGTTCTTTTTGTTTCTTACATGATGAAATAAACCTTAATCTAGTCGTGGTTTTGGCCACTTTCGGTCTTGGTCATGACTCAGACTTGGCTCTAGGGGGTGTGGCTACAGCACTGGATTTGAGCTTGTGTTCTGTAATGCTGACACAGCCTCAGCCTCAATGATATGTGGTCTGGTGACGATTGAACATGGAACACTTCTGGCATGCAGCATCAAACTGCTGAGCCATTCTTATCTTATCTTATCTTATCTTATCTAGCTCTGTGTGTCTGAAACACTACGGTTTGTTTGATTTTGCTTTTTAGAGGTTCTGCAGTCAGTCAGGATTCCGGTTCTGGTTGGTTCTGGAGTGACCCATGATAACGTGGAGGAATATGTGGATGCACATGCATTGATTATCGGCTCTCATTTTAAAATGGGAGGACGATGGGAGAACGGGGTGGATCAGGAGAGGGTTCGGAGCTTCATGGACAAAATCCACAAACTACGCAACACCTAAAAGTTTAAACAGTTTGACTTTAAATAAAATGATTAAAAACATTGCGATAATAAAGGTTATTTTATTTTTTGAAAAGATTTTATTCACGAATTCAATCCTGGATACAAAAAATACATACAAAGCAGACAAATTTATAACCCAGTAAACGAGTTTGATAAAACTGGGAAGAGTCGAAAAGCAAATCAGAACGACATTCAGTTCCTGAATCAAGACTAAAAAATACTGATAAGGTAAAAATAAAAATGAAAAACACTTTAAACACAGTCATTTACAGCTAAGCTTAAAAAACAAACACACAATCCACAAACACACAATGCGTGTGCAGAACCTTATATTAAAATATACTTTATAACTCGTTTTAACACCTCATGGGATAAGACTACATTTCCCACAATACCGCTGCATTGCTATGATACAAAACTTAAACTTTTAAAGTCTTGATCTTTAACGTTGAATAAACTAATATATAAAGTGTTAAAGTAATGCCAAAGCTAAAGCGGAGCTACAGACACACACTGCCATGCTAATCAGAAAAGCATGTTTACGTTTTTAAAAATATTATTCTGTAAATACGTTTCTTTAACGTCAAGTTTCTCATGATCGCAGAAATATTGGATTGCTGAGCATAAGCCTTCCAAAATCGATTGACAGTTTGTGTTCAGTGCTGCAGCGGTTTAACTCGCTGTGATGTCATTACCCAGTTCTCAGGGTACGGTTCTGGTACGGGTTCAGAGGTTCAGTAGTTCAGTAGCTCAGTAGTTCAGTAGCTGTACAGACGCGGACTCGGCTGTTTGAAGTGACCGTAGCGGCGTTCGGAGGGACTGTAGCGTGTCCTCACCAGGTTTTGCCTGTGGAGGGCGCTGCGGCTCAGGTTTCTGCGCTGGCTGCATGCTTGGGCTCTCTGCACCGACAGCGGAGCGTCGCCGTGTGGAACCAAGTGCCACCAAACGTCACGGCTGATGGGTACGAGTCTAAAGGGGGGAGGGGGATAGTTGATTGACATTTAAGGCCAATTGAAAATACAACACATCAAAAGGTACTAAATAATGCAAAATGTTACATTTAAAAGCACTTTGTTGCTCATTTGTTGTTCTGATAGGTTGCCAGGTTTGCACTCAAAGAAAAACTAAAAATGCAAATATTTAATTAAGAAAATCAAGTCATTCCGAGTCACCAGTCTCAGTTCTGAATCTTGAATCATGAACAACAACTCACAGTCGACCCTCCAGTCCTTAAATATGCGACTTTAGTCTGACTCAAGTTAAGTCATGTGACTCAAGTCTCCCTCTCACAAAACACTTTAATTACATCATCGCATGAAAAAGCAGAAGATCATAAACACTAAGATTATAAATCAGGAACTGGATTAATTAGGCAAAAAATCACATATCATTATTTTTCCCTAAAAGTCTTAGTACTAAAAACAGTGCCTTAAAAACAGAGCTGAATTCCAGACCTGGGATCGTCTTCATCTTCATCTTCATCTTCTTCCATCCTCTGCTGGTGCTGCTGATACTCCGACATGCTGGGGTGCTCGATCAGCAGATTCTCCAGAGGACCTTCTACAGCATTAGCATTAGCTACACACACACACACACACACACACACACACAGACACACAGTTCATTACATATTGTATATAAGCTAGAAGAAAGCAGAGTTAAATTATTAAAAGGTTTTGTACAAAATCACTAACACACTTTTTTGACTCCACTTGTTCTAGTGTTGGGGGAGGATCCCCTTTCTGTCCTCCCCTCCCTCACTCACAACACATAATTAGATTGGACTCTCTTCTCACGCTAAACTTCCTTACTTTTCTCACACGAATTTTCCCTTGATCTATAATTAGGTCTGAAACTTCCGTCCGCTGATCTTGGTCTCTGGTTTTAGTCCCATCGGCCCTTCACATGCAAAGCCCACCCTGGTGTTCGAACCCAGCTCCTCCAGAAGTGTTTCCAGCAGTTGGGCCGTTTCCAGCAGCTGGACCGTACCTCTGATTCACGGACGTTTAGAGAGTTCAGAGATTAGCTGTCAGACATCAGATTAATTTCTGACCTTGAATATTAATAACGACCCAGTCCCCATCTTCAGACTCCAGCAGCTCCTCAAGGTTCTTGCTCTCCACCTCATCGATACCACCGAGGAACTGCCCAAAGATTTTACTGATCATTTTAAAGGTTTATTCTCCTGCGTCCAATCTGAAACAGACATCAGACACCAGAGCCGGAGTTAGAACCAAGCATCACGTACAACCAAACACTGACACAAGTCTTTCTAACGCTTTATAATGTTCAGCATAACGCATTCTACTCCCAGGAATAACTGTATCCACTTTATTTTATTAATCAGAGGATTATACAATGGTGAATTATATTTCTAAAAATTCTGCATAAGTGTTTTTTAATTAAATAGTGTAGTGGAGTTTAAAAGAAGAACTGCTCTAAGTAATAAATGGTTGAAGCTGCAGTTTTGGACTAAAATGCAGGGAGAGTGTTTCAGAGAGTCAATGGTAACCATAGTTTGGGTTAAAAATCAGGATTTACTGCATTACTGAATATTTCCATGGTTAGTTATGAGGTGAGTTATAACATTTTTTTATTTATTTTAAAAAATCCAGAGTATTTCGTATATTTTGGTTACTGGTGTCTGTAAGAGTTTTGATTCTGTTGGTGCTGTGGTTAAATAAACATTAAATATATAAACTTCAGCTTTTATTTCAGTATTTTTTAATCAGATTAGTAGTATTTTTAGTATTAACACCACTGTGCACAGGACTGTAGGATTACTCTGTGTGTGTGTGTGTGTGTGTGTGTTCAGGAATAAATAATCTAATTTTGTTCGAGTGACCTCAGTGTACCTTCTGAACTGTAGATCAGCTCTACTAACACTGGGACTCGGTGTCCCGAATTTAACCTACTGCTGTTTATATAACAGAGAGAGAGCAGGAATTATTTTAGTGGTTTAAATTTGATCAGGATTTATTTCTGATCTGATTTGTGAACTAACAAAACACGCTGATATCTTACATACACAATCTAGAAACAAATTCGATGCCTGTTGTGATTCCTGGACAGAACTCCATCTGTGTTTGGACGGCTCTGGTCTCGGGGTAAGATGGACTCTTACCCCATTATCGAGACCAGTCGAGTAATTTGTTTTGATCGTTACTGAATATTGACAATCCATTCAAACAAAATAAATTAGTCCTTTCTCTACAGGCCTAAATAGAATCTGCACTCTGATTGGCTAAAACATGTTCCTGCTCTTCCCACTCAGGATCCAATCAGTGAACCCGATTTATTTATAACAGTCTGACATTAAGATTGTAAGAAGCATTTTCACCTTTCTGCATTTCCGTTTTATTTAGTTGGTATAGTTTAGGATAGTTTTTGTTTGAGGGAAGATTGAAATGTCATGATATTTTTGTTGAATAATAATAATAAATGGATATAATGGATGTTGTTTATATTCAGGAGACTTTATGTGGTGATTCTGATTAAGTTAGAAAAAGAGAAGAAGGGAAACAGAATCATCACCATCACTTACTTCCGGAACTTACATTACCTTAGATTGATTGGGAATAAAATATAATAAGAATTAATCATCATTTTAGGCTCTATATTATTTAATGATATATTTAAGTCATATATAATGAATGACAATGAATATAGAGTGAATTACAAACTCTTGTCTGAAATACTCTGGTTTCCTCCCACATTCCAAAAGCATGCCTTAGGTCAACTGGCCTCTCTAAAGTGTCCCGGTGTATATGTGTGTCCCCCCTGTCTAGGGTTGGTTTTTGCTTTGTGCCCTGTGCTGCCGGTTAGGTCCCACTCCTTGTTAACCCTGATTTCATTAAAAAGGTAAGAATGTGAATTAATGTTGCAGATACAGTATGTGTGTGTGAACCACAGAATCAGAAGGAAAACCACATGGACAAGGGGAGAACATGCCAAACCACACAGCCTGAGCTCAGGACCTTGTCTTTCACTTAAAATCCATAACAACACACATCTCATGTCTTCCTTGTTTTAAAATCGATCACTGCGCTGTCAGTGTTTTAAACCGGGACCGTTTGGACTAATGATTGTTGATTTGATTATTGATGATCGATCTGATGACTGGACTCGTATAACGTCCTGTACTAAAGGTGGGCTGTACGGAACACTGTGCTCTCCTAGGTTATTTTTGATTCACAGTAATTACTGTACTAAACAGAGCCCTGTAACGTCCTGAAGAACAAACTCAATGGCGTTCAACTAGAATTAAAGAGATTTGTGATTAGGAATTCAGGATTAAAGAGTAAAACCATTTCATTATTAATTCCACCTAAAAGCACATCTTTATCAGCCTTAAAGAGAAACGCAGAGCTGCTTAATTTTATTAAGGATTACTTAAACACGTCCAGTCATTGTTTGCAGAAGATCAGAGTGAATTTAAAGGACCATTGGAAGGGTCCTACCTAATAAGCAACTGACCTGTTTCTGCTGTTTTAACGCTTTGTGCACGGAATAATCGACATATATAAGTTAACACGCATCATAAATCATTTCTACTCTGTTTTTAAGTCAAACACACAGCTGGAGTTTATAAATCACACGCTAATCACTTTAATCGATCACAAAACCGCAGAGCAAAGAATCCTCTCCCTCTCTTACATCACAATCTCATCAAACACGATCAGAAACAAGAACAAACATTAAACCCGTTATCAATTCTTACCTGTGCCGGATGATTCACTGATTATAAATCAGAATAATCGATTCTAAATTGATCAGTAAGTTCGCCGTTTGTTTTGTTTTTGTCGCTCCGCCCGGACTTGTTTATCCACACAAAACTCCGCCCAGTTTTTAAAAAAATCTCTACGTCACCCTTTGCCCGCCCCTCACAGCACGCGCCCTTTACTCTGTAAACAAAGTGCAGCCGCGCGCTCAGGTTATCGCTAACAAAGATTCTTGGTTTTTCTTGATAGTTTTGATGAATTTTTGACAAAAATATGTGTTTAAATAAACTGAGAGTAAAATTAAATACGGGATTTTTTCACCAACTTAACTGAATTAAACGCGTCCGATACAGATTCACCGATTCAAACAATTCGATTCTGAATCAATCACTGATTCACTGATTCAAAACGGCTCTTTCGCCCTCTGCACCGGGATAAACCGCAGAACTCTGCTTTATGTTTCGAAATGTACTTGCATTTTTCATTATGAAGTTGACAAAATACCAAATTATAGTTTATTTAAAATACTGATCACTTCATATGCGTGTCAGAGAAATCCTGACGTTATTTTTGTGCGTGTGCCTTAGTTTCCTTTAGAATAATACTGAAGCGTTCAGGAAGAAAGACGCAGGACAACCAGGAACGTTGCTCATCTTGAACCATTATGTTTTAAACAAATTATGTTGGATTTATTTAATAAACCAACAGATTAAACAACAATACGAATATATCCGTGTTTTCCTCCGATGCGTTTACACGGTTTGACCAGCAGATGGAGGCAGTGGTGGCGTTTGTGGTGTTTCGTGATTAATTTTCTTCTGTGTTTGATTCATATTTGTTAGTTCAGAAAGGATGCTGATAAAAAAAATAATAATAACAAGCTTTGGATTATTCAGCTGTTTTCCCGTTTAAAATGTGTTCAGGAGTGAATAGTTTTAATAATGAAGATTAAACCCCCCAACAATATAGGCTACAGCACAGGCGAGAACGTAAGAGATAATTTAAATTAATTTGAATTTTACAGTGTTTACGTTTCTTCTGTAGTGCTGATGAAAGTATTGTTATGTTTAAGTCGTTTTAACTCGTACTACTTGTGTATAAATATATTGTTTGTAAGCTTGTTTTTTTTTATTAAAAAAAGAAATGGATAATGTTTTCTAGCTTAATTATAGAGACTTTTAAATTGACTTGGAGTAAAGCGGGAAGCGAGTATATGGTTACGTTGCCAGATTGTGATATTTTCCAACAAAGATTTAAGGTGAACTCGGCACTTTTTTATATTAGTGTCTGAGTTAAGGAAAACAGAGTGGAATAAGCCAACCTGGCAACCGGAGTTGGTTTCGCAGCGAATGTGACGAAACCGCGAAAGGTTACGAACAAGTTTATACTTTAATACAACAGGTAACTTTAATTATGCTGACATTTTAAACTCTGTTTAAAGTTAAATAGTGATTTATAAGGGAATTACGAGCTGAGGGGAATTTCTACTTCGTTATTTATATACAGTTATTTTGAGTTTGACTGAGTAAGCATGTTGCTAAACGGCCTTTTAAATGTTTATTTTTAGTTCTTAAAAACTGGATTTTTAGCTACTTTTATTAATATTGCATATCAAATATGTTACACAGTGTGATTATATGTTATAAAACTATGCTTTTGTTAAATCAACTAAAATGGTAAAAATAATAATAGAAACTACAACTAAACAAAATGTAGAATCATCAGAACTGAAACTTTAAAGAAGATTTGTAGTTTTTCTGAGATAAAGTCTCATTACTGCACCGTTTTAACCTTTCATACATCAGATAAGGTAATGGTTTTACTTAAAGATCATCAATCATACAGTATCATTAGGAAACACTAAACAGGGAATGAAAAAATTAATTTCAAGGCCATAAAAACACTAAAACAATTCATCCGTATCAAATTAAAGAATACAAGGAAACTAATTACAAATATGAAAACTACTACTAATATAAACTAGTTAAAAAGTTTAATGTTTTAATTAAGTTATTGTTTTGCCAGATTCATTTTGTGTTAGCATTTAGCACTTGTGAAAATGGCAAATAAAAGCATCTAATAGTAGTAGTAGTATTAATAATAATAATAATAATAATAATAATAATAATAAGGTATTAATAATATTATTATTAATAAGATAACAATAGCAAAAAAAAAGAAGTCACAATATATAATACAAATAAAAACAGCAACAAGAACAACAATAATAGTAATAACAACAATAATGTCAATACTACTACTACTACTACTACGACTAATAATAATAATAACAACAACACTAATAATAATAGTAATTCCAAAAATAATAAATCATAATAATAGCAATGATAAAAAATAATAACAATAGTAATGTTGTTGTTGTTGTTGTTGTTATTAATAATAATGATCATAAAAACAACAATAATAGTTAATAATAATATCAATGTTATTATTAATATTGTTATTAACAGTATTGTTATTAACAACAACAACAATAATAATAATAATAATAATCACAATATAATTGTTATTGTTGATAGTTATAATAATAATAATAATAATAATAATAATAAAAGCAATAAAAATAAATACAACAACAACAAAAACAATAATATTACTAAGAGACCCTTGTGTGGAGCAGCATTCTCATACACTAAACTACCACCACAGTGCCCTGGATTCCCCACCAGAGGGCATCACATGCACACATGATTGACTGTGTCTGTGGGATGGAAGACTGGCCGAGGGATCATCCCTGAGTTCATCCAGCCCTAATATGTGTAGTTAGCACTGATGGTTATAGTTAAATCTGTATTGAATCAGTTTATCAATAACTGCTGAGAGTCGATGGGATCAATCGACATAATCACTGATTGATCGATTGATTGGTGATTGATTGATTGGATGTGTAGGCGTGGTTGCTTGGTGATGGAGCGTTTTGGAGATGTGATGAGGTTGTGCTGCGAGGTTTCAGCAGATCGCCAGATGAAAGCTGCGTTTAAGCATTCGAGCCGAGGGGCGGTGGTGGCCGGGGGAAGTGCCTTAATAGGGGGGCTCCTGATGGGACCGCCTGGCATCGCCGTAGGTAAGAACGTCTGCACTCAGTGTGTACATATTGAATAAATGATTGATTGATTACTTTTACTGGAATATTTTAGATAAAATCATCAGTCTTTTGAGGGCCAGAATGAATCACGGACGTTTAATAGGTGTCGTGCCTCGGTTGGTTGGTAGGTGGCGCTCTGGGGGGGTTGCTGGGTTGGAAGATGACGAGTGGACAGTTTCAGGCTGTTCCTGAGATCCTGATGGAGCTTCCTCGTGAGCAGCAGATGAAGTTGTACCAAGATGTGATGGCGGTCCTGGGTTCGCTGGACTGGACGGACGCCGTGCACCTGGTCGCCCTGGTGATGGGAAACGCCTCGATACAGCAGCGGGTCGCCGCCGCCATCCTGTCCTACGTCACCAAAGAGCTTCAGGCTGAGGTACGGTACGGGGACTGAGACCGGATTGAGGCCGACGGGACAAAGGGATTAAACCACACGCCTGAAAAGTGCTTTATTATTTCAGTTATTTCATTTCTTTAATCTGTTTATCCTTTGCACAGCCGTCTGATCCCAAACATGAAGAACAGAACAATCCAGCAACTCTAGCATTCATTACTTATCTCTCTAAAAGTGACTTTTAGGATTAAAACTAAAGCTGAATGAACCATAAGGTACTGCTCAACTTAAATACACGTTAAGTTCTTATTTATAACTATTTGTTTATCATCTGATTGTAGTGGATTTAAAGATTTAGAAGAGGATTATTATCAGTCAGCAGATTATTGGTTTATATTTTTTATTTTATTATGATGATGAATGTTTTGTAATTTTTGAGTTCTGTATCTGATTCGTTTGCTGTAATGCACTGGTACTATATTTATATTTCTGTTTTAATTAACGCTGCATGATTAAGGATTTAAATGCTAACTATGATGGTTTTGATTTTATTTCGTATGGATTATTTAAATTTAAAAATCCTCTTGATCTGTTGTTTGTAAAATATAACCTGACTGACTCTCTGAACTAATAAGGAGACAGAAATGTGAAGCTTCTTCTTTTAACATCAATATAATAATAATCACAGATGTTCATGTTTAATTAACAAATTAATTAGCAAATCATGAATTATGCCGGATTAGTTTATAAATAACTCTTCAAAATGATTAGGAAAAAACAGATAAGTAAATATGTGAGCCCATGAATGAATTGTAATATTGGCCCGTTATTAAACATACTCAGGGAATTCTGGGAGTTTTTATAATTACATCACTGTGAGGTTAAATTTTGACATTCTGTATGATAACCTTTCAGTCCCACAAAAAAGTGAGCTTTTAGGTAAAGTCTGTAATATCTGTGCTCGTCACACTTCACTAGAAACATTAAAAACAGAATTATTTAAAATATACTAAAAAAACAATGAAATTTAATCTTTAATATGGAAACAACATAACCTGAATTTGTCACTAATATGGAAACATCAATAACATAATTTTAAATAACTAAACAAAAAAAAAAAAAAGAGTTCTATCGCTGATATAGAACTAAAAAACAGATTTATTAAAAAAACAATAAAAAAAAGAATTGAGTTTACCTTTAAAATGCATCATGCTGGTCCTGATTATGAAGTTATTTTTCTTAAAACTTGCTTTGAAAAAAAGCAGATGTGTAGAAAATGAGTCTGTTACATAAAGTTAAATTAAATAAAAGTTGATTTCATAATAATGATAATTAGTCTGTAGTAATACAAATAAATAAACAACTGTTGTTCTAGGAGAATAATGAATGCTCTTGCAACTCCTCTAGAACTTCCTGTGGAACTTTCAAAATTTAATGATCAGGCTCTTCTGTGGAAGCTCTGCTCTGTACCTCCCCTCACAAAATGAAATTGTGGAATTAGAAGTGAATTTACATTGATTGAAAAAAACCAAATATTTCTTAGAGAACTGGCTTAATAAATGCTGAGGATTAGGATTAAAACTAAAGCTGAATGAACCATATGGTACTGATCAACTTAAATACACGTTAAGATGAAAACGGAGACCTGTATTCTTACTTTAGGTTCGTGGGTAAACACGGCTTTCATGTTGTTCATAAGGAATCTGTGGTATGATTCCAAATTGAGTTATTCAACTAGATATTAAATATATTGTGAAGGACCAATTTTTAGTCGAAACTGTTAGTAAATCAATAAGGAATGTAAAATTACAAAGTCACCTCTGTGTTTAAGCTGGTAGTAACTTCAGGCTCCTGCAGATGGCGCTACACGCTGATGATCGGGCTGTAAATGCCTGTGGGGTGTGTGATGGGATTTATAGATTGAGAAGAGGTGGTACAGTTCAGTGAATGCCTCGTTTGATGTGAGGAAAGGATTTGTAAAAAGGGGGGATTGCATGTGAGAGTGCCAAAGGTCATAGTGTGAAGAAAGAAGCTGAATCTGATCTGGCTTCCTCACAGATCCGGATGTGGAGTATGCTACAAATATGATCTTACTACTGTATAAGTACTGTAGGCACAAATGCACATTTATCACAACGATTTAATTCCCAAGTTTGATCTCTTTTTAATGCACTTTGTCTCACTATTAAAGACCTCTGAGGTGGAAAGTAACTAATTACAGTTACTCACCATACTGTAACTGTAACTAAATATATAGGGCGTAAACAAGCAAGCAAAAAAAGGAAGTAGTATGTTCAGCCTGTGGAACAAGGATCGAACCGGGATCGCTAAGCTGGGAGTGGGGAGCAATCCCACTAACCTGCGGAACAAATGTGGAAGTAAAGGGGCTTTAAACGGCAGACACTCAAAATCAAAAGATATATTAATATTATTATTACAGTATGTGCAAGGAAAAACTCAATAGAACAAGAACAACGGCAAACAGCAATGTGGCGAGTGCTGAGCAAAAAAAAAAGTCAGTTGCTTGGAAGCGTCGACTCCGAAAACAATTCATATGTCAAAAATGAGGTGCTCGCGCACTGGCGATGAACTTGGGTCATGAGAGAAACGAGAGAGAAACGAAGTGGCGCTAACAAAGCGAACGAGGAACAAGGTGAAGCCTGATCGGCGGTGCAAGGACGCAAACTCAGAGAATAATTACTGAATGCTTAGGGAATAAGAATGGGTTTGCGTGACCGCGGCGATGAGGGTGATGTCTCACAGGCAGGCCGGAGGAAATGGCGCTGCGGAAACAAAGAGCCTGAAACACTGGAGTCTGACCCTGATAAACCCTATCGAACCTCCAGCCTTGCAACTCTACCACAATTTTTCTCTACAAAGACAAAGTACTTGCTGTCTTTTCCTAGCCATTAAGTGTGCAGCGTAACGACAGCGCAAAAGGTGCGGCGCTTTCAGGTGGTCTTATATAGGAAGCGGAGCAGGTGCATCTCATCAGGTCTCATTAGCAGCGCACCTATCGGCATATGCCGTCTTAATTCTAGCACGTTTTCTAGTGTTGGGCAGTGGAACTACATGCTTCCTAATAACTTCATTGCATTTTAAATCACATATTATTCTGGATTAAAAACGAAAATAAATAAGCCCATTTTATACCTCCCTACATTTTTATATATCGTCTGTTGACGTTTTATTTTATATTACACTTTAATTTAAAAGGTGTTTTAATTAACAACAACTGGTTGAGATATTTTATCCCCTTGTCCTTTTTTGCAGCACACAGCAGAGACCAACCTCCCTCTGTTAAAAAAGTAATTAAGCAACTTTTACTCTGAATACATTTTATATGAGCTACATTTTACTTGGGTAATTTTACTTGTACTTAAGTACAATGTCATCAGAAGTAATAGAACTTTTACGTGAGTAGAATATTTTAGCCCTCTTTCCACCTCTGATCTTTAGATTGGTAAAAAAAACACAAAAAAAAACAAGAAAAACTTAAGAATGATCACAAATTTTTGATGATGTGAATGCTTCATGACTCTCTTATTTTTACTATGTTATTTATTTATTTATTTAATCTGTATGTTGCTTTTAGTTTTACAGTTCATATTCCTGCCATGAATATGTATTTAGTTCGTTTGTAACATTTGGAAATTGTAAGCCATTGTTATTAATAATAATAATTAGTCAAATTTAATTTAAAACATAGTCTATCCAGGCTGGAATATCGCCCGCTGTAGGTGTTGGACAGATGGTGTTTTAGATGATTCTGGAATGGAGAGCATGTTCAGGTCACAACACACCATGTTCCAGGTTTGGACTGATTACAGAACATACTGTGTTTTCTATGTAAAGTGTTCTGCTGCTGATTTCCTGTAGTTTTGGATCGTCTTCATGGGTTCAGACTTTTGGTGTGATCTTTGCAGGTTTCTCCCTCCTAGTGAGAGCACTAACAGAACGTGATGTTGTTGTGGAGTGCTGAATCTTTAGACCTGCTTCAGTGAATTTTCCACTTACGCAGTTCTTCTAAACTCCACTGTTTTACTGTGTTTGATCATTTCATGGTTCACATGTAAACACTCTTTCTCCAGATCAGACTTTGTATTTTATCTTTGGCTCTTTGTTTGCATCGTTACCTGGTGAGTCAGCCAGTTTTCACATAAGTGCTGGTCCATTCTTTACATTCTTACAGCTCAAATCGTACTTCCTTGTTGATGAGGTTTAGAGCACTGTGTTGGCTAAAATACAAACCCAAATTAGATAAAAGAAATAGACTGACTTTTAATTCATTGCAGAAAGTATGATCCTGAAATATTTCATGTTAATAGATATCCATTCCTGCATGTCAGGCCTGCAACACGTAAAAAAAAATAGGGATTGCAGCAAATAGGGTTGGTAATGAGATAAAAACTAAATAATGATATGATTTCAAACAGGTGATTATAATTACACTTCAGAAAAGTACACTGAGAGTTTAGAGCAACATGAGCTGCCTTCAAGACGACATCTTCATCAGGGACGTCCATGCATTTACCGGCAAACCAAAGCAGAAAAAGTTCGGACTGAAATATATAAATCCCTTCCAGTCTTTCGTTGAGGAACACTGTTTTTAAACATTTGGTGATAAACTGGAGATCCTCTGATCATCTTTACTCCTCAGAGACTCAGGCTTTAGTGGATACTGCTTCAGTTTGAAATCACATCATTATTTAGTTGTTTTTTTTTAATCTCATTATTAGGCCTAAATTGCCCCTGAGCTAACTTTTTTTGGAATGTTATGCAGACCTGAAATGCAGGAATGGATGTTTATTAACAAATGCATTTGTTATTTGCATTTTCTCTACCGCCCCAACTATCTGATTTCGGATTGAATTTATATTTTGTTATTGTACAATGTTAATGTGTAAGCTTAGTTTGTATTTATCTTAAATATTAGAAATTTAATTAATGTTTTTGCTTTGCATTAGCCTTTATTAGGATATTATTGATGTGAAATCTGATAAAATGATTTTTACCCTGTGTTAAAAGCTATGATTATGTTTAGAGGACTTATTGTGATGATTGTAAAACTGTATGGAGTTAAAATAACACCATAATGTGATGCTATAAATGAAGCCCTGTGTACGTTAGATCTGTCCTAGACCTGGTTTTCGTTACAGATATTTTTATTTGATTTTCTTAGGTTGGTGCAGTTTACTGAACACATGGAATCTGTGCTCTGTACAAACCAACAAGACAAATGGAATAAGGGTTTGTTCTTATATATTTATTTATTTGTGGTTTAATAAAGTGCAAAAGTAAGGTCATAAATACAAACAAAACATTGAAAGTGCATTCAGTATAAATATGAATCAATATTATAACTCTAACTTACAAAGAGAGAGTTGGTTATACAGAGGCAGTGTTGTTAAAGAGGAGCAGGAACAGGTAGGATGAGTTTCTTTGGTATGATCAGATAAGTACAGTAGGTTAAAGTGCTGTAATGAATGAGGAAACGGTTTGGAAACAATGACAAAGCAGGTCGGAGTCTAAACACAACCGTGTGAGAGCTGCCCTTGATTACATTGTATGGAGTTGTGAGTTAAAATAACTGAAAAGCATTCTGGTTTAACCCTGATCATCCTGGTCTGGAGCTGAGGTACACAAGGATTATTCCAGTCCATGGCAGTTTCCCTAAACGAGCTGTTCCAAAACATTTCTCCAAAACTTGGACGCATATGTT
This sequence comes from Ancistrus triradiatus, assembly GCA_025084515.1. NCBI lineage: Eukaryota > Metazoa > Chordata > Actinopteri > Siluriformes > Loricariidae > Ancistrus > Ancistrus triradiatus. The sequence goes on from JAJAGP010001511.1 coordinate 161,442, forward strand.
TATAAAGAATAAAATAAAAAAGTACAAAATAAGAACAAGGATATTACTGTTTATATAAAATACCATCTGTACATGTCTGTTTTATTTACAGTAATGCAGCACTTTTATCTTCTTCCAAAATCCCGTCTCTAAGCCCTAGAGCTCAGGTCCTGCTCGTTAGTGTTATTCTCTCGGTAACAGTCTGTTTTGAGGTTTGCTGAATCTTCGTAGGTCTTAGACTCGCGGCGGTTTGGCGTGTTGTGGTTTCAGGAAGCAGTAGACCGAGTTGTTATCTTCATACCACTGGGCGCTCGTTTGATCCTCGGCCTCGTCTGAGTCTGAGTCGCTGGACGCTTCGTACATGGGGGCGTCCTCAAACGAGTCCTCGTTCTTCAGGTGTCCATGCGATTCCTGCGAAACCAGGAGAGCGTCGTTGCACAGGCCACACACCCGTACCGGTTTGGACGAGATGTGTTTGAGGAGGGCGCGGTTCTTGGAGCAGGCCTTACACACCACAAAGCCGCAGGACCTGCAGTGGTGCCTCCTCTGGGTGACGCTGAAGTGGCGGTGGCAGCGCATGCAGCAGTCCGACGCCTTGTCCGGGACCCAGGGTACAGCATATTTGTTGACCGTGGGGGTGTAGCCGAGCTGGCTGAGGCGCTCGGTCCTGCAACGCTCGATGTGCTCCATCCAGGCCTGCTTCTCCTCCTGAGAGGCCGCGGACACGAAGAAGGACTTGCGCGGGGTTCGGATGATCCACTGGTGGTTCATGCCCTGTCCGTCCTCCAGGTTCTCCTGCTCCACCTCCTCCAGGCGCAGGATCTGCTGGTGGTTGTTCCACCGGCCCGGGACCATGATGCTCCCGTACACGATGATGTCGTTGAACAGGAAGAACACTTTCGGCTTCGTTCGCTTCCTGCACAGCTTCAGCAGGCGACCTTCGCCCACCAGGATGCGGTTCGGAGCGAGCAGATGTTTGCCGCGAGGCTGGAACGAGTTCTCCACTGCCAGGATGCGCTCACGGTTCTCTATCTCAAAGTGATCCACCATTGCAGCTCTAAACAGAAAAGCAAACGGATTGAGATTGAGCATATATCAGTGGTAACCTTATTAAATATCAAGGATTGTTCATTTCTTTAGCACGTTTTAAAATGGAATTAGTTTCTATTATTTAGGGCCAATCCCAAATTGAGTTAAGCCTAGGGTGACAGTGGCAAGGAAAATCCCTAAACGTCATAAGTTGCACACTACACCTCTATCACCTATCACTTTAATAATCTTGTAGCCTGTATACATGTATATTTTCTTGTAAATACTATTTTGTAAATAGTAAAGTTTGAAATATTCTTTATTCTTTATTGTTGTTTTTTGTACTACTGTTGCCTTAAAGAGGTTGCTAAACTATATTTCACTGCTTTAACATTGTTTATAACACTGTTTTCTGAGCGACAATAAATATATTCTATTCTATTCTATTCTATTCTATTCTTAAACCTATTATGGTAATTAATAAGATTACAGTAATACTTTAAATAAACATAAGATAAATCAGTATTAACAGAGAGCATATATTTTAAAAAATATAACAATATGCACACTAAAATATTTGAGAAAATTTAATATTATGAATAGTATAATCAAATAGATTATTTTATTTATTTGCTAAAGCTTAGAAGACAACAGTGCAAATAAATAAAATATTGAAATAAATAACAATAATACAATGATAAAAACGTAAAATTTACATAAATATTTCAAAAATATTAAAATTGTTTTAAAAAAATCATAAAATAACATACAAATAAAGTTGTTTTAATAAAAATATTACTTAATATTATATTAGATTGATATAATATGTGATATCAGTGGCAAAAACTTCACACATATCAATCAAAAAACATTAACTCAAAAGCAAGGAGGCGCAGGATAAAAAATCAAAGCAAAATAAAAAAAGATTGAAGAGTGTGTGCCTTTTTTAAAGAAAGCTAAATAAAATAAAGTCACACTGTATTTACACAGAGCTCAAACTATAGATTTGAATTCAGTTCTGACATTTGAATGTGATTTATATTTCCAGCATCTTTCATATAAATGATTTATTGTACAGTAAATCACATGTAAACAAATAGTTTGAGAGATTAATGAATAAATATTGATTAGAGGTCTGCTAATGAACAGGTTTCATAAATAATACTGTATTTAAGAGCAGAAAATGTAATGCTACATTAAACATTAATTTGTATTTTTATTTAAAAATTCAGATAAGGTAAAGGAAAAAATAAAGTCCAGGTAAATTAGGGTGAGGTTTAGGATGTTCCTGCACTGAGCATTTTCTTCCTCACCTGCATGAACTAAACGCTTTATATAAAAAAAAAATCCTGAAATGTAACAGAATAAGTGTATAATAATAAAGTGTTTATTAAATTGGATTTATAATTATACCTGATTGATGAAGAGTCTCTGAGTGAACGATGAGTCTGTTTTCTTCAGGTAGCAGATCCTCAGAGCTGTAGAACGTGTGTGTGTGTGTGTGTAGAGAAGACTGAAGAGTGTGTGTAGTGAAAGTCGTCTCTGTGCTTTTATAGACAGAGGAACTTCCTGTTTTAGTGTTCAGAGGGGATTTCCTAATCTTCTTAGAATGGATGGGAAAAAACACAGAGTCTCTTCATTCACAGAAATCTGTAAAACTTACGAAAAAATGCTAGACAGTAACAAAGAATAATGCAACATGAGTTTAAGCTCAGCGTTGGATGAAGTACACAAAGCATGTAGTCAAGACAAAGTAGAAATACTCGAGGTAAAATATTAGTCTCCCTTTAGAGCCCCACTAGGGTAAAAGTACAAAAGTATTTACCTTCACTGCGTTCTACTGGCTCCAACCTACTATCTGTTCCTAGATTTAGGCTTTCTTCCATGGGTGGGAGATCGTTTGCTGTGGCAGCTCCCACCCTTTGGAATTCTCTTCCGGCATCTGTTCGGTCTGCATCTACACTTCCACAATATAAATCACTCCTGAAAACTTTCATGCTGTCTTCTCCAACAAATGTTTGATATGTTTGCCAGTTCTGTATTGCTGTATGAAATATATTGCCAAGCGTCCTTGGGTACTCTGAAAGGCGCTATAAAAATTTTACTTATTATTATTATTATTATTATTATTATTCAAATGTACTTAAGTATTGAAAAAAGTACTACATTTATTATGGCTCTAATGCCCTGTTATAATTTTTCTAACAAGACTCTTTGTGTAATCAACAAATTTTAGGTGAGATTGGTACACCAATCTTTTAACAGAATGTCATTAATTAGTCCAAAACAAATTCAAAACAAAGTGTGTGCTATATCCTGATTTGGGCTTGCTTTTTGCTTCTTTCATTTTTAAACGTTATGTTTTATGCGCACACAAACAAAAAGATTTCACATAATGTAGTGGAGTTAAAAATGATATTTGACCTTGAAATGTAGAGGAGTTAAATTAAAAAGTATCCCAAAATGGAAATTAAAGTGAAGATACATGAAAAGACTAGAAAAGTATAGTAACGAATTACATTTACTTTGTTCCTGTCCAATATTACAGAGGATCAGATATGAACAGTGTTGAGTAGAAAGGCCGTAATAAACATCCTGTCCTGAATTTGTCCAGTAATGTTAAAAGACGTCCAGTATTGTTTTTAGACGTTAAATGTAAAACCTGCCGCAAGAAATTAGAAACCTATGTAGAAACAAACTGAACTATGGACAGACATTTCCGCACATTTTAATGCATTAAAGTCACTGCAGAAACGTCCGCTATAACTTACGATCTTCTGGCCACTTTAATTACTGACGATCCGAAACTGGAGGAAGTGGATGGAGCTCTGAATGGCTTCTTATCCTCTACCTGCAACCTCCACTTTTCTATGAGTAAACATAAAAATGTATCTTATTCAGTTAATTATGATTGCTTAGAATGATTGTTTACTTCATATTTATAGTTTTCTAGCCCTAGATAAAACCCCAGAGCAGATCCAGGAACTTTGGGAGGGACTATTATGGGAACATCTAGGATCTGCCCACATTTAATGACTTTACCAGTTAGAGGAATGTTATATAAAGATATAGAAATATATAACACCAGTTGACATCCCTTTCAGACAGTTTTCTTTGGTGCTGCATTTCAGAGAAAGTTGTTATTTATAAGGAACTGCTTGAACATGACAGTTGAGAAGAAACATTGCATCAGAAAGGAAACCCTGCTGACATCACTGACCAATCCATGTTCAAGCTTAAAAACTAAACAGCGTCACGTCCACTGTCCCCAAGCTCTGCGCATATATCCTCCTCCCTTTCCTTATATGGTCATAGCTACCTGTTAGTAACACGCCCACTTTGTTTACATTGTGTACCAGAGGGCAGTAACTCAATCAATCAATCAGTCAATCAATCAACATTTATTTACATAGCACCTTACAATAACAGAAGTCGATCAAAGTGCTGTACATAATCAGAAAATAGCATGCAATTTGTAGTTAAGGCATTTAGATGTTAAAAGCCATTTTAAATAAGTGGGTTTTGAGATTGGCTCTAAATACAGTCGTATGAAAAAGTTTGGGCACCCCTGATAATTTTCATGATTTTAGTTTATAAATCATTGGTTGTTCAGATCAGCAACTTGAGTTAAATATATCACATAGCAGATGAACACAGTGATATTTGAGAAGTGAAATGAAGTTTATAAGATTTACAGAAAGTGTGCAGTAATTATTCAAACAAAATTAGGCAGGTGCATAAATTTGGGCACCCCAACAGAAAAATTACATCAATATTTAGTAGATCCTCCTTTTGTAGAAATAACAGCCGCTAAACGCTTCCTACAGCTTCCAGTCTGGGGGGGGGGGTATGGATCTGGTTGAAGGGCTTTGGACCATTCTTCTTTAGAACATCTGCAGTTAGTCCGGTTTGATGGTTTCCGAGCATGGACAGCCCACTTTAAATCACAACACAGATTTTCAGTAATATTCATGTCTGGGGACTGAGATGGCCATTCCAGAACGTTGTACTGGTTCCTCTGCATGAATGCCTTGGTAGATTTTGAGCAGGGTTTGGGGTCGTTGGCCTCGGTGCAAGTTCAACTTTGTCACTGATTCTTGAACATTGTTCTCAAGAGTCTGCTGATATTAACTGGAATCCATGCGACCCTCAAGATTGCCTGTACCTGCACTGGCCACACAGCCCCACAGCATGATGGAACCACCACCAAATTTTACTGTGGGTAGCAAGTGTTTGTCTTGGGAATGCTGTGTTCTTTTTCCACCATGCATATCGCTTATTGTTATGTCCAAATAACTCCATTTTAGTTTCATCAGTACACTGCACTTTATTCCAAAATGAAGCTGGATTGTCCAAATGTGCTGTAGCACACCTCAAGTGACTCTGTTTGTGGCGTGTCTGCAGAAAAGGCTTCTTCTGCATTACTCTCCCATACAGCCTCTCCTTGTGCAAACTGCTCTGAATAGTTGAACGATGCACAGTGACACCATCTGCAGCAAGATGAGGTTGTAGGTGTTTGGACCTGGTCTGTGGCTTGACTATGACTGTTCTCACCATCCTTTGCATCTGCCTATCTGAGATTTTTCTTGGTCTGCCACTTCGGGAGTTCCTTAACTAGAACTGTGCCTGTGGTCTTCCATTGCCTCACTGTTCCTCACAGTGGAAACTGACAGCTGAAATCTCTGAGATAGCTTTTTGTATCCTTCCCCTGAACCATGATGTTGAATAACCTTTGTTTTCAGGCCATTTGAGAGTTGTTTTGAGGCTCCAATTTTGCCACTTTTCAGAGAAGATAAAAAGAGGAGAAAAACTTCCAATTGGCCACCTTACACTTTCTCATAGTTGGATTAACTCTTGTGTATGCTGAGATCAAGGGTCAATGAGCTTACAAAACAAAAGTTTGTAAAAGGTATTCAAATGACAAGGGTGCCCAAATTTATGCACCTGCCTAATTTTGTTTGAATAATTACTGCACACTTTCTGTAAAACCTATAAACTTAATTTCACTTCTCAAATATCACGGTGTTCATCTGCTATATGATATATTTATCTGAAATTGCTGAGCTGGACAACCAATGATTTATAAAGAAAAATCATGAAAATTATCAGGGGTGCCCAAACTTTTTCATACGACTGTAGGGGCAGGACAGTGGTAGAACGTAATTCAGTTGGCAGAGTGTTTCACAGTTTAGGACCTGCCACTGAAAAAGATCGATCTCCCCACTGCTTGCACCTGGACCGTGGGACCTCCAGCAGATGTTGTCCAGCAGAACGGAGAGCTCTGCCAGGCTGATGAAACCTCAGTATTTCAAATATGTAAGGGGGTGCATGGCCATGAACTGCACAGAAAACAAACATTAGGATTTTAAACTGGATCCTAAACTGTGTTGGGAGCCAGTGAAGACAGTAGAGAACAGATGTAATATCATCATGCTTGCGCGTATTGGAGAGGAGCCGAGCAGCCGCATTCTGAAACAGTTGTAGGCGGTGGAGCGATGTTTGGCTTAGTCCAATGTACAGTGCATTGCAATAGTCCAGGCGGGAGCTAATAAAGATGGCTTTTTCAAGGTCACTATAATGCAGGAAGGGTTTCACCTTGGCAAGAAGCTGAAAGAAGCTTGCCTTTACAACAGGGTTTACCTGTAGGTCCAGTTTCAGACTTGAGTCTAATTTCACCCCTAGATTTTTAACCACCTTGCTATAATGGGCGGATAAAGCACCAAGCCTAGGTGTAATTGAATCAAACAGGTTTGATGTACCAAACACAATGCATTCTGTCTTGGTCTCATTTAGACAGAGACAGAATGTATTCTGAGACAGCCAGAGCTTAACGTCACTCAGATTCTATAGCATCTGGGGAGTTTGGCGAAACGGGCAGATAGATTTGTATATCATTTTCATATAGATGGAAGGAAACATTGTGCTTTTTAATTTGTGACCCCAATGGAAGCAGGTATAAAGAAAACAGAACTGGGCCCAAGATGGATCCCTGTGGTACACCAGAGGTCAGAGGGGCTGACAAAGAGGAGAGCTCATTAACCATCACAGAAAAAGTTCTATCTGTAAGATATGAACTGAACCACTGTTGTACAGTTCCTTTGATGCCCACATGCTGAAGTGAAATGAAGTGCCACCAACGACTTTCCTGCTTAGACTTAAAATCCTAGAGTGACTCTGTGTATCAGGCTACTTAATGCCGATGTGCAGATTTTACATTTTATTTGAACTATGACTCCATGACTAATTAGTTTAGATAAATTAGTTTCATTCTTAGATTTTATCATCTACGCCGCGTAAGCAGGTTGGGTCCCTTTTTGAGTCTGGGTCCTCCCAAGGTTTCTTCCTCATAATGCTTGTGGAGTTTTTCCTTGCCACTGTCACCCTAGGCTTGCTCAATTTGGGATTGGACATAGATATTAGGAGATAATCTAAAACTGTAAAGTTGCTTTGAGACAATGCTCCATTGTAAAAAGCGCTATATAAATAGATCTGACTTGACGTGTACTCTCCAGAATATTCCCCACTGCCTCCTAAAGAACAAACTAATATAATCATGAGAGCCTAGACTTTACACTCTAAGTGTGACTGTGATCATCAGAATAAGTTATTATTATTACACTTATTAGAGTTTTATAGTTAGTAAAAGAGCTATAATTATTATTATTAGGTTTAGGAGTGTTATGTCAGTAATTATTTATCAGTCATTTTTTGTTTGATTTCAGATAAATGTTTCTGAGGCAAAATGACAAAATGGGGAAAAAGCTATAAAAGTAACCCAAGAGAAAAGGAAAAAGCTATAACTGATGTAAATTTTTGCCAATAAAGATCTAAAATGAATCACTTTATTTTTTATTCTTTTGTTCTGTGTGTACTGTATGTGTGGGCTGGAGGGAGGGGGACGGAGCTTTTCTTAAATACTTGAGTTGGGTCCAAGGAAAAAAGGTTGAGAATCACTGATTTAGACCAAATAACTACTTACACCAAAGACTGCATGTGCTCATAAAATATCACAGCTTAGGTTAGGTGGTTACTGTGGTAACCCATGTGATCGGTGGATTGTTATTAGTGCATTTGTATCATTGTGATACGAGATGGGTGCAAAAACTTTCATATCCCTTTCATCCCTGTGGGAAAAAGTTTTGAAGAAAATGCATAGCTACGTGGAAACCGTGTGTCTGATCAAAGAAGCTGTGTATAAGCCCTGATCACTTAATCAGGCCGAACAATCTGCATTTGGAACGATGTCGAGATCTCGAAAATTGTAGGACGAAAATCGTGCAGAAAAAAAAAGAGGAAAGGGGAATAAGGAGAGTCATATAAGTCACATTGCAATGTGCAACCATAATAATAATAATAATAATAATAATAATAATAATAATAATATTCATTTACAGAGATCATCAAACTTATTAATGACATCACATCAGCTCTGGTTCTAAGATTCCTTTGATGGGAACTGAGGCAGCAATTTAGGACCGTGCGATTTTATTCTAGATTTAAAAAATAAAATAAAATAACCGTGAAAGATTTGACTGTTTTATCTTCATTAGAATGATTGGATCTGGCTCTGTTCTGTTTATATGTAAACATGCATCTTCTGATGTTATGTAAGGAACTTCTGAATAATACTCCTAAAATATAATAACAAAACAAACTCGGTTGCCCTTTGGTGTTTGGAATATCCGGAGCATCCCTAACACGACCTGTAGTTTGAAATTTAGATGGGCGGTAGAACAAAACCGAATGACAATTAACACTGATTCTCTTGTGGTTCATTGTAGTTTTGTCCTTCCTGTTACCTCATCGTCCTGTGGTGACTTTCATCTAAACCAAGAACCTGATACACCAAATACACGTTTTACTGACCTGCTTTTAGCTTTGTGTGGGATTTCCCATATAGACAAGCTTACAGGAAACTCTTCACAAAAATGAGTTTGTATCCCACTTCTGGAAAGGTGAGGTTTGAGACGTGGATTTGTTTAGTTCAGATGATTACTTCCTTTCACCTGAAATCCAGAACATAGTTCTGTCCTCATTGTCCTAATTATGGTAAAGAAAAAGAAAAGATAATGAAATTATAATATGTAGGATAAATATCTTATTTTGAAAGGTTTTGTTTTCTGAAAAACATGAGAGTTTATCATAGACAACTTGAAAATCAGCACCACAATAATTCAAGTTTGCTGCATCACATAGGAACGATTTGTTGCATCTTCATCTACCTCATAGGCCTCATGTCTCTGGTAACGCTGGCACTGGCAAACTGGCATCATGTGGCACTGGTCTGATGCCTGAATGCAGACTGGGGTATCAATAGATTTCCTATTTTTAGTAAAGAAGCTGATATATTGGTCAGACAGAAGTAACAGTCTGTCCAAAGAAAACCAAAGAACATGTTTTCACAGCAGCGAAATCAAAACGATACACATTATTAGACTATTAGGGCAATTCCATTTAATAATAGACTTAAAATAGGACAGAAAATCACAAAACTGTGTTATATCTATATACAAAACAAAATATTTGAAGGTGATTTTGTTGATTTTGCAGCCCAAAAATCTATAAAAACACCCACAAGTGATCAGGAAACAAAATCTAATCTCAGGCTGGGTTTCCCAGCACTAACACAAAAGACTTGTTTATTTGGCTCAGATGCTCAGGGTTTTTTCGGTAAGCAACTGGTCTGGATGGTTGGGCAGGTTCTGCCTGGATGGAATGTTGTTGAATTGCTGAAAAAACAAATCAAACACGACTCCATATTTAGAATCAACTCACATTCCTTCGTTTATTTCTCTTTTATTTTGGCTTTTATTAAGTAAGAGATTGTGTGTTTTTGTGTTTACCATGTTAAAATCATATAACACACACACACACACACACACGCACGCACGCACGCACGTACGCACGCACTGCGAGGTGGCCAAAGGTTTTCCTCAGATCGAGTGACGTTCTGTCTAGAACCTTTAGGGAATTTTCCAGAGTTAGTGAAGAGTTCATCCTCTCACTGATCTAATTCTAACAGAACTGATCTACTTCTAAGACTGAAGTGAATACAACTGCATATTTCTAAAAATAAAACAAACCTTTGCTTGTGTGCTTTGTTGATTTATCTACATCAAATACTACCAAGCTGTAGTTGGATTGTGTTCTTGGGTTATTGCTTACTTGTACTAACATGAGGTTTTGTCTACTGGGAGGAATACAAAGCACTTCTGTAAGTCACTCTGGATAAGGGCGTCTGCTAAATGCTGTAAATGTAAATGTAAATCTAAAGAAACTGTCATTTATTCATAATCACTTTTCATCCAGTGGCAGAAATTATTTTATGGAAAATTAAAAAACATCATTTTCAACCCCAAATCAGAAAAAGTTTGGACAGTATGGAAAATGCAAATCAAACAAATATGCAGTGTTTCTTACATTTACTTATTTCATTGCAGACAGCATGAACCTGAGATATTTCATATTTTTTTCTGGTCAACTTAATTTCATTTGTTAATAATCATCCATTCCTGCATTTCAGGCCTGAAACACATTCCAAAAAAAAGTTGGGACGGGAGCAATTTAGGAGTATGATGAGATAAAAAACTAAATAATAGTGTGAATTCAAACAGGTGATTATAGTCATGATTTGGTCCAAAATCAGCATCCAGGACAGGAGTCTCTGAGGAGTAAAGATGATCAGAGGATCTCCAGTTTATCAACAAATGTTTAAAAACAATGTTCCTCAAGGAAAGACTGGAGGGGATTTATATATTTCAGTCCGAACTTTTTCTGATTTGTTTTGTTTTGTTTTGTTTTGTTTCTTGAAGGCAGCTTATGTTGCTCTAAAATCTCAGGGCACTTTTCTGAAGTGAAAATGACTTTTACCGAGAGTCCTAACCCGCCCCCATACCATGCCAGAGCCTGGCTTTTGAACTTTTCATCTTTCCAAAAGAGATCTGTGATACTGATGGGTCTGAGCACAATCCCCGTTCCCACTGTATGATGGTCCATCCCAGATGCCTCCAAGCCCAGAGAAGCCGATGCCCCTTCTGGACATGGTTATAACATAAGGCTTCTTTTTTGCACAGTAACGTTGTAAGAGGTATTTGTGAATGTAACTCTGTATTGTAGAGCTTGATAAAGGTTTGATAAAGGAATCCCTTGTCCATGTGCTTCTATCAGCTATTGATGACTGACGGTTCTTGATGCAGTTCCATCTGAGAGAGTAGAGATCACCCCTCATCAGGTTAGGCTTTTTAGGAAATTCCTCCAGATTCCTTGAATGGTTTAATGATATTATGCTCTGTAGAGGGAGAAATATATAAATCCCTTCCAGTCTGTCTTGGAGGAACATCGATTTTAAACATTTGGTGATAAGATCCTCAAAGTAAGTGCAATCACACATGTACCTGCTTATTCTGCGTGATTGCCATATTAGCAACACCTGCAGGCTCAGTATATCAGAGCATCCCTGAGCCTAGTCAGGTGTCGCACCATTTGCGCTTTTTGGCGCTCACCCTGCACGTGTATCGTTGCGTCCGCTTTTTCCTCGTTCTGGCGGCTAGGGGAAGCGGTTAGGACCTCTCCCGCTTTAGGGGGAATGTTATCGTATAGATCAGGAGATCTGGAGGTAAGGTAGGGCGTAGATGGCTAGGCAAGGAACAGAATTCTCACAGCTATTGGTTCCCTTTCCTGCTCACACCTCGCTCGGCTTCGCTCGGGATCGCTCCACTCTGCGCTGATCCCCGGAGCTACACCTACGAACTGCACACTGTTCGGTTCTTCCTTTTTTCTTCCTTTTGTTATGTATTTCTTGCTACAGCGCATTAACTGTAGTAGTGGCTTGTTACTTCCCACTTTCGCACCTATCATTAAGCCCTTTTGTTTTTTGAGACTGCACAGGCGGGGCCTGTTTCTGTCCTTAGGCTAATAGTCCCTTTTAGAGGTCGTGTTTATAGCAGCTGCCCCGTGGCTCGCGGTAACGCGTTTGCCCCCGAAAGTCGATACTCAGAGTTCATACCTGAGGTGTGAGTCTGTTTAGGTGCGCTCCTTTTTACTTTGTTTCCGTTTACTTTGTTCCTTTCTTTATATATTTAGACTTTTGGCTCACTATTTGGAGCTAACTGCAATTCGGTCCCAAAGCCTTTTTATTTTCTATCACATGGTTCGCCTGGTTTTTATAACAATCTGAGGCTCATACCTAATAAATACCTAATACCTCCGATCTTATTCCAGATTATTATTAACTTTTGAATTGTTTTTCCGCTTTCATGTTGTTATAGTGTAACATGGGCTCACCCCTGGGCTGTGATATGCATAAGACAGACTGACATCCTCATGAAACACTGGTTGAAAATCTCATCCACAAACACAAAGCACAGCTAAAACTTTTGTTGCCAGGAAACTAAAGAACTGAATTTAATAGCACCAGGAGACCGGAACTCAACTTCGAAACACAGCTGAAATCTCACCTTTGAGATTCATACTTCCATTTCATTTTATCGGTACGTTATCTTGTGTGTTATAGTTTGTGCTCTCTGAGCAAATACATTCAAAGATAATAAAGTTATGCTGGACTTGAGCCAGGATTCGTGTAGCTGACGCACCATCTCACGTCAGCTGTTTTTTAAAATAAATTTTCCTAATGTTATTTTTAAAGGCAAAGAGCTCACTTTTAAACCCCTGTCATCCAGTGTCAACAAACTTAAAACAACGTGGTTATTTAGAAATCTTTAAATTACGTGTCTCTATCTCAGGAACAGATCAGCCAATCAGAATTAACCTTTCATTTCCTTAAATCTAAACAATTATATGGCACAGTGTTTAATTTGAATCAGTTTTAAGCAAAATTCAGTTTGGAGTGGTTCTCATGAACTGAGATCCTGATAACGATCTGCTCTCTTGCCTGTAGTGTAGTCTCACATTCTTATAAAAGTAATAAAGCTATTGTAAAGATACTGTGATATGACGTGTTTGACATAACTTGGTTATAAAATCATAATCAAGAAGATTTAATTATAGGTTTACACCCTGAGTTAGATAATACCGTAGGCAGGTAGATGGTGGATGCCAAAATTCTTCATACAGTGTTTTTCCATTTTACACACTGAATTCTGGTTCATTTTCTTTTTGATGATTCTTTTTTTTTTAAATCAGTTCCTGGATTTAATCAGCACCTTTTTTCCGGGTGCCAGATCTTCTGGTCTTCTAGTAAAGCTGATAATCTGCACCGTCTGATATCGATCTCAACCTGTGATTCATGTTTCATGTAAATGATCACCTACCAAGAAGGTCACCCTGGGCTTCTCTATCAACAGCCAAAAGTTCCAGCCCCTCCTGGGACTTTCCCAAACTAACAATAGGACAGAATTCCTCCATCAGGTCCTGGAACTGCCCATGTGCAAATGCAGAAATGAAGCAGTTGAGATTCCCACATTTGTAAGGGTCGATGACTAAACTTGACCTTAGGGACCATCTTTGCACTCATGGTGCTTCCGCCAGGCAATTCTTGACCTAATAACACACACACTTACATTAATTGATCTTACATCACTGTAATTGTACAATTTCTTCCCCAGAGTAAGTGTAATTTAACCAGTTAGATTGCAAAAAAATCACACTGTAAATGCTGATGGTTACTGAGATCAACTCTGGATTTCGTTGAGCTTACAAAACTTACAAAGCACTGAGAGAGAATTCACTCCAGAAATGTAATTAGAAAGCTCGCAATAATAATAATAATAACACTAATATCTAAAGCTGGCGACAGATCAGTGGGTAAAATTCAGTAAGGGTTCAAATCCCATAACTACCCTACAGACATCATGACTTCAACAAAACATTTATTATTATTGTCTCATATTATTATTATTATTATTATTATTATTATTATTATTATTATTATCATCTCTTGTTTTATACAGTCAAAAAACAACAACAAAAAACAAGGAGCTTCCTGTCGAATTAGTCAATGCAATTGCTGAATTTAATAATTAAATTAAAGTAGGCCTTTTACAGTACAGTGTTCTGAGTAGTTCCTGGAGTAGCCTGTAGGTGGTAGTGTTGCTCGTTCTGTCGTGCTGTGTAGACTAGTGATGGGAATTCCGGCTCTTTTCAGAGAGCCGGCTCTTTTGGCTCGGCTCACTAAAAAGAGCCGGCTCTTTTGGCTCCCAAGTGGCTCTTTAGATTTTGTGTAGCTTAATTTATTACCAAATTATGTGTAAAATGAATTACTAATGTAAAAACACATAATATCCAATGTTTGTTATTATTAAAATGTTGTTTTTTTTAATATATATATATATATATATATATATACTCACAATGGAACACAGGTCCAATCTGGTCTCAGGTCTCTGATTATGTGTATTATTTGTAAATTTGGAACTATATACAGGGAAACAAGACATCAACCACCAAACATCACTCAACAAAATATAAATAAAAATGTTCCAAAAAAGAAAAAGCAGCATCCAGGTTACAGTTTTTGATAAATAAAAAAAAAACAAGGATTTAATCTTTGAGGGGTTGATCCTGCTTCTCCTTTCTGTTATATATATACACATACTCACACACACATTTGTGTATATGTAGCCGGTGTGAAAAACAACGTAATATTGTTTTCTCATTTATTTCTCATTTCATAAAAATCTGCAGTAATATAAATATAATTTAGTTAATAATATATAGTATGTTTGTTACAAGTTAAAAATGAGTTAAAACGAGCCTAAAGCAAGTGATGTTAAAAAGCGTGCTGTCACTTTAAGAAATACAGGTGCCTTGTGGGTTCGCGCCCTCTCTCCTTCAGTCTGCGTTAAGATCTGAAGGGAGAGGTGCGTATTAGATATGTAAAATGGACATAAAGCACTGTATAACGTACAAAAAGTAATTTAAACACGATATTACTTAATTGTTAAAACAACATTACATGGTTTTAGAGCTCTTTGTTCATTACTGCGGATGTAAAAGTGAGTTTTGTCGAGTGAGTTTGTGGCGCAATGAGTTGACGGTGAAGTGAAATAAATTCGTCTGGCCCTGTGTGTTATAGAGGTATTGAAAATATAATTTTCTTATCTCAGGGGTTCTACCATTGCCTTCTCACTGACATCACAGTGTTGTTTTGTCTTTTACAATCCAGGTATGTTGTTTTGCCATACGTGTTCACGTTGTTGCTTTATATAAGATATAAAATGTCGCTCTCATAAATTGTTGTCTGTCATTTAATGTGGATGTGAATTATTTTCTTTGCATTTTGTGCTATTTTTATTTTAATTCAATTGATTTGTTAATTTGATATCCATATTGAATTTTGTTTTGTAGAGTGATATGAGGGTCTGTTTTCTGCTGGAAATTTGAAGTTTGCTATTTTGTAATGTGTGACATTTGGAGTAGTTCACAATTATTGTCAATCATATTTTGTAAACTTGTACAGTTTCAGTCTGCGTTAAGATCTGAAGGGAGAGGGGTTCTACCATTGCCTTCTCACCGGCATCACAGTGTTGTTTTGTCTTTTACAATCCAGATGCATTAATATCTGAGGAGAGAGAAATAAATGAAAGAGATGACAGTACCGACTCCTGTGCAGTTACTACAACACAACGCAGAGGTAGCTGAGGTTATTAGGGTGGTCCAGGCAGCCACAGTGATAGAGCCCGGCTACATATATATATATATATATATATATATATATATATATATATATATGTGTATATATATATATATGTATTTTAGCATCTAACCAGAAGTGCAGTAAGCAGCAATGTGTCGGAGTGTACAATAAATTAAAAAATATATAAATCGGCTCACAATCAGGAACCAGCTCCCGTCGTTCATTTCAAAGAGCCGGCTCTTAGACCCGGATCGGTCGCGACCGACAGATCACTAGTGTAGACGTTTGAAGAGTTAACGTTCGGATTATAAAACAATCCTCGTAACGCACACTTCATTCTATCCTTATTAAAAACGTTTTACCAAGACAAACTTTGTCCAGATTTCCCCTTGGTGTGATTCTGAAGCCTTTTATATGTTTGAATTTAAAAACCAGATACAAACACAACATTCACCCAGCTAAAGCTAACTGTGAATGCTAATTATCGCAATCTTTATTAATCAGGTAGGGAAATCGTAGTCTTCATTTTTTTTCCTGTAATCTCAGTAAATATATATAGGGTTCTCTTTGTAAGTGTTGTAAGTGTTCGTTGCCACCTTTGTAAGTGTTGTAAGTGTTCGTTGTTTTCTTTAAGGAAAATACTGGTAGAAAAAAAGAACGCTGTATGCTGCAGATCATTTATTTACCTTTACGCCTTTATTCACTTTTATATACAGCACATTTTTAAACACAATAAATTATTTTTTTATTAAACATAATAGTTGGTTTCATGGTTTTCATATTTACAGATTTTGGTCTAATAACTTATATTATAAAATTAAGTTTATTTAATTATTGGATTTGCTCACCTCTGACTGCAGCCACTACTATACATATATTTATTACAATTATTTAATTATTATCTATCCACAACAAGAAAACAAACGTTACTTATGGGTAAATAATAAATTCATATATGTACAAATCTACATCTACATCACGTTTACAGTCTGTATTAACAGATTAGTATTAGCACTTTCGGTGATGAGTTTAGGAAGTTAAATGTATTTTCATTCTCACAGGTTAACAGAGTTTAATCTTGAGCTCATTTTGTTATAGTCAAGAAATTAAGAGTAAAAGCTCCACCTTGTATCAGCTTTGCTGCATTTCCATAAAATATTTTATACAATAAAACCCAAACCATTTTAACTTTTTAGAGTTGATGCTCATGGACAAACTGGGCGATAACATATCTTCTACACCTTGTCAACCCATAGCCCAGTAACGCTCCCAGAGATACACCATAAACATTCAAAAACAAATAAGTACATATAACAAACATAAAATGGAATTAGATGTGAACAAGTAAAAAGAGAACAAATAAAAAATGAAAACCGTCCTTATTTCATTTATGCATTGTTACTGTTTTTGCCTGCTCATATGGATTTTATATTAAAGTTTAATATAATAAATGTAGTAAAGGCATGGGACGGGTTGCCATATGTACCAGCACAGGTTTAAGACATGCATTAGGTCAACTGACATCTCTGAAGTGTCAGCATCATAGACACCCAGAGATGAACTTCAGTGAGAATTTGGTAGGAGTTCAATTTTTTTTTGATTCACTAAAATATTGAATACCACTGTTACAAAATTAATTATTAACACTGTATAGACAGTGGAAATTGTAAGGGAAGCTACCCGTATAGTCTTTAAAAAATCACTAGTGAGATATATTTATATCAGATTTAATGTTTTTACCAGCAGCAATATGTAGGGGGCATCCCATCAACCACAGAATAATCAACATCATTGTCACTCCACCAGCCATCAGCTCTGTTCTCATCCTCCACATCTTTAAAACCTGGATCTAAATCAGAGACGATTGAATTATCATCATTAGATACTATTGTACACAGTAAAAGTTTATTAATACTCAATTTAATGTTCATTCTTAAGACTCTGGGTAACCCTTAAGGGCCCAGGAAATATACACTGTGAAGTTTTACAGCAACACTGTTTAACATTAGTTGAACCTTATTAGTTCGTAGCTCTGCTGTCAACGTGACGAATCTAGGATCAGGAATTTAGGGGTGAAGCACCCAGTGAGACTGAATCTTCCGTATTTTTTTATACTTTTTTTTTACAAAGAAAATCGGACTTTTTGGATATAGGAAACACTGTGATACTCATATACTCATAAATTCACTATATCAGTGTCACCTTTTGACGCTAGGGGTAGCATTGAGCTACCTTTGCCGGTGGCATCGCTGGCAGCTTCTGTAATCGGCCGCCTCGTCAGTAAGACGGCTGATTACAGCTAATGATCCTCACCTGCTTCCTCTGGCTATTTAAGAGCTTTGCCAGTGGAAGCAAGTGTGGGATCACTCGTCTCCACTCCCAGCACGCTTCGTAAGACCCGATCCTCGCTACGGCGTATTTTGAATAAGGACTCGCTGGCAGAACGTGCCGTTGAGACCTCACAAGTCTCATCCCTGCGCTCTTTTTAGAGCCCCCACACTTTCCTTTTGCTTCCTGTTTTGTTTATTCGCTTTTTATTCATTTTTTCAGGGTTTAGAGGACAGACTTCGTCCGTACAGGGGCGGAGCCTCCGTAGCGTTGCGAGACGTGATGGTAAGGTTGATAGGGAAATTAGGCAGAGTAGGTTGAGCGTTATTTCGCATTTATTTTTCCATCTCTGGCTCCTCTCTGCCTGATTCATCCTTCCTCGCGCTCTCGCGGCGTCTCTAACCTCTCTGAGCGTGCAGGAGCGCTGGGCCACGCCCACGGCCGCTTCGTGTGTGTGTGTGTGTGTGTGTGTGTGTGTGTGTGTGTGTGTGTGTGTGTGTGCGCGCTTAGAGGTGACGTAAGCTGGAGGGAATATCCCCCCTCCCGCTCTCTCTCTCTGTCCTTCCCGCTTTTCCTTTCAAAGGCGCTGTTACGTCTCTCTGTGTGTGTATGTAGCTCACACATTCGCTGCTTTTGTGCACACACACAGAGACTCCCATTACTTGTTATTCATTCATTTGTATTTGTTTAATTCAGTTTATTGTATTTCACTTCAGTTCAATAAAATCATCTGGAGCTAACTACACTTGGGTCCCATCCTTTTCATTTAGTTTTTGGGGTTCGTCATTTTTACAGATGGCGCAACCCCGTGACATAATGATTTCACCAGCCAGGGGACCCAGCATTGGCTCCTGGACCTCTCGTATGGAGGTCCCCAGACGCCGTAGACGGCGGGTTTCACTACCCGGGTCACGACTGGCTTTTTGGGGGCAGTTCAGTGACGCTGGCCATGTCACTGATGACTTTTTCCATCCTCATGCTGAGGATTTTCCTTATCCTCACGCCGAGGATTTTTCTTACCTGGAAGCCGAGGGTTTGTCTTATCCTCAGGCTGAGGATTGTTTTTATCCTCATGCCGAGGTTTTCTCTCATCCTGACCCTCCCACATTGCCCAGCCCTCGCTGCTGTCGGCGTCCACGTGGGGCCCAGATAGGTCTACAATGCGGCATAGCCTATTTTGGCCCCCAGCCACTTATTCCTGACCCCGAACCTACCGATATATTTGAAATCACGCAAGGGTTTCAGGAGGTACAGGAATATGTGGCTGAATTTCGTACCCTGGCCGCACAGAGCAGCCTGCAGGGACCGGTCTTCATGGAGCCCTTTAGATCAGGGCTCAATTATGATGTGGACATTGAGCTGTGCTTCCTTCCACCCGCCTCTTCCTTTGACCACCTGATCGAGCTGGCCAGATTGGCGGAGACCCGCCTCGATCAGCGTGCGAGGAAGAGGGCGGATAATATTCTTTACGACTCAAGTCCACCCGGTCCCATGCTAGGGTCTATAGCGCCACCTAGCCCCGTTCACCAGCGTACTGAATGCTCGAGCTGGCAGAGCGAGCGCACAGCGCCCCCCAGCTTTGAACTTGGGCTCGTCGTGCACTCAAGCTCCGCACCAGGGCAGTCAGACCCCGTGCCTGAGCGTATGGCGCCCCCTGGCCCTGTACCTGGGCCCGCCGCGCACGCAAGCCCCGTGTTCGAGCACAGAGACTCCACGGTGAGGCAGTTCGCGCCGCCTGGCCCCGTACAGGAGCCTTATGCGCCATTAAGCCCCGTGTTTGAGCACACAGGCTCCACGGAGAGGCTTACAGCACCACCTAGTCCCGTTCACGAGTGCACTGAAGGCGGAGCCTTCGTAGCATTGCGAGACGTGATGGTAAGGTTGATAGGGAAATTAGGTAGAGTAGGTTGAGCGTTATTTCGCCTTTATTTTTCCATCTCTGGATCCTATCTGCCTGATTCATCCTTCCTCGCGCTCTCGCGGCGTATCTAACCTCTCTGAGCGTGCAGGAGCGTTGGGCCACGCCCACGGCCGCTTCGTGTGTGTGTGTGTGTGTGTGTGTGTGCTCAGAGGTGACGTAAGCTGGAGGGAATTTCCCCCCTCCCGCTCTCTCTCTCTGTCCTTCCCGCTTTTCCTTTCAAAAACGCTGTTACGTCTCTGTGTGTGTGTATGCAGCTCACACATTCGCTGCCTTTGTACCCACACACAGAGACTCCCGTTATTTCTGTTATTCATCCATTTATATTTACCAAATTCAGTTTAAGTTATTTAAGGGGAAGTAAAATAAATAAATAAATATATAAAGAAAGAAAAGATCCTTCTCGTTCCCGCCCTTATTTTCAAGGGCGCTGTTACGTCTCTGTGTGTGTGTATGTATCTCACACATTCGCTGCTTTTGTGCACACACACAGAGACTCCCATTATTTGTTATTCATTCATTTGTATTTATTTAATTCAGTTTAATTTATTGTATTTCAGTTCAATAAAACCATCTGGAGCTAACTGCACTTGGGTCCCATCCTTTTCATTTAGTTTTTGGGGTTCGTCATTCTTACAGATGGCGCAACCCCGTGACAATAAGTATTATATATTATTATTTGTTACTGTTCTGTTTGTGTTGTCTTATAGGCAGCATCGCTGCACCCCCTAGTGGATGAATAATAAACTGTTGTTAACTGTCACAGTGGATTAAAAATGATTCACAGTTTCTCTCTTGTGCGTTAACCATTTTTAAGATGCAGCTTCAACTGTTTTTGATTCTCTTTCAGTATTAAATCTCAATCTCCACTGTTTGCAATTACATTTACATTTACAGCATATAGCAGATGCCCTTATTAAAAGCGACTTACAACTGATCCAATCCTACAATCCAAGCAATTGTGGGTTAATGGCCTTGCTCAAGAACACAACAGTGACAGCTTGACAGAGATGGGATTTGAAAGCTGGACCTTTTGGTCCATAGTCCCGTACCTTAATCACTAGGCCACCACAGTGTTTATTCACACTTCATACACGACTCTTCTGAAATTACATGAATGGACACATGGGCGTCATTAGACCTGTTTTAGGGGGGCTGTACCACCCACAATTCTCTAGCCCCCAGTTCTCTAGCCTCCCCCAAAATAAACATGCATTATTAATTTACATCATCAATCGTTTCTCTCTCTTTAACCGTCCTGTCTCTCTCAGTATCTACAATGTAAGTGTATTGATGCACTAGGACCTGGGGGAGGTGCTGCTGCCCCATTACATCCTTGAAATAACATAAAGAGCACCACTTTAATACTCAAGTGAAAACATCTAAAATACAGTCAATACATACAACATAAAGTTAGATAGATCCCTATGTAGTTTTCTCATAATGAACGTTATTTAATGTATTGGATTAAGAAAAGCTTTAGTATGCTAACAAAATTATATTTAAAGAGCTACTATGACTAGTACTGCCACCTTCGATTTATTTATTTTTGTTGCGGTTTTATCAATAACCCATTTGTCCCCT
This sequence comes from Ancistrus triradiatus, assembly GCA_025084515.1. NCBI lineage: Eukaryota > Metazoa > Chordata > Actinopteri > Siluriformes > Loricariidae > Ancistrus > Ancistrus triradiatus. The sequence goes on from JAJAGP010001511.1 coordinate 182,873, forward strand.
GGCTGTTCATGGACTTTGATTTTTCTTATTTCCTTGTGTGAAAATAAATGAAAATTAAATTGAGAAACTAATTTTCTGCAGCTGCAGTAATTTCAAGCAAAAACTTGACACTAGAGCTGAAGTAAATCTGGTGATTGTTATAGCAGGGAATCCGAGTTTAGATAAGCCATTTAGAAAGATAAATACTTATACACTGCTAACTAGGGTTAGGGTTTCCTCGAGCATGCTGAAAGCTTAAATATCAAAGTCTGGTGATTCTAAGAGCCAGTTATCCAGCAGCAGGACAGGTTATTAGCTGATATTTGTAATGTTTCATTTACCTTTTAATTCTGCTGTGGAATTCAGTGTGTTGATCCTTGCTGTGCTAAATGAGAAGTTTTCTCTATTTGTAGTAAATGCTTTACATACAGACCTTCTAACGTCACTCGGCTGCTTTGCTTTTCTCATTTTGAAACCAGAATATTTGCACACAGGGCTCCTATTTTCCTTCAGCTGCTCTCTTGTTAGTTAATGTCCTTATCAGGGGCACCCTCAGTGACATTTGTAGGGTTCTGATATAAACTGCTTCAGATAAACACCTGCACATTTCACTAATGCAGGCTTTCAGTCCCATGTAAATAATGTATTAAAAAAATAAATATTGTCTTATTATTAAAAGCTAATCAATTCTAATCCAATTCAATTCAGGTAATAAGTGATGTAATATCTATTTATTATATTATTAATATTAATGTCGGATTTACCAAGACATTGCATATTATGATTATTAGATGTTCAGATGAATAGCAATTAAATAAAATAAAAATTAAATCATTAAATTAAATTAAGGGCGCTTGTGGCAGTGGCACGTGCCACTGGCATGTAGAAAAAGCCAGTAGCATGTGAAACATCACGGTACAGTACACTCCTCGGCTTTAACCCCCTCTCACACACTGAGGCTATTAACCTGAGGAAGCGTCCCTTTAGAAAAGAGCAGACATCGGCGCTGATGCGAGGCAGCGTTTGAACACACTGAGGCGATTAAACTGAAAAAGCGTCCCTTTCCAACAGGGCACAGATCGCTGCTGATGAGCGGTAGCGGTGAACAGTCTGAGGCGATAAAACTGAGGATGCGTCCCTTTTGAAAAAGGCAGACATCGGCGATGAAGCGTGTCAGGGTTTACACATCGTGAGGCGTCTGAACTGAGGAAGCGGCCCTTTTGAACTGATCGGCGCTGAAGCGCGGCAGCGTTTGAACACACTGAGGTGATTAAACTAAGGAAGCGTCCAGTTCGACCAAGGCAGAGATCGCGCTGATGCGCGGCCGCGTTTGAACAGTCTGAGGAGATTAAACTGAAGAAGCGTCCCTTTTGAACAAGGCGGAAATCGGCACTGAAGCGCGGCAGCATTTGAACACTATGAGGCGATTAACCTGAAAAAGCGTCCCTTTGGAACAGGGCACAGATCACTGCTGATGAGCAGTAGCGTTTGAACACTCTGAGGCGATTAAAGTGAGGATGCGTACCTTTTGAAAAAGGCAGAGATCGGCGCTGAAGCACGGCAGAGGTTACACACTGTGACGCGATTCATCTGAAGAATCATCCCTTTTGAACAAGACAGAGATCGGCGCTGATGCGGGG